>VXAV01005952.1:300640-328396 GCA_013399715.1 Alectura lathami | reverse complement strand
TTTTTTCCCATTTTGCCTTTTTTTTTTTTTTTTTTTTTTTTTATGCAGATCCACAACTCTAGAAGAAGATGCATTATCAATGTAAAAGTTGTTTCCCTGTTTTCTTTATACCATTGCTTGTCTGCATTTGAATTCTCTTCAGGACACGTAAGACTCTTTCAAATGCCTTTCTCCTTAGGCTAAGGAAGGAATGGTCTCCTAGACTGTTTTCTTGTCTATCTGGAAACTTCACGGGCTTTTGCTGGGAGAAAGTAATAGACAGAGAGTTGCTTGGGTTTAGGAGTTCTTAAAATAATAAATTGATTACAGTTAAGTGGAAACACTTAATGCCTTCTAATAATTATCATCCTTGATTGACGTTATCAGTGTTGACCAGAAAACCTCAGAGGGTGGAGAAAAAAGTGAAGAATTATGTATGTAGCCAGCCATCTAGAAGTTCAGATACTGATAGTTTATCTTCAAAGCATTATGGAAAGTCAGCTGACTAGTGCCAAGCTGAATTTGTAGTTGTGTCTCTTAGTGTAAACATTAGTTTTCAATGGATTACTTAAGCGACCCAGCCTCAAGTTGGATATGGGTCATTATTTGCCCTTTGTAAACTGAACAGTGCACACAAACATGTCAGAAACAGCTGAGGGTAAAATGCTTTCGAGTCCTTTAGCAGCCCATCGCTTTATGATGATGTCGTTTGATTAACACAAAATGTAACTCATCACAGCAATTAGGGAGAAGTGACACTTATACCTGAAAACTCAGCAAGATGGTTGTTATTGCTTTGGTATGGCAGTAGGACGGAGAAATCCCAGCTCTGTGGCTGCAGGTCCCAGTGCTGGACAGAAAGCCTGTCTCCATTTCCCAGTGCTTGGAGCAAAGGGGATCTGGCCTCCCAGGCAGCTGATAAACATCCCCCATACATGCCCAGGCAGGGCTCTTGAGATCCTCTGTTGCCCCAAGCCAAAATCCAGCTTGGAATTAGGCACAGATAGAGAAATCCTGTCCTCTGGAGATACAGCATTGCTTCCTTAGTACTTGGGACATCAACAAACAGTAATATAAATCTATCCAGTAGTTTTTTTTTTTTTTTCCCTTTACAGGGTCATTCCCTTTAAATCTCTCCATTATCTTTAGTTAACTGTAGAATGTTCTAAACACCTAGTATGGGATTAAGCCCACAAAAATGAGTATGGTTATCGTGGTTTACAATCTATGTGGATTAGCAGCCTCCAGGCAACTCTTCATATTTTTCTCCATTACTTGGTGAAATGGAGATGCATGTGCATGTTTGGAGGAAACCATGTGGGAATAGACACATCCAAGCAGCAAAATACGCTGCTGTTAGAGCATGCAGGGTGGGGATGAAGGACCCTCAATACATCTCCTCACATCCTATGGGTAACAGAAGGCATATGTTACCTTGTGCCTTCAGCACTCCCCAGCAGAGGTTAGGGGTTTTCTGGCTGATAGGTTATTTCCTGTGTTACACAAAGGATTGCAACAGATGATCAAGACTAAGCCATTGTGGCAGAGACTCATTCAGAGCGAGAATGCTCATTCTGATGTGTGACTGCCTCCTAAAAGTGCCCCTCTGCACTTCTCTAAGTCACAGCTACCATTTTTTTTCCCACATTGCTTTAAAAGTAGTTTTTCTCCTTGAGCATGTGTAAGAGTAATACTGTTCTGCAGTCAGAAAGGTTTTAGGGCTGGGGTTTTCTTCAGCCTCCTTATATTTACTTGTTTCTTTCTATATAACATCATGTTTCTGCTTGAAAATATGTTTGGCTACAGAGGAAGAGTATCCATTGCAGTTTATTCTTTCTGACCTTTTGTGAATCTTAAACTGCTTTTTGGAAAGAAAACAGAGATTCTCCTCTCAGTTCCCTTCAAACAAATCTGACCTTACAGTTGTTTCTATTGGAGACAGCAGGAGCTTCTCTTGGAGTTAGTGAAAATGAAGCAGGACAGAGTAAAATTTTCCATAAGTGACTTTTTTTTTTTTTTTTTTTTTAATAGTAGTCAGATACTCTTTGAAAAGATACCAGTTTTTTCAGACCTTTTCTTTTCTTATTGCTGCTGATCCCAGCTGGCTACTGTGACTGTCATGTCCTGTCTGCTCAACTTTTTGTTGCTTTCATTGAGTGTAGGGTTCCCCCCTTCCCAAATATATGCTTTTTCACTATGCTGGAGCCCTGACGTGGCTGCTGCTAATCTCTTTATTGCATAGCCAGAAAGGATGAGAAGTTGTGCAGGGACTGGTCGAAATGATGAAATAAGGGACTGCAAGCCCCTCGCAAAGACCTTGCCTGAATTTTTGAGAATATTTTGCTAGTTGTAGGGGTGGAAGACTGGGAGTCCAGCAGTGTGTGCCGGACAGCAAGAACACTGTGAGGGATCACAACAGGGGAAATACAGAAAATAAATCCTAGGTTGTGCTTTGCTGTCGACTGACAAGGGTTCAACATTTTGGCAGTTTCATCGTTCTGATGGGTCACAGTGAGGCATGTCCCAAGCACAGTGCTGGCTTGCAGCCCGTGCTGCTCAAATGGGTTGCTAAAGCGTGGAGATTGAGGTGGTGTTTGTGCCAGCACAGAATTCCCATTAATCATAGAATGATAGAATGGCTTGGGTTGGAAGGGACCTCAAAGATCAGCTAGTTCCAACCCCCTGCCGTGGACAGGGCTGCCAGCCACTAGCTCACTAGATCCAACTGCCCAGGAACCCATCCAGCCTGGCCTTGAACACAGCCAGGGATGGGGCAGCCACAGCTTCTCTGGGCAGCCTGTGCCAGTGCCTCACCACTCTCTCAGTGAAGAATTTCTTCCTGATGTCCAACCTAAACCCTCGGCTCTTTCAGTTTTAGCCCGTTCCACCTTTGTCCTACCATTATCCACATATGTAAAAATTTGGTCCCCCTCCCACATGTAAGCTCCTTTCAAGTATTGGAAGGTCGCAATGAGGTCTCCCCAGAGCCTTCCCAAGCTAAGCAATCCCAACTCCCTCAACCCTTCTTCATAGCGAGGTAAATAATCTCTGATGCCTTTTCTTTTGCACTTCAGCTGCAGCTTTTCCTATGCAGTGGTATACTTTGTCTAGGAGAGAAAGCCAGCTGACTTGCGTAGATAGCTTCTTGCTTTTGCAGACTGGAGGTGAGTGTTTGAAAGGAGACAAGCTCTGGTGGGCAACAGCCATGAAGATCTTAGTCTCAACTGTGTGTTATAGAAGAGGGTTTGGATTGTGCAAAGTACTTAAAAATTGCTTGCTAAAGTTAGTAACGAACCATCCTGCACATTGTTGGGGAAAACAATGCATTTGAAGATCAGGAAAGGTTCATTTCTGACAATTATTTTTAACAATGTAATACAATTTAGCTGAAAGTTGGGGAATAGCCGGGGGAAAGGGGAGAAACATCCCTCCCTTTGGTTAACCTTGCTCGGGAAATGTGAATCACTGAACTAAATAAAGTTTGTAAAAGATGCTTTGAAAATGGTATGCTACGCCCTATAATTCAGCCAAGAATGAAGGAGGAGGGAAAAGAAAACATCAAAAGTCCCTGCTTCTTTTTATATTTCTTCCTGGCACATTTCTATTTCTTCTTCCTTCCTTTTTATTTTTTTCACACATATAGACAAGAATCCTCTTTCTGTTTTGTTGTTTTGACATTTTGTTTTTGTCTTTTTAATCCCTTTCATTTTGTGAGCCTGGTACCATAACCTTAACAACAACCTCGTTGTCTACAGACAACAGTGATGAGAAATGCCAAGAGGAGGACAACAAAGACTTTTTTTAAAAAACATTTTTATTAAGACCTCATGATGTACACATAAAAAATTAATTTCAGAACATGAACAGCTCTTCAGATGGCGCCGTTTAAATCTGGAGGATGTTAACATTCCTGCTGCATGACAAAGGTCCACCACCCCCTGTGTTGATACTCATCCTGCTCAGAGGCAATAACATCAAGGCTGAACAGAGGCCGTGGAACCATACCCTGCTTGAAGGCTACTTTCACAGATTTATCTTGGGATTTTCTAGCGTTCCTTGTCAGGGGCAGTTTGCCCTTGAGGTCTAAGTTGCATGGCTCTCGCTCTTTGCAGCACTCCAGATGTTTCAGCAATGTTTGGATGTATGCTTTCAGAGAGAGGATGATTAGTAGTAAAGGAGGGAAGTGCCTGCCCTGGAAGTATAAAAATCAAAGTTTCTGCACTGTTGCAGCCAGGTGGTGGATGCTGCTCTGGCAGAACCCAAGCCTGCTGGCTGAGCACTGCTCCATGGGGTGGGTGAAACTCACCCTGCAGCCTGCCTGGCGCTGGGGCTTACGCGTTCAATGCGTGTTTAGCCAGGCGAGCGTGCACAAAGTTCCTTGGTAAATGCCCAAATCCACCCTATGCTCTTAACCACAAGGAAAAGAGACTTCCTCGCCTTGTTTTCCCATCCTTTTGTAGTGCCAGGGGAGTACCACTGCCCTGCCCACTGCAGTCATCGTGGGAAGGCTGGAGGGGCTGGTAACAGGCATTGCGGAGAGGTGGCAGCCCTCTCAGAGAGCCACTGAGGAGCGTAAAGGGCCACAAAACCATCTCACCATCTGCTTTTCCCCCTCTGCTCTGCTGCTTAACCCCTCGCCCTCCTCGTAAAAGCAAACAGGCACAGCCTGGCTTCCAGGTGCTCTCGCTGGTCAGATGCCCCTCACAGCAGACTCAGTCCTGGGGCTGGAATCGCACACATGAGGCTCGGTACTCCCTGCAGAGCCCGCTGACCTTTGGATCTGCAGCCCCACCGTCCCCGGTCCTGGTGCTTTCCCATCTGGTTCCTGCTGTTCCCGTCAATCCCTGCTAGCTTTTAATAGCCAGTTTTTAACAGCAAGCAGGGAGCTTCAATGAAGCTGAGGTCACTTTGACTCCCTGCGCATCACCGGATTTAAACTGGAACCAGACTGAGCCCAGGGCAGAGTTTGTGCTGGGGGGCGATGACAGGGTGTCCTACCATTGCTCGCCAGGCGCTGAGTATGCAGCCCCAGCGCGAGGCCTGCTTTGTGTGAGGGTCGGTTTCTGGACCACATTTGTGAACATGCTTCTGAGTGGACTGGCTTTTATTTACATGGCTTTTGTGCCAAAATTCCTAAACGCTTTGCTTTTGTGTGTATATGTGTTTGCATGTACGTGCCTTCTGTGCATACCTGAAGCTGCCTGATGTTCCCAGCCTTTGAGCTGCCCTATCCCTGTGCAGAGCATGAGGAAGCACCGGTAGCCCAGCATGAGCAAAGACATTTCTATATATTTTTAAGGGCAGCAAAAGCTGAAAACAAATGACTTCTGACAACTCCTTGGCTTGCAGATCTGTCAGTAGCATGGAGGCTCTGTGGCCAGTTATGTGCTACTGAAACAGCCCCTCGTCTGGCTGCCTTTCGCTTTGGGGCTCTGGCTCCAGCCTGCTGCTGCTGCGAGCTGCCTGAGAAACCTCAGTGCTCAGCACTGAGCCCTTGATCTCGGGATGAAAGGCTCCAGCTGGATCTTCCATGCAGACCTGGAGTGCCCTGCAGAGGAACTGATGATTCTGTCCTCTCCCCCCACCCCTCTTATTTTTTTTTCCCCTCTTCTCCTACAGAAGAAGCCTGGGGGAAGTTTGAGGGGAAATAGTGTTTGCTAGTGTTTGCTGATTTTGTGCAAAGCCCAGTGACAAATGACAGCTGGAGGAGCATGACAAGGCATGTAAACTTGAGCTAATGGAAACCAATGTGCCAGCTGACTGTTTATTCAGACTTGTCATTGTCAACAGAGATCTCTTTACAAGGCAGGTATTGTTTGTAGTAACAAGTGCAGCATGAAGGGGAAGGTAGCTCTGAGTTCTATGAATTTGGCTCCTTAAAAACAAAATCCAAAATATCCTTGACACAACCTTGCATGTAATGCTGGTAGTATCTAAATGTCTGTGACAAGTCTGCATATTTTGGGTTTAATCAGGCTAATGTTCAATAATTAAACTGTCTCTTAATTGCATTGTACAAATTGATACTGTTGCAGCCATGTTATCCCAAGTGTAGGTATCTGGATTGTCATCTTGAAGCTGTCTTCTGCTATCACCAACGAGGCTGGATCAAAAAAGGAGCAAACAGTGGTATTCCCCTGTTTCCACTCTGCAGAGGGGAAAAAAAAAAAAAAAAGAAAAAGAAAGAAAACTTGTTAAGCAGGCTGTCACCCTTACTCTTCTATATTCATAGCAAAATGTCTCTCAGCTAAGCAAAAAATAGCGAGAGTTCAATGAAAGTCACTGCTTTTTAGCTGTTTAGACAAAATTCAGACAAACTATTAAACAGCATAAATGAAGCACAAAATCTTGCTTTGAGGCTGCGCTAGGCAGTGCTGCATCTGTTTTGTAGAAGTACATAAGAAATGTTTAAGGAGTTTTATTGATCTGTGAATGAATGTATGGCATATCCCTTTTTGCCCTTTTTTACAAAAAGAAACCTCCTATAGCTACAGGTCTCTATTGACCTCGTGGTCCTTTGTGGATTCTGGTGTACTGGGTAGCATTTGATTGAGATGGAGAGTTCAGTGGAATTTGAAACAGGACTCGATATTTAATATAGATAACAAACTTCATCCACACTAGAAAATTTAAAATAATATCAAAGCTTTGGCTGTGGGATCTCCTGAGTTTTATCATGGGGTAATGAGTGTGGGATGGTATACACTGGAAATTTGGGATTGATCTGTTTATGATTCCATTCTGGACTGAGACATGCTTCATTTCATCACCCCTCTTTTTTTTTTTTTTTTTTTTCCCCCCCACAAAAAAACCACAAAAAAACAAAATTAAAAAAAAAAAAAAAAAAGCAAACCCTTACTGACTGGTACCTCCCTTCAAAAGATACTGTGGAATTTAATTGTCTATAAAATTCTTTTGGAGAGAAGACCCCTCCAGAGACATATGTTAATTCTGTACAAGGAAGCATATATTAGTTTAAATGATGAAATCTGCCATGTGCTCAGTTTTGGCTTGGGACAGAAGAGTGCTACCATAAATGTTGTCTCATCCTCTGCCTTGCTGGGCCTTCTGTGGAGACTGTTGCTGTGCTTGGGTGCTGGGAAGGCTCCCTGCACAGTCTGAGTGGAACTGCTTTAGGGCTAGGCCTGGACGTATTTAGGGCGCACTAGTTTGCCTGCTAGATCCCTCCCAGTGTTACTTAATTCCCAAAGCTGCCACAGAAGCTGTGGGAAGGCAGTCCTGCAGTCTGCTGTTTGTGATAAAGTTTTAATCTCTCCTGCTTTCCTTGGCACTCCTGTTGGCTGGGCACACAGGAAACGCATTCAAGCTATTCGTGTGTGCAGCTATGGGAGGACCCTGCTTACCACGCTCTGCTCTTTGCTTGACCAGAAACAACGCAGAGTTTATGAGCCTCTTGGGAGCTCAACTTGCTGTTATTTTGGTCCACTTTATACCAAAGCTTGAGTCTTGGATTCAAAGTTTTTGTGAAGCAGTCTAAGAGGTAAAATATAAGAAGCTGCTCCTGGAAATAAATGGAAAGAAATTATGTATCCAGGTAGAGAGAACATGTACAGCAATTGAAGTCAGAGCAACAGTGAGCCATGGGTGGTGGAAGATTTGCTTCTCAGGTGTTTCAATTTTTCATTATCATCTCAACAAGCGAACAAATTGCTGGCATTCAGTTCAAGAATCTTATGCCCAGACCACTGCAGGCAGTGACAAACTCTCAGGTGCTGTCCTCACCCAAATCCAGACTCCAGCTGCATCTGTTCTTATGTACTGAGCTTGCTAGCAAAATGCTTGACAAAGTTTCCTGGCCTGTGCAGCAGTAATTAATTCATTTTCACATGTTTATATTGGACAGAAACTAAACCCTTGTTAATAAGAACCATACATGAAAATGTCTTTGGTGAAGAGTCTGGACTCAAAGAATACAGGCTGGAAAGCCTGCACCTAAAGTCACCTAAACAAAACATCTTGTTTCCTTTTGCTTCCTTTGGGTGGTATCTTCGAATTTCTACACTGGACCTGTGATCAACATGCAGGTGCCAGCATCACTCCCTGCGCAGGCTGTGCCATGGGGCAGGTGTGTTTTCCTCCTGTTTATCCCCTGGGGCTCTCTGCTTTCACATTGTCCAGCTGTGGAGGGACAGCAAACCTTGCCTGAGCTTCTAGCTCAGATACGCTGTGGAGAAACGCTTCTAAGCACAGCCTTTTCCTCCCGCTCTCTGCATCACTTCTGAAGCAGGTTTGCCAATCCAGAAGTGTAGGGCATTGCAAGGTGTCTTCAGTAACAAAGCTCATCACTACTTACAGCTCAGTTTTATGTAGAACTTTTGACATTCCCAGACTAAAACCAGGTGTGCTATTCTAAAGGTGCTTTTGCTGGAAGGTTAATTCTGTGTTAGTTATCCTCCAAGAGAGAAATGATGTCATCAGTGTACAGCAAGTCATTTGTCTCCAGAAGGGTTAAGCAAAGAAAACTGTGAGTCATTAGAAAGTAATTCCCTTATTTGAAGCACACACAAAACAAGAGTCCGGATGGCAAAGGAACAAAGCTTCATTCTTTCATGTGCGTTTGCTGAACGCCTTGGTGTCTTAGATAAAGAACAAGTGTCTACTAGCGGATTAACATCATGAAAAAGTCAGGATTAAAAGAAAAAATCTCAGTGAGTCTGTGTAATTGAAGCTCTGTATCAGTTCAAAAGCTTAGGCCAGTAAGCTCCTGGCCACCGACAAATTCATGTATTTTATGACAAGAAGGCAGAATGCTAATCATCAGGGCAGCATATGGAAGGGGAGAAAGAGAGGACTGCAGGGATATTCAGTGACAGCCACCCCAACTTCAGAGGCAGCACAGAGGTCCATTAATGTATTCCATTGCCCTGACTGAGGGTGCTGACCTCACTTCTAATCCTGCCCCTCCAGGGTACTTTAATTTCCAGCATTGCTCAGCCCAGTCAGGCCTGTTTAACAGTTTCTTTTCTGAGTAAGTCTCTTTGAAGAGGCCCTATTTTCTGTTCAGTGACATGAAAGAGATACTGATGTTGATTATCAAAGGCATGTGCTCCAAACCACCAAGCGTCTGATGCCCAAGGGAGGTAATATTATCTCTGCCCTCAGCGTTTACATCTTCCCGCCAAGAAAGATGTGGTGGTTAACTAGCACATCTTTTTTCCTTCCCACTAATTTTACATGAGCTATTAATCAGAGGGGAAAATTAACTAATTCTTTAGCTTGTAGGTCATGCCAGGGCAGCACTCTCCTCTAGATTAAAAGGACTGTCGACTGGTGCAAAGTCAACTGTGCTGTGCTTTGCAGCAAGGCAGGTTTACGTTCATTCTTTTCACTGTGGTGCACCACGCAGGTTTTGCTGTGTTCTCTCAAAGCCTGCGACCCTTCTTGCCTTGCCCAATTACCAAAAACAACGGGAGGGACACTTGTCCCCACCTGCTCCTTCCTCTGGAAGGACTCTGCCCCACCTCCCACTACCAGGGCAAAGCTCAGGCAACATCTGCCCCGCACTTGGAGGACAGGACTCCTGAGGAAGGAGCTCTTGGGCATTCACCACTGGGTGATGAGGCCTGAGACCTGTTTGCAGAGCAATCATCATTGCCTGAGCTTTTAACTCAGAAACCCTTGAAACGATGCTGTGGATAGCTGGGGTTAAGAGGTGAAAAGGGGAAGCTCTTTCTCTTTCAAATGAAACTATTGCTTGGGGTTTGTTTCTGTAGGGTTTCCACAGTCACTGGCTGAGGAAATTAATGTGATTCAGGGCTGTGGAGAGAATTTTGGCTCAGCTTAACTGCACAAAGCAACAATAATTGGCACCTTGCTGAAACTCTTTTCCTGATGGCAGGATGTTTGTGCATCTGCAGCAGCCGGTCCTTTCAGATGCAGTGAGTCAAGCGTTGTTCTGTCATACAAACTTTACTGTAAAGCAACAACTATATTGGGCACATAAAGTAAAGGTGAGACATTTTACTGTTGATCCAGTAATCCAGACTCATTGGCTCAAGAGGCCTTAATCTTAGGATTATAAAAAAAAGGAGTGTTCCTTTTTTGAGATCAGAGTTCAATACAAATCTCCTAAACCTTGTGATTCCCTGCTGAAGATTTTTTTTCTCACTCTTAACATACAAGCTGTCTTCCAAGATGACACAAGAAAGCAAACTCAGAAGGCTGAAGGAAACAGTTTAGCTGGACGAGCATTCCATCTTTTGTCCATTTCAAGGAAACTGTTTCGCTGAATAAGCATTCCATCTTCTGTCCATTTCAAGATATCAAAAAATATTGTACTCAAAGAAGTTTGCTTAAAATATGAACACAGGTGTACACACATCTACATAGTCAATGTTTTGAATTAAATGATGTCAAGATTTTTGTGTGTGCTAATAATGAAAACAGTGGTATGTACAGACGAATTTTTGTTTGTTATAAAATTTTGGCTAATGGGTTTTAGGTTGGCAAAAAATGGGTCATATAAGCAGCTAGAGACAGTTAGGGCTGTTTAAGTAGGTCAGGTACTCCTTTTGAGCTGAATACCAAAAAACCCAAGCAGAGAGTGTCTAATCGCTTTTCAATAAAACATAGCCACGTGAGTTTTTATAACATTTTACAAATAAACTGTATCAATGCACTCAGAAAAGTGTCATTTTAACAGTGTGTCTGAAAATAGAATGAACTTGAACTTCTCCACTAGCACTACCAATAGATCTATTGTGTGCAACTGTAGTCAGTGGTTTTAGTCATTTTCTTTTTTTTCAGTTTTTTAGTTTTTGTTGTTGTGTCTGTTTGTTTGATAAAGATGCATATGAACACGCAATATCTCATGTAATTATTGCAGCAGGGCAAGCACAAAGGACTTCTGGCCGTACAGTTACCTGATCTGCATGTGTTCTTGCCGTAGTGCCAAGCCTTTCTGCTGATTGGTTGTGAACCTGCACTTTCTGTACTCAAACCTCAGATGTTCATTCCTTCCCTGTGAGAACTGACTGAAAACATTTTTTGAGGTTTTCACAAAAATTATTTTGACTGAAATTTTAACACATTGAAGCTTTGGCTATTTACAAATTTTGACTGTTATTTGGAGTGCAAAATGTAAATAAAACACTCTTTCGGTACTCCTGTTTTGTTTTCAGCTTCACACTGCTACCAGCTAATGAGTAATCCCTTTAGAACTAAACTTGCCAAGGAGTTTCTGCTAGGAAGAACAAAAATAACATGTTAGGAGCAAATGTTAATGGTGTGGCTTCATAAAGGGCTTGGATTTGGTCTTCCAGAACAGGATTCAGCAGCGTTTGCCTCAGTCTCGATTATTCCCAGCACCACGATGTGTTACGACAGTTCACTTCTGACAGAGGCTGATTTTACTCCATAGTGTGTTTATATATATTAATACATTTTACAATGACTGCACTTATTCTGCCAACACTTAGCCCTGGAACAAAGGACAATGGCAGTGGCATATACAAGAAAGCATGTAAAACTCTGTTTGGATGAAAAACAGTGAAAACTCTATATGGGGTAGATCAAAAAAACAGAACCCTTCCCACAGGAAAAAAATAAGTATGATTGCAGTTTTATCTTGATTTGGAAAGCAAGTGGTGCTGGCTGATCACCAGCATCAGTCTTCTGTTCTTTTGTGCTTCTGCCTCTGGAAAGTCCTACCTTGGACCAAGGCCACTGGGAAATAACTAGAGTCTGCCACTGACTGATCCAGAAAACAGAAGGAATTGACATACAGCAGGGCTGGAGCTAACCAAACTAAATGATCCTCTGTTCCTCAGTTGTGATTTGGAGGGAGCCATGAAAAGATCTTGCAGGTAGTCCAATCTCCTGCTGAAAGTAGGGAAGGCCTCTGATGACAAATCCACTAAGGTATGAACTTAATACTAGACACCATTATAATAATGGGTGATGCGTTTTCCGAACAATCTCTTTTCACACTAAGAGGGTAGGTCTCTCTTGTAGGATGCTCTTAGAGTTCAGTTACTGCTTGTTTCAAGCAAAGGCAAGTAACTTTATCTCACTTTAATGTGAAGTACTACAAATAATACCTAGATGTTGTCTGATCCGCCTTATTCCACTTGTGCCCTCATGTGCACATATTTCATTATTTAATGTGTGAAAAAAATCATATTTCATATGTGCTTCAATATTTCATTTTATAAAGTATAAAAAAAAAACGCTTTAGCAATTTACCTTGCTTTGAGTTTTTCAGACTACCTGTGAACTAACTAAATGTTATTCTGTATAACTCTCATGTTGACAATGGCAGAATTGTAATTAAAAGTCTACAGTTGCAGCCATACTGCTAAGAACATGCATTCCCTCTTTTCATGTGAGAAAAAATGAAGATTTTTTCCATTAGGCAAGCTGTGCAGCTCTGGGTAGCTACATCTTCTTATCTTGCAAAATCTGCTGCATAAAGCCTTTTTTGAAAATGAAAGATTTTCCAAGAAAAGTGCTGGTTTCAAGGCCAATATTAGAGTGGAACTCAGTGGCACAGCACCACTTCCATTTCAATGATATTCACAACATTTTTGATGAGATCTTGGGCTTTATGGAGGAGTTTTTCTGAAACTGATTCATTCTTTGTTTTCTTCGCTCTAAACACTCAACTGATCTCAGAATCACTGGAATACAAGGATCTCTGATAAGATCTCTCAGTTGTAATTCAGTGTATGTTAGACTGCTGTGAACAGGCTACATGACAGCTACATGAAAGCTGTGTATACCGTTCCTAAATAAAGGCTGATAGTAAAGCAGTATTTCTAATATGCTGTGGTATCTACAACTGTTAGATTGACATGGTCAAAACATCTCTTCTTTTTAATAATTTGTCTTGTAGGTAGTATACAGACTTTTCCAGTGATGCAACTTCCACAACAGAGTCCAACCACCTGGCTGAGTTAAGCCCATGTTTGATCCACTTGAGTGTCTATGAATCAACACCACCCATTTTGCCGGTGGGCTGGGTATCTGTGAGGAATTACAGAGGATATTCAGGCAGAGTATTCTCTTCCCTAGAATGAACTTCGGTTCTGAGGATATTCCATGCCATTTTTTTGTCTTCCCCATCCATTTTTCATAAAATTCTAGAGTTCAAAGCAAACTATAAGCAGTATTCATCTTTTTCATTATAGTGGTGCCAGTAACCAGCACTCTGGAAAGTGTCTTGTGGAGTTCATGGGAATGCAGTGTCAATGTTTAAAGAGTTCACAGTATTTTATCCTGATAATCTTGGTTCTCTGGCCTGTGAAATTTTGTTGTTGGTCTGCTCAGTGTTATTAAACAATGCTCAATTCTTTTATACACTGGAAGGGACAGTAAATGGGTTTATTTATGAGTATCTTGAGTTGATATAAGAGTTCAGCCTCAGAGAACATCCACCCACTGTGCCCTAATGTGCTAAGTTCAGGATTAGTTAAGGACATCTGAGCTACTTAATCTGAATAGCTGTTGTTACCTTGTAACAGGGTAGGCAGTTTCCTCTACTTTCCTTTACTCCCTCCTGAAGCCACATTTTTTTTTTTTTTCCTGGATTTGTTCATATGACAGTAATAATCCATCGTAATAAATTTCAGTCATAGTGCTGTGCTTTTTCATGCCAAGCCTCCCTGCAGATCACTTTGTCAGCTTCTTTTAGAGGATTTATTTTACCAAATACACTTAAGAAGGTGGTTTGAAGGATCCATCCAAAAATCATTATTTTTCTGAGCCCTCTTTCCCTGTGATTAAATCGCTAGGGAGAGATATGAACAAGCATTATATGATTTATTGAAAATTAGAACTGATTTGGATTATCTTTCTCCTGCTCATTCAAGCTCAGCAACCATCAGAGAAATGCTGGTGGTCTTGAAGATGAATCAATACATTTTTCCAGTTGACAGCTTTTGACTGGAGATACAGTTGGCCCAATAACTTCTTCTGGGCAGAATTTTTGCATGCAAAGCAACAAATGCAACCTGTGATCAGAGATTAAAGTAACCATTCTCAGTTATTTCATCCTTATGCAATCGTCTTTCAACACTTCCATGCGGTGCAAGATTTCACTTGGATGGTTTCAAACACATTTGTTATTCTCATTCTGATTATGATACAGCTGATATCTTTGATCTGCACAGTAGGCAAAAAGGCTGCTAGCAGTATGGAGAAGCCAATTAAAAACAAAAATGCTCCTAAAATTAAAAACTGTAAATTCAACATGAGACCTCTAAGCCTCTGGATCCCTTCCATAATTCTCAGTTATGATCACAACACTTGAAGAAGAAACATAACATAATAACAGAGGAATCAGGAATAAAATCACATTCCATTTCTAAGTCATCTTACACTCTGCAATCTTATTGCCACTTCCAAATGCCTACTGAGGTGCAGAATGGAAGAAGAATAAAATGAACAGCAACACACTGCCTCCTCCTACATGTTTGCTGATTAGAACTAGACTAGCTGGGCTGCTGACCACTGCTTTGGCATAAATATTAATGTGCTTACATGTCTTATTTTGCCACCAATCCAGTGATATCTACTTCAAGAGCATCTGAGTAAGATCAGAGCTGAAAGGTCCTTTGGAATCATACACTAAACATAGAAAGTGCCTATAAGAAAATAAAGATCTAGGTCAGCATGGTCTGCAAGAACAGGTGGTGTGGCTCGTAATCTTCTTTACTGTGGCCCCAAGAAGGGAATGGAGGAGGAGTAACAGGTAGTTCCTGGTGAATGCTGCACCTGTTAAACATCTCCTGGTGTACCTATAAGTGCTATGTCACTATCACATTCTCACAAAAGAAAGGGATGTCATCACGCAGTTGTATCCATATCCTAAAACAGCATCCAGCCCCAGTAATAAAAAGCCCACCGTGAGCTACTGGCTGGCTTTTGCTGCCAAGTCTTGAATTAAACAAAGCTGTACTGCCATAGGATCAGAGCCAAGGAGTTTCTGCTACAAGTTGCCTGTTGTTTCTCCAGGGCGGGCAGGAATGAACCCTAGCCTCAGTGGAAGAAAGGCAGTGGAGTTGTTCTTAAGGTAGGTCTTGCACAACTGCATGGGGAAGAAAAGCAGTTTCCATGTGACCAGCCAAGCCAGAGGCTCTCCCAAGAGCAGCCAGGCCGTTCCCTTGGTGTTTTATTCTGTTTGTGACCACACCTGAGCTGTTGTTTCAAAGCAAATTCTTTCAGTCCTTCTTCTGGGACAGAGCCTACTCCAGCAGTACCCTTCTGTACTGCCTGCTTGCTGCTGCAGAAGCCCTCCCTGCCTCAGTGACTAAGCAGCAGTCACGCCAAAGCCTTGCTGCTGACCACATGCATGCTGTCACCTGCAGTTGTTGCAAGAATCAGCTGCTTGCTTAGGGCTGAAACAGTGTCAAATTCAAGTAGCTCCTGCTCAGTCCCCAACTCCATGTGGAGGAAATTGCAAGAGAAGCAGCTTGGCCTGTGGTATGTGCTAGCACAACAGCAGCCCTGGCAAAGCTTTGAAACAAACACTTTGGGGGCACAGACTGGGGAGTCACTCATACTTTTGTTACTCCTACACTTTTTCATTCAAGGCAGATTTCACCACAGCAGGGACAACAGAGCAGTAGACAGTACTGGTTCTTGTAAGCATTTTTGTATTGTGTTTATGTGGTTCTTAAGGAGAAGAGGGCTCTTATCCTAACTTGACCTTTTGTCTCACATTTCATTTGACTTTGCTGATGAGCAAAAGGAGCTGCTCTTGCGAGCAGGCAAGTGAGCTGCCAGGCTGTACCCTTGCCACCTGCAGCCCACCTCAGGGCTTAAAAATCTCTGCCGGTGCATTTTCCCTCCTCCCCATCATACATCTAGTCCAGGGGAACCAGAGGTGAGTGGCTCTAGGGCAGTGAAGCAACAGAGGAGGTGAGAGGAAGCACAGCTGGAGGAGACAGCTGGAAGCCTGGCATGGGAAAGGGGAATATGGAGGCAAAAACACGAGGGGAAAAGAGAAGGGCTTTGAGGAAGGAAAAAGGGAAGGTGGAAGTAAGAAATGCTCCGTTTGCAGGTTCCCCAAGCATTTACATGTTTCTGTGATTGTATACTGTCCTGCCAGGTTCTCTGAATACTGCTACATTACATAGACTTCTGAACAAGGCAGTGGGAACCACTGGGGCGGAGGGTTTAGCTGTAGCTGGCAGCTCCACTTTGCCAGGGGAAGGGTAATATGCAGACGTTAGTCACTGTCCTTTGCATTGCTTGATCTGTAGAGCGCTTTCTGTCAGGTGAAAAACTGTTGACTACACCTAAGGTATGGAAAGACACATAAATGGGTCCTGCGGGGTGAGACGTGGGTGGAAAGAGAGCTTAATTATGTAGGAAACGAAAACAGAAGCCCATTGTGAAAAGATGAGTACTGTACTGGCTGAACTTTGAAGAGAGGTTCATGATATTCATCACAGTCTTTGCCCTCAGCCCTCTTCCTACTTCATAGCAAAGTCCTGTATTGCTCTGTGTTTAGCAAGCTCAATGAGTGAATCAATAGTTCATATGCAGTGTGGAATGCTAAAACCAAACTTTCAGAAATGGATTCCAGTCTATAACTGTCCAATTAAGAAATTGCAGCAGCTTAACAAATCAAGTGATAGTAGACTCGGCAAGCCAAGCAACCAAAGGTACAGCCAAGCCATAGTGAAAGAAGCCAAAAAATGGGACATTAGCTAGCAAAGCTGACTAAATACATAGCGTATGAAAAAGAAAATACATAATAGATATATGAGGTCACTGTGGCCGCCAGGAAATTGTGCCAAAATATCCTTGCTGGCTTGAATTCCCTTGGCTCGGACCTAAATGCGGATGCTGATCTGAGCCCAAATGAGGCACCGAGCATGAGCCTGACTGCCTCCTTCATTGGCTCAGCAGCTTATCCTTGAGAGGCTGCTTGAGCTGTTTTTGTTGTGGAGATCTGCTTGTCCATAAAGAAGAGAGACGTCTCTCTCCATGCTGAGACGTCTGGTCTGATCTCCCCTCACTGCCCCTGAAATGAAGCCACCTTTCAAGGTTTCATCAGGATCACATTCCCTGATGTTATAATAGTATTTTCCATTTCTGATTTTTCAGCTGTGATCTGATTCCCGAGAGCTAGAGTTACTGAAACAAGACAGATCTCACTGTCTTTTTCCTTTGCTATTCTCCTTTCTCTCTTGCACCAGATGTTGTAGGTTTTGAAAAATGTTGAATGAATGTATGATAAATATTTCCAAAGGCTGAATATACTCTAAACATCAAATTGAGGTGAAAGCATTTCAATAGTGTTTTTAGTTTCTTTAATGAGGTTCTTAATCAAGCTCTGTAGATGGCTGTAGGCTAGTTTTCCTCAAGGTATTTTGTTCAAGTACCTATGCATTATGGCAAGTGTTTGTGTTTCCCTCCAGGAAAGATCTCCCACAAGATCAACCCGTGCTGAAAGGTAATAACTAGGTACCATTCTCTGAGGATTTCACTCAAGGACTTAGGGCATACCCAGGGTATTTTATGACTGTAGACAAACCATTGGCCAGATTCTTTACTGTGAATAACAAGAAGTAAAGAAGCTTCATACACATCAACATATTTCATGTTTGATATTTGCCTATCTCTGGAGTCCCTCAGCTTCCTGCTCCTTGTGCTTACAATGTCTGTTGGCAAGAGAGGCTAGTGATATAAAAATAGATTAGAAGAGTCAAAAAAAAAAAAAAAACCCTGAATCAGCAATAACAAAGTTCTATGGATTCTTTCCACTGCCACCAGATGGTTTTGGACCAAAGCTTTCCTGAATTAGGAATGAGTAAGAAATACAGATTTCAGATGCCTCAAAAAAGAAGAGCATTTAGATGTGATTCTGATATGTCAAACAAATATTAAAATGATTAGGATTACATATGTGATAATTATTTTTCTTCAGGCCAAAACGGTAATTGGAAAAAACAAGAACTATGACTGATCTTTTAGTTTGTAATTACCTTTATAGATACACAATTGCGTGTTTGGCTCTGGCAATTACAATTGTTTTATTTGCTTTTCTTTGTGCATGTTGCCTGTAATTACTGTATCTGAAGGCTCTATGTTGTTGTTTTGTGAGACCAAAGGGTCTGGGGGGCTTGTGGTTTAGTTGCTGGATGATTTCAAAGAGATGTTGGATACAAGATAATTGCTAAGGAATTGCCTGCTTTGTTGAGTTACTTTCATTATATTTATTCTCTCTCCTTTAAAAAAAAAATGTTCTTAGGGGTGTGGGGTGGGAAGAGAGATGGCAAGAGCTTACTGGCTTATTTACTACTCACAGAGGAGTTCAAGCATTTCTCCATCTGCTCCAAGTATTGTGGAACGTTGCTAACAATTATAAATTATTTTATGCTTATTTTGCAATCTACTTGAGCTGCATGACTGAAATCAGTGGTTGTTTCCCTATTGTCATGACTGGGTGGAAGGTGGGATCTGAAATAAATATGTGATGCTGAAGTGCGCTTCCCTCCCAGTCACATGCAGGACTCTCTTAGTCCTGCAGACAAACTGAGTGGTAATCTGACTTTTGGGAAACAAAGGATTGCGTGGAAAGGGTTGGTCAAAGTAGGAGGACCATGACCAAGGATGGGCAATTCAGCAATGATGGTGCCAGAGTAATTCTTCATATTTTCACTTTCCCTTGTTTTAATCTGAACATTCAGAGAATAGAAGGATTTTGTGATTCAGCTCTGCATAAAATAGTTTTACTATACAGTAAATGTGTCCAGTGGCATATTTACTCAAATATTTTGATTTTTAATTTTCTAGTTGGGAAGGACCTTTTCACAGCATTTTGGCGTGGCAAAATGATCCAGCATAGAGACTGTTTTTAAAGATTCCTGACTGATGTCTAGACTTCTATCATATTTATATGCACACATACTTATTTGTATGTAAGAGAAATGCTATGAGTTACAGCTTTGCCCATTTAGCAGAAGAGAGCGCTTCTCCATAAAAATGCTTTGTGTGCTGTTCTCAGCCAGTGGAACAAAGTCCCTCAGGAACGGAGGTCCTGCACACTGTCTGTCTGCCTGCTTCAAGTCAAAGCTGTTTCTCTGACCTTGTCTTCTCTACTACAAATACACATTAACATACATCACATAAATTTAAAACAATCCCTTCCAAAAAAGACACTTGACTGCTCATGTCTCTTTTCTCAGGGGAATGTTGAACACACCGCTGGTATGTACCAGATGTTAGTCTCTTGGGAAGCTCTCAGAAACTGCTTAGATGCTATGGTAAAGACGGCACTATAGAAACACAACAGTGGGAAAGTTCATAGAATCATGGAATATCCTGAGCTGGAAGGTACCTACAAGTATCATCAAGCCCAACTCATAGATCCCTGACTGCTGCTTGCCAACAGTAAGCAGGTTGGGATTTAGGCCTTTCTTTGCCAGAATCTCCCTCTTGAACTGTGATAATTTTAACTTGTGTATTGCTTTATCTAATATATCTCACCTTCCCTTTGGCTTCATGATAGCTAAATGGGAAATAAATGAGGGCAAGGGCAAGGCCCAACTCTGCTCCTGTGGACTTTGAGAATACACTCCCAGAACTGGGTTAAACTGAGTCAGACATGAGTCTCGTAAACTAGATATCAACTGTGAGCAACTCCACTGACCTCCAGCAACTTACTCCATAATCATATCTCGTGTCAGATGAGACAAAATTCTGTAAATCTGCAATTGCTGCTCTCTTCAGCTATGCATTATTTATAGGGTTCATCGTCTTTTGGTTCGTGTTCATGTAACACAGGAGTAGCTCTGCTGACTTCTGTGGAGCCTTATGGGTTCACCGAAAGCAAAGGTTTGTACAGAGAAGGATCCCACACCCAAAGAGGACCCAGCCCTTCTCAATGTGGGGAAAGTGTAGATCAGTTGTTGCTACAGAATAATTTGCAGTTTCTCTCAGCTCCTCACCTGGATCTTGCTGTGTACTTGTAGGGACACCATTCATGAATGAAAATTGAGAAGTACAATGGAGAGCTGTCACACACCATTTTTGCTCTGTACTTTGTCTCTCCTGCTATTTTCTGTAGGTAGATTTAGAGGATTTCCAGGAGCATCCAGAAAATTCTGAGGATCTATCTGATAGCCTTAGGACAACGCGGAGGAAGAAGTTCAATGCAACCACAGACTGGGTTTGCCTCTCCCCAGAGCAGCCTCTTTGGGTGTGCTGGTGACAGGTGGAGAGCCCCAGGCACCACGAGGCCTGATGGAAATGCTCCAGGGCCAGTCTGAACTGGTGTGCCAGGTCTCTTCCCAGCCAGTGACTGTCTGCCAGCAGGGTGGCATGGGGGAAATGTAGGATTTTGCCCCAGGTTGTAGCTAAGTAGTATCTGGCTCTGTGACAGTGAGGCTTCAAATAGCTTATCTTTCATCTGTCTGTGCATGTATTTCTCTCTCTTGCCAGCCCAATGTTTCTTCATCCGAACGTGTGAAAAATAATCCCCTGAGTAGATATGGATAAAAGAAAAGCACACCAAAATCCCAAAATGTTTGGGGAAAGATTTTATCTTTTGTTACATAGAAAGATGTCTCCAGTCTGGCTTCAATAAAGGAATAGCTTAAAAGGCAGAAAAATAAGCAGTAGAACATCAGCTCTCACTTCAGTGTGTAAACTTTGGAAAGGCCACCTGTCAGATCCCTGGTGGAAAGCAGCATTTTGTTTGGCATCTGGCTGATTGCCATCATGAAATGTTGAAGTGTTTGGAAACTTGTGGGACTTTCTTCAAAAGGCACACTTCCCCTCCCCCTTTCTCTAAATAATTAAATCCTAAATGTTCTGGATTGCAGTTAAAAAAGATAAAACACAACTGCAGGATTCTTTCAAACACACTAGCTAATAATGTGGGGGCCTTTCATGCTATTTATTTTATCTTTCTTCTCATGAAATATGAAAGAAGTTGCTTCAGTGTTACCTTTTCATCCCAAATCAGCCACAGATTCTGATCTTGAGAAGGATGAAGTAGATTTGAAGCAACTCCAGCAAAATCCAACCTAGCTACAGTGCATCACGTACTTATATCAGTGCAGAATTGGCACATGAATGTGATTCTGACCTTATTAGTCTGATCCTGTCACAGTGCATATCGCTCTCTGAAGCTACCCCACATTGCAGTGACTCACACAAGCTACTCCTGACATAGGCAGTGTGACTAGAAGCAGAATGAGACCCAGAAATCATCAGCTGTATGATGTCTTGTCAGGAGAAAAGATAAGAACCTCACTCAAAGACTGTTTGACAGCAGACATATTTTGCTCTGATCGTTGACTCTGACTGTTTTCCCTAGCAATACACTGTGTTTCAGAGCCCTGTTGGAAGCAAGTTGCTTCATGACTCCAGTACTTTTTGGAATGCAAGACTCCAGATTTACACCATCTGTTGTTTGAAGATAAAAGTGAAGATGGTGATGTTAGTGGCTAGTTCTCTTTGTAACTGCTGTTCCTTTAAGTAGCAGGCACTACAAAGCTACTCTTGCCCCAGTAAATATGCATGGGACTCATACCAAAGGAAAATGTGCTCTTGGGAAGTTGAACTCCCCCAAATTTACAGTTATTTGCTTTAGAGAAAAAACTTCCTTTTGCTCCGTTACATTTCTTGCTGGCCTTAGTGCTCGCAGGGAGTAGGGGAATGAGAATTTCTGGACCTGGATGCCTTCCTCTGTAACCTGCTGTAGGGAACCTGTTTTAGCAGGGGGTTAGACTAGATGATCTCCAGAGGTCCCTCCCATCAGCATCCCCTATGATTCTGTGATTCAGCCACAAGCACAGACCGGGCTGTCAACATAGAGGCTTCTCCACAGTGTCCCTCTTAGACATCTTGAGGCTTCTTGGGAGTAAAGCAGAAGTCAGTCTGCAATGCCATTTCCAGAAAGGAGATCACAGAGTGGAGCCTATGGAAAGACCACGCACTGCTGAAACAGCTCCCTGTTTTCAATGTGTCATGCATCCAGAGCACCAGGGTGACTGCTGCTCCTCCGGGGGATCTAATGCTTTGTCTTGCATATGTGAGTTGGAAGAGTCAGGAGGGAGTCAGAAGGTGTGTGATCTTGTTCAGCACACAGGTCAATAAAGCTGAAAAGAGAAATGAATTTGCTCCAGATATAGGAGCATGGGCAGAATCCGAAACAAGGCTATAATTCTCCAGCTGTCTCTGCACAAGTCTGGCAGCATTTTGGCCTGAACTCAGAAAGAGTCCTCCAGATGCTTCCAGACAATGCCCAGCTACAGCTAGGGATTAGGATGTGAGTTCCAAATGCCTTCCAAAAGGCATTTTGGGTGCAACCACACTGTATAGGGAGTAAGGAAATTCAGCTTACCCTATAGTTGTGCTGTGCCTGTTGGTCTCAGGGGAAAGAGTGGCTGAGCAGAGCTAGCTCATTTTATTTATCATCACACAGGAAGGCTGAGTGGCCCTGATCCACTCCTGGAGAAGATCAGCTCCTAATGGCTTGAGACTTATATCAGGGTCACTTTTGAGTTATTTGAGATGCAAGCAGTGGATGATACAGACAATCAGTGATCATCAAACTCAGCTTGCAAGAAAGAGTGATGTCTTTACAGACACGTGTTGAACTTCATTCAGGAATCCTTGGCTTCCATATCTACCCCTGTCACACAACTTCCAATGAAAATCTGTTTTTTAACCTTTTGATACCAACTTTTGAAATTTGCTTCTGTGTTTTTAGCGAGTCCATTAGTTTTAAGGAGAACTCTATCCAAATGAGTGAGAAAGTCCTCCAGGACACAACTGGTATCACTCATAGTGATATTTCCATTATTTTAAATAAAAGCAGTATATTTCACTGCCACAGCATGATTTACAGTGTTTTTGCTTGGGGGGAAAAAGAAAAAAAAAAAAAACAGAAGAAAAGAAGCATTCATCAGAAACTGTCTTGGCCTGATGTATCACAAAACAGAAATCAATGGGATACCAAAACAGTGAGAAACTTTTCACTTTAGTGTAATCTCTTCCCAAGCCTAGGAATCCTGACTCAGGATAACACAATGAAACCAGTAAGAGATTTATTTATGTCAGACCTGCAAGTATTCATCTAAAACTTTCTAAGTCACTCTACTTCAAGTTCTGTTCCATTCATTTGAAGAATCTCTGTTCCCAGCCGTTTTTTCGTCTCAAATGGAAGGTCTGCACTTTTACACCCATCAGCCTGCTATCCACCTTTGATCCTCCCTTGCTTTCCCCTCAGATCTGCAAGGGTGAGGAGACATCCTAATTTCCCATAACTGGTCTTCAGGGGATTTATACTGCTACTAAGTTAGGTGGAAAGCTGATGGACAGCTTAAAGGACTTCTTCCCAGTGAAGGATTCAGAAATAAGCCCTGTGGCACAGCTCCTAGAGGGAAAGCCTGTTCCCCCAGTGGAAATAAAAAAGAAAAACACCAAAAATATTACAAGAAGGTATTTTCTCACAAAGATTTCCTTCTCCAGAGCTCCTTCCTGTGGGTTTAAACTAAAATGAGGATAGTTCATGCCACTGTAAATGTTGATACAATTGAAGTAAAACAAGAATCTAGTTTGTCTTTTACTGTCATGGAGTTGTTTCTTTATGCTGAAACTGATGACTGAACCCTGATCTGAAGAAATCCCGGATACTCTGCAATTTGTGTTACAGAGCAAAACAAAAAGTAAAAACTCTCTTTTATTTGTGCATGCCATTTTTGTAGCTTTTCAATGTGCTGTCATCTGATGGCAACAAAGACCTCAAATCTCTTTTCAGGAGCCTTCCTTTTGACCTTGTACTAATTGCAGTACAAGTAAAAATAATTGCAAGCTAAAATGCAGAATAATCTCTATGTTAGCTAAGTGACTCATTTCCAAAAATAATGAGGAATGTCACAAAGAAACACCAAGACAACAGCTTTGCACGAGCTTCTTGTGATTTGTAGATGTCTGTGGTTAGTCTGCAAACTTGCACACATTTTCTGCCCTTTACGAGGCCATGTTTTGCTAAGATTTCTAGTCATGAGTCTAAAAAGTAATATGTTTGCTTTGTTTTCAAAGTAAGTATGAAAAACATAATTCTAGGACACATTTTCATTCCCATACTACAGAGGTGAATACATGCCAGGATGCATTACATGAAGATACTTCTTGAGGATCATACATGAATCTGCTGGACTTTCATATTTTTAGAGAGCACGCACATCCTATCTGAGAGTATGTAATATAATTGTAATATTTGTGGATTTCCCTGGTGCTGTATAATACTGTATCTTTGTGGGATTCAGTAAAGAGATCTCTAGCTCTCTATTACTCTTGCTAAACATTTAAGATTTGTAATCACCTAATTTCAATTCAGATTTATGGGAACGTGATCCTCGTAGGGAGCGTTGGTCATGCTACAGTGCTTGTTACAGCAACAGCACAAGTATGCTAGGGTCTCAACCATTTCCTGAAGGAGAGGAGCAAAAATTCCCTCAGTCAAAACCTAGCTGTTTCAGTTATGTGCATTTCTCTCCTTTTTTCTCACCACTGTGACATGTAATTCTTCATGGTTTTCTTCTCACAAGGTGCCTATGAAATAGAGCAGTGCTGTAAACTTCTCATTTCGATGAGCCGCTGAGATATATTTTTTGACTGGGAATTAGGCCTGAGCAGCCTACGCTGTGACTCAGAAAGCTTGTGAGTGTGACAGGAATTTGCCATCACTTTGTGTTTTCTTTCTAAGCTTTTCAGTAAAGATAGCAAGATATCTTTCCTTAACTAGAGAAGGCTACTATGACCAAGCAATGATTCAGACCCAAAGAGGTACCTAGTATCTACTGAGAGTTAACAGGAGCTGTGAGAGCTCAGCACTTCACAGGGCTCCATTTTCATTCACCTATCCCAATTCTCTGGCCTGTGTTTCTATGTGATAAAGATATAGCTTGCTATGTGAGAGGAACCCAGGGGAATATGGACCCTGGAAGGAGGTAGCTATCCCTCAGCCAACTCATCGGGCTCTGCCTGGGGCCTGCTCATGGTGGTTTGAGGGCCAAAAATTGAGTGTTATGGCAACAAAAACGTGCTCTCCTGAGCCACTCTGGGATTTGCTCATGGGCTACTTAGGAGCAAGCAGCAAACCTCAGCTCATTTATGCACTTACAGATCAACAGTAGACCTATTCATGTAGTAGGGACTGGCAATGGTGCAAGACCCCTTTCCTGTCAGTTCACAGCCTTCATGAACAGAGAAATTGCATATCTTATACTTCATGCAGCAGTGACATTAAATATGTCTAGAGGCAGTGTGAAGCGTGATCAGGAAGAAAGCAACAGTACCCCCAAAGATGCAACTTGCTGCTAACTTTTATTGTATCATCTGGTATGAAGACTGGAATTAGGTGCTTTAAATTCACAAACTGACTCACAGTGCATCAGGCCAATATTTAAGCATGGCAAACAGGCACATTTTTCTAACCCCAACTGGTGAACTGCTTATGCAAGCACGATGGCTGATGGGCCTCATTTTCTTTTATCCTCCTTGGCATAAATGCAGATGCTATTCTTATTCTCATAAGTGTCTATCCCTCTTTTTAATCTTACAAAGCCACTTGTTTTGATAATATCCTGCAGCAGGATATTACCTTGTACACTGGTACATTTTCTAGCAATCAGAGTCTTGTCAGGTAAGATTAAATAATTTAATGTGAGTGAAAGAAAACAAACTGCTGCTCAGATCTCTGTTATTGTATCCCCAGAAGTCACAGCAGAGCTATAAGAAAACAGGATACTGGTTTTTATTTCACAAAAAAAAGGGAGAGAGAATGAAAAGAGAGAGAGAAAGAGAGAAAGAGGGAAAGAGGGAAAGAAGGAAGGAAGGAATGAAGAAAAAGAAAGACACTGAAGACACGTTTTATTCCATGTGAGCCAGCAATTTTAGCAGTTAAATATAAATAAATGTATTAGGACAAATAATCAGATCATCAGCAATAGATAATTGAATGCAGACTTGAAAAGTTTAAAGAAGAAGTACACACTGTTACAGAATCCATTGGGGAAACCTGTATTTGGTTCTCTTCTGTGCACAGTGTACTTGGCCACTTCAGTGTCATGGAGTGTGGATTAACCCGATCAGCAGTTATCCCCTGCTCAAAGCAGGGATTGTATATGTAGAAGAAAGGGACTGCGGAAAGAAGTACTTTATTCCCCTCCTGGCAGAAAGCTTACTTAACTTGCCCGGTTGATGCTGAGGCCGAAAGAAGATTGCTCATGGTCCTTAATATCTTTTCTTGGTTTAGTCAGAGGATACAATGCCTCACAATGGGAATGGAAGAAAGATGTCTTCCCAAACACCAAGTCCTGTACCCAGACACTGAATAGGATGTAAATGGACTAATGGTCTAACGAAGCTGACCACTTCCTACAGGAATTTTCTAGCCACTGTGGATGGACAAGCAGACTGCATGCACAGTCCAGCTCCATCATGGACTGTATATTTGTGTTTACCAAAATTTGTTCAGTATTTTGACCTAAGGGAGCTTCAAACAAACAAACAAAAAGATAAAGACTTTCAGGCATTTGTCTCCACTTCAGATGGTCTTAATTTAGATACCTTTAACAGATCGTGTCATCAGTACAGAGGAGGAGGGAGAATCTGAGGTATAAATAAGGTGAATAGCACCAAAAAAGCAGTATTCAGTAACCAGACCACACTGGTGCAAAGAGATCAAAGTTTTAACATAAAAGGTTTGAAAGGAAGAAAGATTCCAGTGAGAAAGAGAGAATCCAGGCTATCTTCTCTCTCATAGCCTCTCATTTTATATACAATGTGTGATATAACGCTGCCCTGGACGCTTCTTTCTCTGGCAAATCACCAGCAGGGAAACTGCTCTTTATTTGCTCAGAATCTGAACTTGCCAAACTTCATTTTTCACATCCAAAGGATATGGAGACAGATATTTAAATGCATTTTCATCGTCTTTACTAGAAATAACACAATTTCTCATATCTATACTTGATGATGAAGGAAATCCTACAAGTTATTGATTATGGGATCCAGCTCTGTGCTGGAACACATGTATCCAAATAACCTATTCCAATTGCAATCCCAACAGAGAAAGTATTTCCATAATTCTGTCTCACTTATGACACAAATACTTTGCAAACCAACAGATAACATCACTTTGGCAAAGCTGTTCCCTCAGGCATGTTACTGGTTTCCAAACTCCACCTTATCCTCTTTTGTTTTGGAGTTTTGATTCACAGATTCCTCATTTTCAGTTATCTGTGATTTAGGATTCTTCCTTTACTCATGCTGAAATTGTAAAGGACACAATTGCAGCAGTAAACTTTATGACTTTTTGTGTTTATATGAATAGATTTTGTGTATAAAATCACAAATGAATACGTAAAGAGATTGAGGCAAGCACGGCACCTGCCCTGGACTGCTTCTCCACTTTCCAGTCTTCTCTGTTTGCATAAAGCTTTGCCAGCCTGTCATGGTTTTCCTCTGATTGGGCCTCCTTTGTGGGCTCAGAGACACTCCCCTTTCCTTGAATGGTGTTAAACAGTGCTTGATAGGCGTAAGCCAGGCCCCAAACAACTTGTGCCTCCTTAGATCTGCCGGAGCTACACCATTCCCCTAAATACTTGCCCAAACTTCCAGAATTCTGCAGGTGTTCAGGACTAAAACTCCATGATACTGGGTGTGCCCATTTCTCTAAGTTTTCTCCCACACTCCTCCACACTCACTGCCACTCATTATTACTCATTTTTGGGGCAGATCCCCGACTGAAAAACTGGAACACATTCAGGAGACCTAACAGTATGATTA
>VXAV01005952.1:276098-286895 GCA_013399715.1 Alectura lathami | reverse complement strand
ACCAACTGAATTCCAACTCGTTATTTATAGCACGTAATTTTGTCCTTACCCTTCCAGATGCATGTTACAGCCCAGGGAATAATACACATGGCAGACTGTCATACTCTGAATACTATGCCTCATTTTCCTTCATGCTTACCAAGCAGACTTATTTTTCAAAGAAGGCTGCTGAAAGCATTTTTCGTTCCCTGAGGCCTCTGTAAGAATTTAAGATCTTAGTCGTACAGCTCTGTGGAAAGTGTCTTTCTTGGCGCTGCATTTTATTCTTCACTAATCAGCATTTTCCTGTCAAATACAGCAATGTAAGTGCAGTCAACTGGCATCTGAAATAGCGCTGACTGAAGAGTGTGACAAAGCCATAATGGTACAACAGAGGGCAAGCCCCCATCCAGGCAGAGGATCGGGCATTCTGTGTTGATGGGCTCTAAGTGACAAGGGCCAAGAAAAGAGAACTGCTGTGAGACAGGATAGAGGCATGCTTGCCCTTATGTTCTCTTCCTCATGTAGAAGATATGTTTAAAACACTGTTTCCATTTCCTTTTTATTATCCTATTCTTCTTCTGAAAACTAACAGCAAGGCTGTTGATGTCCTCACAGACTTGAAGCCAAAAATAGTAATTCCCCAAACACTAAGGTCTTTACCATATTAGCAGGGGGCAGCTGCCTGCAAAGAAAATCGTTCAGTGTGCAACACATGCACTTGTCTCTACTACCCTTGAGTAGTGCTGCAGACATATACAGTGCATTGGCTTATCCGAGGAACACAGGAGCACAGTGTCTGCTTCTGATGTGCATATGTGGGATATTGTATAAATAAGAAGCCTAAATGAGATGCCATACCAATACAAAACCTTAATTCTACCTAGAGCGGCTCAGATGCAAAGCTGTGCAAAAGGAGAGCAAAAAGCTAGCACATCACTTAAAACCTAGCTAAGCCCTTACGGTATACGTCTCCTGAAGCCTTGTATGAGAAGACACAAGTAGTAGATAAACCCTATTTCAGTGTAAAAGCCACTTCACATCTGGAGAAGCCAGAATATGAAAAGTCCTTTGATTCAATCTGTTCACAGGTCCAAGAGATAAACTGTGTATGAAGGCTGCCTTTGAAGATGGAAAGCTGCAAAGCATGAACTGTTCTCAGTATCAGTGCTAAATATCTCTGTATCACTATCTTTCCCGAGAGAAAACTCTATCGGGTGTCTTGGCTAGAATGTGGCTTCAAGCACATATGCTGATGCCACCAGGTACAGGACAGTATGTTCAAGATTTTCCAAGCATGTCACACCCATCCCACCCCCAGGACTTTGTAACAGGAAACTAGGAAGTCCTTACAATCCCAGCTGGCATAGATGGAGGAAAAAGGGAGATATGGTTCAGCATCTCTTCCAGGAAAAGCTTCAGAGGAACCAATTTTTTTTTTTTTTTTTTCCTCCTTAAGAATGTTCCTTCTCAAGGGTACTATTGGCATCCGTAACTGCTTCTGCTGTTTGTGCAGACCTTCCACTAACAAACCTGCATTACCTTTTGCACTAGCTGAAAGGAGTTCTCAGATTGTCTTCCCCAATTCCCATCTCTACAGGATAGCTGAAGCAAGCAGAGTTCAGTATAGAAAATTCAAAATGCAGAGTGAACATCCTTTAAAAATTCCTACTAAACTTTGAGTTAAAGAGCTTTCCTGTCTGTTACATCACAAATGTGTTACTTCCCTTAGCCTTCCTCTCTGGAGGAACTCAGTAAGCGTTAGATGATGGAATGGAAGAAAGCAATTCTTACCACAGTGTTTTCACTGCTTGTCTCTTTTTTACATGCTGAGATTAATATGATGTGGAGAGATTAGAATGCCAAGATATTTGTGGTTCATCAAAATGGAAGCAGTGATTGGGAAATTTGCTGTATAAATGTGTCTGCAGGACAGATTTGCTTAGCAACCCCACAGCTGTACTGCAGTAACACAGTCGTTTTCTTTGTACACTTCTGGACGGCCACACGAATAAAATGTAGGATCTCTTCCAGTATGTGTGTACAACAATCAACCTGAGCTACTTCAATAGATGTTACCATAAACATCTGAGAGGGAAAATCTGGTCTCATGCCAACCTTTTTCCTGGTAATCCTAATGGAAGACCACAAGATGATCTGAATTAAGATTTAACCCAGAGCCTTGATCCAAACTTTGCTGAATTAGGAGGATATTTTCATCCAAATTTAGGTCAAAAGTTTGCAGATTGTGACATGTTTTGTTTCTGTAATGAGCCAAGTCCCCACATTCAAGGAGCAGCAACCTTTCCTGAAATTCCAGTTTCAGTGCTTGGGTCATTCTCAGACAGTCCCTGCAGGTCCATCACTCCCTGGCTGCTCTGTTTGTACATGTGTAAGTATGGCTTGAATTATTTTTATAACACTGCTTACTGTAAAGAACTGATAACCCACTTGTCAAGAACAGCATGTCTGTAACATAAGAAATTAATCTTTTCCTGCTGATTAGCTGCTCTCTGTAGCAATGATCCAAAGGCAAACAGCTAAATATCCCTTTAGTAATGTATTCTCATCAACTTTTGCCATTAACTTTTGAGGGGAGAAGAAAAAGACCTAAGACTACTAGCAGCAACTAACAGTGTCTATTAAATCAAAACACATTTTTTTTTTTTTTCAGAAGGAAAAATAGAATAGAAAATAACTATCTGGATTAAAAACTGCATTCCAGAAATCCTTTGATATGTGCTTTCCTTCCCAACGAGTTTGTAAATGAATGCATCATTTGCTGCGTCAGTGTAGGTTTATACTTCTTGGCAAAAGAAAAATCCAGAAGGAAAAAAAAAAAAAATAAAAAACCCCACAACCCTAATTACAATAAAATCTAATTTTAACCACCAGCATGCTGGAGGTGGTCTTAACATGGAAGATTTAAACACTGAAGTCAAATAGCATTATAATAGCAGTGGGATGGGGCTGGACAACTGGTGTGGCCTAATGGAAGTACCCCTGTGACCCCAGTGTACTGTTGAACAGAGATAATCAAGTCCTAAAGGATTAGTCCAAGAACCTTGAGGTGCTGGAACAAAAATCCTTACGTAGCGAATCATGGATGAGAAGAGTGAACAAGCCTGTTATAAGTAAAGCACAACGCCAGCACGATGGCATTCCCTCACAGGCGGGCATCCTTAGGTGACCAAATGGTGGCCCCCTTTCCTTACCATCAATGCTAATAATTACTCCCTCTGTTGTGACCAACGCTGGAGAAATCCTTTTTCTTGCAGGAGCCACTACTTCACTGTTGCAGGAAGATTCCATTTCACCCTCCCCCTTCCACAGCACAGACTGCTGTGAGAGAAGCGTTGGTCCCGGCAGCGCACAATGCAGCTGATGCTGAGCTGCTTCAAAGTGAGACTGAGGACGCTGTAAGCAGTCTGCTGGGACTGCGTGCAGGCACGGGCAATGAGGTCCTGGCTCTGTGGGACTCGCTGTGGCACTGCAGTGCTGCAGCAAGCCCATCTTGCAAGCCTGCTTGTCTCTGTGGAGGAACGACAGAACCCCATTATGCTATAGATGCCTTTTGTTCCATTCTGCATTTATTCTCTATTTGTTTCCATAGAAGCAATATGAAAAAATAGATTTCTAATGTAAAATCAAGGAAAGAGACCATTTTCACTGCCAGAAGCCAGTTTGTGATGTACTGTGATATATTTTTGACAGCTGAACCTAAACCTGTTTCGAAAAGAATGGATGCATTTGTTGTGAATGACAAAACTGGGAATTTTATTCTGCAGGTTTCATAATGAGCCAATTGAGCAGGGTTTCGGGTGATTTATTTTGGTATTTCTGTGCTCTAGCGTGGAGAAAATGTTTAGACTTAAACAAGTGCATATCCAAAACAAGATGGTAATTGCAGAGCAAAACAATTAAGGATCTTTTACTTCTCTAAATTGCACTGCAATTTAGCTTAAGGTTATGTAACACTAGACCGTACCGTTTGTTCTGCACCACCCCGAACTGCTCCTTAATACGTGCTCGGATGGAGCCCTCTTGTGTTTGCTGGGCTTCCTTACACCATCCATTAACCCGAGCTCTTTCACCCACCTGCATTCACAAGACCAAGCTCTAGAAGAGACAGCAAAGCTCTCTTCCTCTGGCCTTTAAATAAAAAATAAATGTGTTGAACATTGTATCACGCTCCTAAAAAGCATACCTTTTAAAAGACATTTGGTTTTGTTTTGAAGATGACAAGTGAGAACGAATCAGCCACTAGCTCTGTCCTAGTTCCTCCGCCGTTTGGTAGCAGCCATTGCAAACAACAGCAGCTAACTGTTATTGTGAGCATTGCTTACGACGTTTACGATTCACCCCTGCATGCTTCCTACATTGAGATATTCAAAACCCAGCTGGACACCGTCCTTAGCAGCCTGCTAGAGCTGTTCCTGCTCCTGCACAAAGGCACGCTGGCAAAGTGAGGAGCTGTACTTAAAATTTTGTTTTTCCTCTTGCTCCTGCGGTTGCTTCTTATCCAGCTATGTGGAGAAGATCACACAGTCTGTGCACTCACCACTCTGTGTTTGTTTTCCTTCTGCAGCCTTTAAACCACCTGTAAGACCACATCTATCTTATTCTAGGGGTACTTTTGCAGGACACCCTTACTTTAAGCAGCATTTAGAAGGACTTAGTGCTTTCAGAAAAGATGACATTAAAGACAACCCAATATGCTCACTGTAGTTGTTTTTTCGACTATGAGAAAGAGTTTAACTGCGTAACTGTGGACAGCCCAAAGACAGGTTAACCTGTTCTTTCAGATTACTTTTACATAACACTAAACACTGTCTTTTCTTGAGAAAACTACCTCTCAGTTCTCTCCCACTTGCCTCACAGTAATAAACTACAAATTCCATATACCAAATTGCGTCAGAAAACAAAGACAGAGATTTTATCAAAATAACTCACATAGAAAGAAAAAGAGGATTATTTGAACTGAATTCATGCTTTATGGGACTCAGATGAAATAAAAAGCTTTATTTAAGCGCAGAAAAAAATGAACGTAACTTAGAAAGTACCATAGCAAAGGAAATTGTGTGTTTGCTAAAGTTCAGTCTGTATTTCGAGAGAAAATTTCAAGGGAAAACGATCCAAGTCAGTCACTCTGCTCTAAATGTTGGTCACCGACTCACATGAGCTGCTTATGCTATGGCAGTGGTTTGTAACTGCCACACAAGCGACAAAATATTTCTGGTTGTGCATGTTCACCGCCGCAACAGTGCAGGAAAATGCAGTGCTAGCAAACAAAAATCAAGTATGATCTAAAGCTTAATTAAAAGAACAGAAAAGAATAAAGTAATTCACTCAGATCAGCAACAGTCAACAAGCGGTGAGGTGTGTGACAACCATTCACTTGAAATGCTCAGCCAGTACAAGCTCAAAGTGTTTCAGAGGTCTGACAGACTCTTACCAGACATACTGCTTGACGCTCCACTGAAAATACATCCTCAAAGCAAAAGCCTGTACAAATGCGTGGAGATACACCTGATGCCTTTTGCTCCAGGAAGAGGGCTAGCTTAAGGGCTGATTTCCTTTCTTTTCCTTGTTGCCCTAATGATATTTTTTCTTTTTCCATAGATACTGGTACTCATCTATAGTCGGTCTGGATACACAGGAGTTTTTCCCATCATTTGTTTTCAACATAAACTGTATTACCCTGAGTTAACTGTTGCTTGCCAGTATAACTTTATTTTAGTCCAGCTGAAAGCATCCAAGCATGATGGGATTGTCATGATACAGGGTACCACAACGACTGCCATCACAAAACGACAGATGAACAAACTCCCAGGCAGATTCCACCCTAAAGAAGAAAAATAAATCTGATGAATTCCTTTGTAAGGTACTGAAATATCAAGAAACCAAGTAATTTCACAGAGACTGTTTGGAAAGTCTCTGGCATAGCTGGGAACACAAGTACCCTCAATTCCGCCTCAGAATCATCCCTGGCCATTCTTTTGTGAGAGCTTTACTGGAAGAGAAACATTAGCTCTGGCAGGAAAATGGCATGAAATGACTATTGTCTGCCTAGATTATGAAGGACTTTTTTTCTTATGGAAGGAAATTAACACAAATCTTTAAATGCAGACTACTGGCTAGAGTTGAGGCTAGTGGGGATGTGCCTCATGAACACCCTTTCCAACTCTTCTCCGCTGTTTTTCAAAAGCTCATAATGACCAATGACCAGTGCATGTCAGGAAGTGTGTCTAGACGAAGAAGCCCACTGAATTCTTCTCACAGCTTTTAATAGTATTCATTCTCAGGCTAGAGGAGTTTGATTTTTTTTTTTTTTTTTTTGAGGATGGAAATTTCAGTCACTTGAGTGATTTGAAGGAGATTTTCTCTGGTCCACAGACAGTTCTAAAGGAGCTTTTATTACCTTTGTCTAGAGACTAACACCTAATCTACAGACATACTACTTGTGGGGGATTAAAGAGTCCACACACCACTCAAGCAAGTGGAGTCCTGTTATCAAATTCTCCTTCAGTATTTCTAAAACTATCTCAACACTCGATTTAAGAGTAAGGATCACCAGCTTTAGCAGAGCTAAATGAACCAAAAGGTTTTTTTCTTTACTTCTGATGGTCACACTGACAACCACTGAGCTTCACTTCTCAGTCAGCCAGGCTGCCCACGAACTGACTTCAGCAGCCTAGGAAGCCTAGAGCAGCACACCCATGTGATGGCCGCCACACAGTTTTTGATAATTAACTCATTTAAAAAGACTCTTGTAGCAGTGCACAGTGCAGGCTGTTGCAGACACACTGCAGCTGCCTGATAACAGTGTACGTACAAAACAATTTGGAGTGGGAGAATTGGCTTGGAGAGAAGTAGGCTCTAATATTGTTCTCTACAGAATGGTGTCAGGAGGTGGGATGTTCAGATACATGACCAAAGCAATTAATCTCAGAAAGCATTTTACACAGAGGAATAAAATGCTTATGCTGGAGGAACGCAGCAGATGCTGTAATTGCTCCATGCTATCATGTGGAACAAAACCTAGCAACTCTGCATGCCGTGAAAATGACTTTAATTAAGGAGACCACTAACAGTGCTTCTGTCAGCATCAAAATACTAACACATCTCACGCAGAGTTCAAAAGAGGAGAACACTGCCCAGCAGCTTCTACCCATAATTTCACTCGGTTCACAAGCAGTCAGCTAGGATGCCAGAGCAGCTACATGTGCTTTTCTGAAGCAGACTGTTCTGGGCTAACCCCAGCAGGCAGCTAAGCCCCACACAGCGGCTTGCTTTTTCGCCTCAGTAGGATGGGGAAGAGAATCAGAGGGGTAAAACTGAGAAAACTCATGGGCTGTCATAAAGGCAGTTCAATAGATACAGCAAAAGCCATGCACACAAGCAAAGCAAAACAAGGAATGCATTCACCACTTCCCATCAGCAGGCAGATGTTCAGCCACTTCCAGGACAGCAGGGCCTGTCATGCGTAACGATTTCTGGGGAAGACAAAAGCCATCACTCCAGACATCCCCCCTGCTCCTTCTTTCCCCCAGCTTTTATTGCTGAGCACGATGCCACACAGTACTGGACATCCCTTTGGCCACTTGGGGTCAGCTGTCCTGGCTCTGTCCCCTCTCAGCTGCTTGTGCACCTCAGCTCCTTGCTGGCAGGGCAGCACGAGGAGTGGGTCACCAATCCAAAACAGCATTATACCAGCTACTGTGAAGAAAACTAACATTCTCTCAGCGAAAACCAGTAAACAGGCTAAGGAAAATGACATTGACAAAAATCAACCCAAAACCAAGGAAACTCTTATCACTCCTCTGCAAATGTTGCTTAAGGAATGTAAAGCAATGCAGTCAATAGAAGAGATCAAAAGCCTGGACAGAATTATTGATTTTACTGGATGTCATTTTCCCAAGAAAACAAGTGGATACAATCATATGCCGTCTATCAATTAATGCTCCACTTCAACACTTGGAGTCATTCGCCAGTTGCAACTAAATCTGACAGCCCTAGACATAAAAGTGACTAAAAAATAGAAACTCTTTTCAGGGTTCAGGAAATACAAAGATAAACACAAAGGGCAGAACTCATTCACAGTATTTAGTAATTTTGCTGTCCTTAGAGGTGTTTGTTCGCTTTCTGCCATATTCATTAAGCCAGGAAGAAGTAACGTCTCACAGCCAAATGCATTCTGTGGAAATACTTGGAAGACAAGGAAAAGAAAAGGCGCTGGAGCACCGAAGTGCTGGCACTGGGACACAGCGATGGCAGAACAGGTTTCGTGTATATAGCAGGCCCCAGATGTGTCTGAGCCAATTGTTCGCTAGACCATTAGCATTAGAAGTGGTCTGCCCGCAGATCCCTCTCCCTTCCTCACAGGCAGTTTCCTCAGCAGGGTACCATAGCTGCTGTTACTGTAGTTATGACTCCAGCTCAGACACTAATAAATCACGATGTACAACTTTCCATGTCCCGCTGCCAAAAGAGGGTGTCAGACAGAGCTGGGAAATCCAGATCTCGGAAAACTGAAATTCACCTTCCAGAGCCAGTGGAGAAGATAGGATTCAGCAGCTGATCTAAAATACAGCTCACCGCGGTCAGTCCTGACTTTCTGAACAAGCACATGATGTGCTAACAGCACAGAGTTAACTGGGAAACAAATTTAACTGTGCTCATCTTGATAGTCTCCTCCAACTCACAGCAGGTCTCTGAAGGAAGCCCTGGATGTCCTTGCACTGGGGCTGTGGACGGACCCAGCCATTGTGGTGGGAGGTGCTGGCCCCAGCTGCCCACCTCCAGCGCCCAGCCAGAGGTTAAGCCCCACGAACACTCACACAGGTGTTTTTGAACCCATTTCAGACAAAATGAGCTGTGTTAGTTTATGCAGCTCTTTTTTGATGGTCTGCCTATGGCTGAAATTGTGTGCATGAGGAAATGTTTAGATGGGAGACAAAAGCACTTTGCAGGCGTAGTGACTGGCTACTGGTCAACAGCTTCTACTGGTACAGCTGTTTGCAGAATCCACACAGGTTCAGTAAACAAAAGTTGTAAGACTACACTTACAAAAGCTTGTCATTCTGAATGCTACCACTGTAAAAAATTGTCACATTGTACCTGGGTATTTTGAAACACCAAATTCCAGTTCACAGGCAAGCACCAAATGCTGCGATATGATCCTTCCCAGATGTAAAATCTCCGGAGGTTCCATGTCTACAAAATAAAAGCTACCCAGGAATATCCTATTTCATTTAATACTAGTCTTGGAAATTTGTCGTCTGGTCATTCCAGTATAAAGTGTAACCAGACGGGGCATGTGTGTAGTCTCACAAAAAAAGTCAGCAGCTCTTTATGTCCCAGGGAATACCACCGGCCAGGAACACTGCCACAAACAGACAAGGAAACAGGTCATTCACCGCGTGTTTCAGAACCACTCTGAGACTATTCTGCCTGTTAATGCATCAGCTCTGTGGCTTCATTTTCACCGCTGTATTAGAAAGGCACTGTAGCAAAGTCAGTTATACGGCCAGCTCCATCCTGGCCGCCACAGCAAGGCAAAGACAAGACAGACACAGTGATACAGGGTTCTCACCCATCATCCAGTATTTTTTACCTGCTAGTATTTTTTATCTGTGCAAGGCGAGCACTTGCCACCTTCTTGCATATGTATTATGCAATACTAGCTGCTTTCCCCCAGTACTCTCATGATCTCTCCGTTCTGCTTTTGAAAGTGGAAAAAGAAAACCTCTCTGCAATCCTATTTTTTCCTACATTGTTCTAGGATACAGAACAATTGTACGTAAGGCAGCGGGGATTTTCCACCATCTGCTGTAGAAACCCTCTCAAGTGCAGTGCAGGAACCAAAGTTAGAAAATTAAATTTCCATGTCATCCAGGAGTGCTGGAAATGGTAAAGGATGGGAAAGCAATTCAGAACCGTGAATCTGATGCCTGCATAGCATAAAACAAACCCATGTCAACACTGCTTCTTTCTCCCAATTAAGGTAGGAAAAAATCACAAAGCTCTGTTTCCTATAAATACGGACTCTGATAAAGAGTTTTGCAAGTTTAACCAGCTTCTCACTTTGCTTTCTGCTTTTGTGTTTATAAATATTTCTCTTAGTTTGCTGAGAGACAACATTGATGCCAAAGTTTGGAGAACAAGCACCTTTTTCAAATTCATTCTCTTATTTCCTGTTACTCAGGGATGCTTGAGATTATGGAAAATGAGGTGTAGAGGAAGAAAAAAAAAATACAGGCAGCAATGCAGATGTCAGGATTTTTAGTTCAGCTACTGTGAGTGGATAACACAGGGCAACGTGCAATTCCGCAGCCCACAGAATAGATGTAGTGTGCCTGAACACCATTTATTTCTTCTGTTTCACATTCCCGGGCCACCTACACCAGAGGCAGCCTCTTTGTTTTACAAAAAACAAATGAACCAGAGGTACATTTCTGCAGAAAGGCGTCTGGAGACTGCAGCAGAGCAGGACAAGCACTGCTTTTCAGCCCTTGGCCCATGAATTGCACACTTCCACCAGACCCACCCTCGGTTTGAAAACTCTGGGAAACGCTGGCCTGCGCTTGTTTATTCTTTCTGAAGAGCTTCGAATGACCTCCGACAGGACGGAACCGGGGACTCCAGCAGGTGGGACACCCTCCAGCTCCCTGAGAGCAAGCTGCAGCCCGACACAGCCGTCAGCCAGTCCCCGTGCAGCCACCAGCAGGTAACAGCACTGCCGGGACAACACTGCCGGGACAGGAGCCAGACAGCTTCCACCGCACAGCGACCCGCACCGCACCCCCCCCAAGCCCC
>VXAV01005952.1:257863-275671 GCA_013399715.1 Alectura lathami | reverse complement strand
TTCCTCGGCCGTGGGCCGCGGCGGCGCGGAGGGGCCTTGGGAGTTGTAGTCCTGCCGGCGGCCGCGCTGGGAGCGGAGGCCGCGGGGGAACTACAAGTCCCATGATGCCCCTGGCGCAGCCTCGGGCTGGGCGCGGAGGTGCGGGCAGTGGAAGGGCCGTAGCCTGGCCGGCGTGAGGCCTTTGGGCTGGTTTGTTTCCTGCCTGTGAGGGGCGGCTGCTTGGTTTTAGGGGGGCGCTTTGCTTAGGGGGCTTGGCACCTGCTCGCGGTGGTCTTGGCACTGTGTGTCAACGCCGCGTATCGGTGTTGTGCTTGCGCGTCCCGATGGCACAGGCGTGTAGGGATGTGACAGACCTGACTGCTCGGGGTATGTCGGTAGTAACGATGGCAGGCAGCCTCAAAATCGAGGATTGAAGCCCAAAGTGGGATGGAGGAGAGGCTGCCTCTCCCGTGAATTTCATTTTAAGCTCGTCTTGGAAAGCGTTTGAAATAAAACATTTAAATCAGAAACTCTGCAGTTTTAAAGCTTGTGTGTTTTAGACTTCCTCTGATTAAAAGCAGTTGGGTACGAGAGGTTGCTTTTAGAGTTGTGTACTGTGGCTTTCATCCAAGTAAGGTTTAAAAGAAAAAATCCAGCCTATATAAAGCATTTTTTCCAAGTTAAGCATGTGTTGCATCTAATGCCTACAATAGGTATTCAAATGGACTTTAAAACTGTGGTAATTCATATGTATATATATTCAAATGAGGAAATTGTTGAGGTCAATGTTGATGGCTCACCTCGTTTTGCTGTGCATATTTTTTCCCTGCCCAACTGTGTGCGTATATGGGACCTGTCAGCGTCATGAGCTGCTGTAGGCATATCGATAACGAGTCCACGAGGCTTTGTGTTGGTAGATCAGTTCTTTCACTTCTCTGTGGAACAGAGCCTGACAGTTCTCAGGTGGAAATGCTTTTCTTTTGTTGACTTTGTAGGGCTGAGGAGCTGAGCTTGTGATGACTCTTTGGGGACCGAGGCAGAGCCATGTGACTGTAGGGCACGTAGCTGTGGGACATCACTGCAGAGCTTTATGCGTTTCCAAACAATGCTGGCATTTATTTTTGTAGTGATGTCACTGTGGTATTGGCACAGGGGTAATCGCTCCCTCTCAGAGGTCGTATGAAGTTTTAAATCTATATAAAGTACTTCAAAACTAAATTGTAACAGTATTACTATTTGTTAATCTTTTTTTCTTGCATTTTAGTTTGAAAACTGGATTCTTAAAATGGAAACCAGATTATGACAGTGCAGCTACTGAATATGGGAAGGCAGGTACGTGTGACTGTAAATTTGGGCGCATGCTTTATGGTTTCAAAATGCTCTTTAAGCATAATCCCCAATAATACTTTACATAATTTCAACACATTATAAGTACAACTAAAGTAAGAGCAGGAAAAATAAATATTCTTAGTAGCACTGTAAAATAAATTTCAAATTGTACTTGGAGGTCTGGTTGAGTTGCAAGAAATGTAAGTTGGAGGCCTGAAAAGAATAAAAAAGACAGGTGTTATTTGGTCAGAAAAATATAGCTCTCCTTTTGCTTGTCAACCCCCAAATTGTGTGACCTTCACCACCAACAAATATTTCAGCTCTTTTTAAAACTTTGCTTTTTCACCATCTTTCGAAGTATGTCTCAACTAAGATTGTTACAGTAAGGTAGGGGCATTGCCTTTTTTTTTTTTTTTTTCCCTAGACACAGTAAGATTTCTTTCCTCCTCCTGTCCTGCTGCAAATGTCACACTGGATATAAAATTCTTACTAGTTGATTTTTTTTTTCTTGTAAACCTATTTTCTTTCTTCTAATAGTAATTTATACAAATGTGAATGCACTTTTTTTTTTTTGCTTTGGCATCTTACCACTGGACATTCCTTCTCCTTCATTTAAGCCTGAATGAAAAATACAGAATTGGAAGAGCAACTGAAGCATTTATAAGTTGAAATTTAAGTTCTGCTCAATATCCTGTCTATGTAATGGAGATACAAATACTTATTTGTGCCCTGAAGTGGTTATGTTGAGGAAGTTATCACCAGTTTGTCTATAGTACACTTCTTTTGCTGCCCTACTGATTTTGTTCGGCCTCTGCTGATTGAGCCTATAGACATTTGTGTAGTTTCATAATTAAAATGCAGAAGGAATGAGTTCCTGCATTGTGGAAACGTTGTTGATAATGAAAGTTTCTAATGATGGCAAAGTGACTAGTGAAGCAAGGAAGACTGTCATGGGGTTTTCTGCTTACAATTTAGCAAGCCATTCTGTTTATCTGAAGAGCCTGTTTGCATCTTTAGGTGGTTAAATACTGGAGCAGGAAGGAAAATGGCAAATTATAAATGAGAACTTTATTTGATTTCTTGCAGCTGTTGCTTTTAAGAATGCGAAGCAGTTTGACCAGGCAAGAGAAGCCTGTTTACGGGAAGCTGAAGCACACGAAAACAACAAAGCGTATCTTTTTGTTGCCTTTCTTTTTTCCAAGAAGCTATTTGCTACTTAAAATGGGGTAATGGGTGTTGGTAGAGGATGTATTTCTGCTCAATTTGTCGGTCTGAGAAGGCTCTCTTCTGAAGGACTGAGTGTGTGCTATGAGTGGGGAAACTAAAAATCTCTTTCGGTTGGAAAATCTGTGTTGTTTTGAATAATATCTAGGGTGATAAGGTGCTGACCAGCGCCTGAGATGCTTATGTGCTGCATCAGAAATCATGTACAGGTACTTTTGAATATCTACAAGTGCATAATGTAAACTAAAAGCAGCCGACATTATCACAATGCTTGTGGCATGGTGCAGTAGCCAGGAACATGTTAAAAATAAGTGTGCTTTTTACAACTTGGATTATACTTCAGCGTGTTGCATTTGTCCCAGCCTTAGGTGCGTTTTTTGTACCTTTCCTACAAACGGAGTTGGTTCTGTTTGCATTTCTGAGATTCCTTACTTTGAAACTAATAGTTGTATAAGATTTTGTACGCTATTAATTCTTCTGCATTGTGTTTTTATGGCTTTTGTCCTTGACGTGACAATGTTGCTTCCAGTCTCTTCCATGCTGCCAAGTAAGTACAGATGCACAGGGTAATCTGAGACAAGTTCTCTAACATATGGTACAAGCATGAGCTGCTGTTTTGATCTCACTGTGGCAATGGTTCATGTGATTTCATCGTTTCAAAATCAGTTTAATGAAAGCATGGCGTGGGAAGGTCTTGAAAACCTGCAATGGCTATCTGAAGAAATCAGGATTTTGAGAGTCTTTAGTAGCTTTTGATATCAAGTGCTTTTTCTTAAATAACCTTTTTATAAGTTTGAAATTCTGCACCGATTTTTAATTAAGTTTCTTTAAAGTACTTGCAGAGCAAGCAGATGATGACAAATAATCTAAATATTGCCTGTGGGTTGTGTCATGGCAATAGACTCTTATTTGGGAGAGCAGTAGTTGTAGTTGAAACACGTCATTTGTGGAAGATGATCTTGCACGTGCATTGTCTCGTTAAATAAATGAAAACAGTTGAAACATCTTCAAGTATTAGCAGTAAAGTGATGGCTGATGCAGGTTAACTTTTGTTGAACTATGCAGTATCTATCTAAATTGTATTTTTTTTTTTTCTGCAGAGCTTATGAACAAGCTGGCATGATGCTAAAGGTATTTTCATTTACTGGTTCTTACTAGAAAGTTCTCTTTTATAGCACCTGACCATCTTGTGGTTACATGCAAGCAAACTGCATGTGGCAGTGCTGTTCTGCTGACTTACAGTCCCTGCCAACATCCTGAAGTAGTTTAAGGAAGCTGCATTTGTAACTGGAAGCATGTTTTGCTTTACCTTTTGTAGAAGGAAGGGTGAGGGCCTCGTGTCAGGGGGTAACTGAAGAGTGATGGTTCTGCTGAGTACCACAAATTCTCCCTTAGATGGGGAAATAACTAATTACTGCTTAGGTGAGCAGCAGGTTGAAGTGAGAGGAATAAAGCTCATTCTAGCTCTGTTACAGTGTCTTCAGTGTTGACCAAATACTGCTTTTTACTGATGATATCAGGAAAAGAACAGCTCTTAAGAGAGGGATGGGAGTATTGGGTTGCCTCATTGGAACAGGATTATGTTGATCTTTTGATTTCTGAAAGAAATATGGGAGTGTCCAGCAGAGTTTGGAAGCTGTGATGTGACAAGGCAGTCTTGTTTTGCCTGTCTGTTCTGGCAGCACTTGTTCCATAGGATGGTGGAATTGCATGTTTCCTTGAAGTATTTTATTTCTGGGAAGGAAGAAGGTTTCTTTTCTACTTACTTGACCTAGGGTGGTGCATATGCATCCTTCAGTGCATGTTTTCTAAATATATTAGTTTGACAATCCGTTATCCTTCCCACACGGCGTGTGTCGTGTGTCCTTTCAGTTAGTGTTGGTGACGCCTCCAGATGTCCTGTGGCGTGTTATTGTACACCTTCTAATCAGTAATATTCCCTGCTGGAACCCGACTGCTTATGAGAATCCTGGTTGTCACCTTGTGAGCATGTGTGCTAGGGGCCCAGTAGCTGTGCAGATCACTGGGTGGTACCATTTGGGTATCAGTAGGTCAGTGCATACTGAGGTTGTTTAGAAATGAGTTTTATGGAGTTTGTATTCCACTCTCAATAGCTGTTCAAGGCTGTAAATATAAATTAGAATCTGAGTCAGATGTTCAAATCCAGTCCAACTGGAAGATTAGTACTTGTGTGGACTGCTGCTTAGATCCTCTCCAGCTGCTACTTAGATTTAAAATTAGATTTTAAAGATTGAAAATCAGAAAATTGGGCTTCAGGTTAGACCGAAGTCTGCAGAATGGGTGAGCTGGTTGGTCTGACGCTGCCTGGCTGTGAGAAGGCTGCCTGCTAGCCTCCCTCTCTGTGGTTGTTCAGAAGAATGCAAGGAGTTCACCGAACCCACTGCTAATCTTCTTCTTCACCAGTGTGTGGCACTGCAGAAGGCATGTTTCTGTACTACTGTGTTTTCTGTCACTTTTCCTTTTAAGCTGAAATGCTGTCATAGATATGGTGTTACAGCCTGCTTTGCTTTATGTCACTTGTTTCATAAGCGCGGTCCCTGACAGCAGTGTCCCTCGTCTGTCTCTTTGCAGGAGATGCAGAGGCTCCCTGAAGCTGTTCAGCTGATTGAGAAAGCCAGCATGATGTACTTGGAGAACGGGACACCGGACACAGCAGCCATCGCGCTGGAACGGGCTGGAAAGTGAGCCTGTGGTGTTGTTGGCTAGAATGCATGTGGGGCATGCTTCCCAGGTCTTCTTCCCTGTCTCTTTGATGCGTTCGTCTGTAGAGAAATGACTTAGGTTTATTGTGTTTGTTACAGGTTAATAGAAAATGTGAGCCCAGAGAAGGCTGTACAGCTCTATCAGCAAGCAGCGTCAGTGTTTGAAGTAAGCTTGACTTTTTATTTCTTTCACCAGCAAAGAACTTTCTAGCCCCAGAGAGTAATCCAGCTTGAATTAATTGGTGTTTAGGGTCAGCTGTAAAGCTAATGAAATGCCTAAGGCTGGCTTCCGAGTTATTTTTCCCTCCTTCCACATCAGTGTCAAGATTATCAAAGTGAGGAGTCGGTTCATTTCTCAGCCTGGGACTTGACCAAACGTAAATTCTGTATGTTGTCAAGTTTTCTGCCTCCTGTTGGACAGTCCAGGGAATATGGCTGCTGCTTAGTCCTGGAGTTTAAAACGGTTTGAGATCCTTGAAGGCACAAAAGAGAAGAGTTGGCCTGAAGCTCAACCCATCCCCTGAGCCATTTCACTGCTGTCTTTGGCATACTTCTCTGTAGGCAGCTGGCATATGTTTCCAGGCTAGCAAGCCTGCCTTGATGTTCCTTTGCTCTCTAGATCCATACAGGAGCTGGCTGTGGGGCTTGGGGACACCAATACTCCTCGTGTTTCAATTGAGTTTGTGAACTGCTGGTGCAGCAGAGCAGTTCTTCTTGGTTACAGATAACATGGGTTCAAGTCTAGTGGTCTTAATCCTGTGCAAATGAAATATGAGATATGAATTCTTTTTGCCCTCCTCTAGAATGAAGAACGCTTACGGCAGGCATTAGAAATATTGGGGAAGGCGTCAAGGCTTCTAGTCCGAGGACGCAGGTATAGCTTTATTTCTTCTTAACTATAGTTGAATCTGTCTTTCAAAGAGCAATTTCACTGCTTTTTTTTTTTTTGTTTTCTTGTTGCCGGGTTTATGTACTCTCTTCTTATGTGGCTCTTCCTTGAGACACACTTCAAAGTAAGATCCAGTTTCAGTGGGGTTATAACATACTAACATGTTCATCCAGGTATCACCTGTTCTGTGTTCTGGGATGGCAGAATGTGAGCTGGAAGGTTTTGTTTCCTTTGGGTTTGTGAAATAGCCATAAAGGACATAAATCATTTTTCACTAATTGTTTACTTCAGGAAATTTTTTTCTTCTGGCACTAATTTGTAGAAAGTATTCAGAAATCTTTCATAACTGTGGAATATAAAACAGGGAAATTCCATGAGTGAACAGAAGAACAAAGTCTGTTGGTTGCAGTCTGATCCTGGACTTCAAGAAACTGTCTTGAATTCTTACTGACATCTTATTTGAAATGTTGATTTCTAGCACCAAACTTGACCTGCATTTCAGCTTAAACTTGTTTCACTGAAGCATATCGTCCCTTTATGAAATGATCTGCATCTGTTTGACTACTTTTAAAAAAACTTTTTCATTATGTAATGGAATGTGTGTGTATATGTATTTACCTACTGTTAATCAGATCTGCTGCTTTTAGTCACGCTGCTTTTTATTGAGGAAAACCTGCAGGTGTATTTAGTTAAACAGCTCATAGTGAGCCTTGGGTTCATTATGCTTGTTGCCTGGCACTGATGCTCCTAACTATTTTATGTTTGTTTTCTAGATTAGATGAGGCTGCATTGTCACTTCAAAAGGAAAAAAGCCTTTATAAAGAAATTGAAAACTATCCAACATGCTATAAGGTAAAAATCTAAGCAACAACTTCTGTTAGGGCATTTCAAGTTTCTCTGGGGAACTGACACAAGGTAACAGCTGTGTTCTGTCTGACAAGATGTACCTCTTGATTCAGGGATATGTTTCTTGCTAAGTAATGACAATGTGTGGTTGTTCATGCTTCCCCAGCCTCTGTGTTTTTCACTACTATAATGTTGAAGAAGGGTTGCCATCACCTGTGGGAGCTGTCAAAACACTGAACTGTAACTGTTTATGGATGAGCCTTGAAATTAATTTGAATGAGCTCAGTTTTCTGTTCTGAAATGTTAATTTATTTTGAAACCAGAAGTGAGAGAGAATCATGGACATTTTCATATCCTATTTTTATTAGGATTGTCTTCTGGCCTGCATTTAGCTTGATGTTATTTCTTCAGTATTCATAGTAGAAATAGTTACTTTTGGTTCTGAATAAGAATTTTTGGTTGTTTGTTTTGGGTTTGTAATTGGCGTGACCTGTGTAACAAACAACAAAAAGAAAAGCACTGCCTGGTTTGGTGCAACTGTTTATTACAGTGCTAGAAGAGGCGATCTATTTGATACTAGTTGAGGATCTGGCTTACTACTTTTTCATAATGTGATTCTGACTCTGGTTCAATTTTAGAATTGAATGATCTTTTTTTTTGTTGTTGTTTAGAAAACTATTGCTCAAGTCTTAGTTCATCTTCACAGAAATGATTATGTTGCTGCAGAAAGGTGTGTGAGGGAAAGCTATAGGTAAGTCTGCTTCATATGGTATGATTTTAAGCTCAGTGTTTCATGAATGCAGATTTATTCTTATGAAAGTGCAATGGAAGCCCTCTCTGTCAGTAAGCTTTAAGCCTGTAAGTCTGATGTACAATACAATAGCATTGGCTGTTAGGTAACCACCGATCAGGAATTTTTTGTTAGAGAAGAACTTGTAGTTTGTGAGTTGCTGCATTTCTGGTTATGTTGGTCTAGGAGATCTTGCCCTTCTTGTATATTAGAAGAAAAGCAAGATTTCTTCTTTTTGCATTTTTTCCTTAATAGCTGACTGAACTGAAAGATAAATTAGAAAGCAGGAACTAGTCCATCTTAATATAATGAAATGAGGGAGAGATTCTTTATCCAGGAGAAAATTTCAGCATCAAAATCTGGCTTAGTGTTCAACCACAAACTCCAGAGGCTTTCGTGCAGCTGTCAATTTCAGCTTTCATTAGGACTTCAGTAACAAAACAGTGATACAGAATGGTTTTACTTAATGTTTTAAGTGAAATGACTTCAACATATTTGGAAGTGAAATTGTTACTTTATTTTTAGAAGTAAGTTTTTTTTAAGATCGATCTTTGAATGTGTAGGTCTTTATTTGTTAGGTCTTCAATTTGTATTTTACACAGAAAATCATTACAGATTTTTTCCGTTTGTATGGGAGAAGAGTTTATTAACTGGTCAGGAAAAACTGAAAAATTCCAGTAACCTCCTTTTGGCATGACTGTGGTTATGGTCTCGCTCAAAGCTGGGGTTTTTATGGATATGATCAGAAATCGAAGTGGTTAGACAGATTTCGTGGAGTAAGTAGTTCATCAGATGCTCATCATCTGCCTCATCATCTGCTATTAATCAACAGCCTTTAAAGAGAGGTGGCTGAAATGTCCTAAATGAACTCTTAATTTCCTTCAGTATACCAGGGTTTAATGGAAGTGAAGACTGTGCTGCACTAGAGCAACTTTTGGAAGGTTATGACCAGCAAGATCAGGATCAAGTTTCTGAAGTCTGTAACTTGCCCCTCTTCAAATACATGGACAATGATGTAAGTGGGCGCTCCTGAGGATTTTTTTTGTTTTTGCTTGTTCAGTTTGGGAGAGGTTTTTCTCCAGTATAGGAGAACAAGGAGAGCAGGGTCCATGTTTTTTTTTTTTTTTGTGACTTGCTTGGTCATTCTACCTTGTGCCTGTGAACTTCATTTTATTTATTTTTATTTTTTTTTAACTTTGTCTGCACCTGTAAAGTCCCACACTGTTCCCTTCTGATGGTGCGAAAGCTAACATGAAATATCAGTTAGTCCTGAACCTACACTCTGTTTAAATAGTTGACCAAAACACAGTTTACTTTTGATTAGTTCTTCATGGGGCCAGAACTCTGTTGCTAATGTTTTATCACAGAGACACCACAGTGCTGACACATCTGCATAAACTTTGCAGAATGAATGTAGTGGCTTTGGTTATTTTTTCAGTGATCATTCTCTAGCAAATCATTAATTAGTGAAATAATCTTTTTCATTTGAAGAAAGAAGTCAGTATTATTTTTCTAATAATTGTTCTTGCAACTAGTAGACAGGAAGTATAAGAATAGGAAAGATGTGAACTAAAGGAGGTAGCCAATACTGTTACAAACTTTGGCTAGTTTGATTTTACTATTATGTCAAATAGTGAAATAAAACCCAAGGTACTAATTTTACTGAAAAACACTTGCACAGCTTTTGGTATGAACAGTACCTAGATAAGGTGTGCACAGCTGCATGCCGAAAGTGTTTCAGTGTTTCTGTTTGTGTCAAAAAGCTTGAGAAGCCAAAGTTGTGGAATACAGGGCCAGGCTGGATGGGGCTTTGGGCAGCCTGGCCTAGTGGAAGGTGTCCCTTGTCCATGGCAGAGGGGTTAGAACTGGGTATTTGAGGTCCCTTCCAACCCAAACCATTTTATGATAATGTAGCCAAACTTTCATGTAATACACCCTATTGATAATACACTGTATTTTCAATGTGTTTTGAGCTGGAAAAATGAACCAACATGAGGCTTATTCCAAGCTGGAAAAATGTGCTCTGAAAGCAGCATCGTTCTGTTTTCTGTACTGAATATGACTGTTCTGTGATAGCACAGAGAGTAAGCTTATCTTTTTATTGTCAGTATGCCAAGCTTGGTCTTACCCTGGTGGTCCCAGGAGGTGGAATCAAGAAGAAATCTCCAAACGCTGCACAAGACAAAGCAAGAGGACCAGCCACGGTGGGCTCTCGTCCTGATGAGGAAGAGGATGAATATTCTGGTGGACTGTGCTAGCTGCAGACATATGTTGTCTTAAATATCCAACCTGTTTGTGATGTTGAGCATATCCAAAGGTACCAGATTTACCAGAGCTTCATTGCAATTGTGATATGGGAATGCTAACATTAACTTGGCAGCTTTTGGGTACAAAAAAAAAAAAGCCACAAGAGGAAAAAGCATGTTTGTACCTATCATCTTGAAACATCTCTGGATTTCATTTCATACCTGATAGGAGCTTCTTCAGGACCCTGCCTTCAGTTGATGGGGAACATTGGAGAGAAACTTTAGTAAAAGCACAGTTTAAAAAGAAACCAAAATTCTGATGAGAAGCACGTGGCAGGGAAAGTGGCACAAAATTTCAGATGCTGGATTTCAGTAACTAACACTTTTTTGGTCCCAATTATATGTTTGTATTTTTTACCTTTAAGGTTATTCACCTCCTATGTAACACTATTTAAGGAAGGCTGGCAGACAGCTTTTCCACTAGTACAATCAGTAAGGGGAGCATTCAGTTTATTTTGAACATGTTTTTACCCCACTGTGGAATTTTTCTTTTTAGCATTTTAAATTTTGCAAGCAGTGTCCATGTGGCTGTAGAAAATACTAAGCCAGCTAGTTCAAAGCACTTGTGGACATCTATACTTTTAAGTTTACAAATCTTTCATCTTAAGGAAATTGACATGAAGTCTTTGAAACACATTTGTGCACAGGGTTTGTAATGTACACCTTGGGAGCGGGAGTGGGTGGCCTTCCTAGTGCTGTTTCCGAAGCATGTCATAATCAAAAAAGAAACTGGAGGTAGCAGGTAATGTGCTTCGAATATAAAGCTCTGGGGACAATGTTCTGCAAAAACTTGGGTGGAATGTTTCGATGGTGTGATTGAGCTTAGTGTTTTAGGTATTTATTTACTAGTTAATGCTCTAGTCTGCAAAGGCATCACATTCTTTCATATTTTCAAAGCGTAGAACAGCTTTTACAAATGGCATCTTTCAAACTAGCTCAGTCCAAAGTAACCAAATTTTAAATCATCCTCCCCATTTTTATTGGATTACAAGTTGTCTTTTTTTTTTTAAGCTTCCATAGTGTCTAAATTAATTTGACCATTTCATACTTAAAAGTTGACAACCTTACAAGTGACATCTGCAGTCTGTTTCTTTTTTTTTTTTCCAGAAGAACCTGATCAAGATCTGCACTAAGGATGCCCAAAGTTCAATAAACAGTAGACCAAAAGCACAGTATTAAGTGTTGGTACAGTTTGTGCCACGTTTAGGAATTGGATGTCTTCAAAAATACCAAGCATGTCAGATCTAATTGTGATGAAGGTAGACTTTGAGGGCTAGTACTTGCTGGCATGGGGTGGATAGCACTTGGTGCAGCGGGTGCACAAACTGCAGCCCGATCACAGGCAGGGCTGCTGTTATTCAATGTCACTCAGTGTAATGGATGTTCAAAAACCAGCTTTGTCTCTGTCTGTAATGTAATAAGCTTGGATTTTAAAGCAGTTTGAGGGCTTTTTAAAGCTGTTCAAACCTGTTGTTCTGTACTGTCTGACAGCTAATTTTCCTTTGTTATTAAGGACGCATATGGAAGTTACTGTACTTCTATAAAATAGCTTAAATGAAATTTTTAGGAAGTGGGTTGCTTTTTTTTTTTTTTCTCAGGATGATTACTGGTGTACAGAAAAGTGATTTTGAAGACTTTCCTGTAACTCTTCCTTCACCATTGAGGAAACTGGAGTGAGGAACTCCAACTTTTGCCTTTGGGGTTTGTTCAGGAAGGGTCACCATGCACTTTCTGTGGGGAGTTTTTATGACATTTTTTAAACCACATTTAGAAGTATTGGGAACACTAATTTCCTTCAATCTTTTCCTGCTGTTTCCAATTCTGAAATCAATTTTGTTGAATGGTCCTAAGGAGTCTCCTTTTTTCTGTGTGAGAACAGTTACAAATATCTGAGAAGACATGCAAGCAGTGTTGACTGCTTCTGTGAAAGAACTTGCAGACTTGATTTAAACTGTGCTTGCAACACCAGCAGGCCCTTACAAATAAAACTTAGGCACTAGCATGCTTTTCATGTTTGCAAGTCTGTCTTCCTTGCTTCCTCAGCTTTTTTCTTTTTAGCCTGTGCCAAGTTTGGGAAGTCTGGACAAAAGTAGCTTGTCCTAAACACGTTAAGCTGCCGTTGAATTTCAGGGGGCTTGTCTGAATCTTAGGAGCAGAATCTTTAATCTTCGATTGCAATGTTGCTGCACAGACCAAATCTGCAGAAATGGAAGTGTCTGAGAATGAGGTGGTCTATTTTATCTAACTTACTCTCCTATTTTAGGCAATGAAAGTGTCATAGGAATGTTACCTGCCTTTTAGTAAATGTTTAAGTATAGAAGATGCTATCTGTATATTACGTGTAAGTGTTTCTATCTTTCAGAGCAATTTGCACACTTCTGTAAATACATTTGTGATTTAAAGTGAAAATATATCATTTACAGCGAGGTTTCCAAAACCAATGTTGGCTATGAGAAAAATATATTTGCATGAAGACTGAGCAAAGGTCAGTGTAATGTATATAAAATTAAGATGATTTCTAAATTATCTGTAACTTAAGACTCAATATGCCCAAGTGGAGTGTGAAACCTGTGCTTTATTTGTTCCTTTCCCAAATCTGTGGTGTATTAGATTACTAAAAGTGTTTGTAACAGCTCTACAGTTGCTGCCCCTGAGAAGAGGCTATGTTTCACCAACATGAACAATAAAACTTGAAACTAACATTTGTGCTAGCTTTCCCTGTTGTTGGTCAGATCCTGCTGAGCACTACTGTTTGAAAATGAATATTGTTTGGTAATCTCAGGCAGATTTTGTGTGACCATCTGTCATTGCTGGGTGTCGCAGGTATATCATGCGATTGAGGACTAAGTCTTGGGAACCTGCTGGCTGCACTATGGGTACTGCAAGTTAGTGGTGTCCAATCTTTGCAGCTTGTTCGTTAGCATTTGCTTTCAGGTAATTTCGTTTATCCTGTTATTTTTTTTTTCTGACTGACCTTTCAGTACCTCTCTGCTGGCTTTTGCTATCAAGGCAGTGACTCATCTTAGGCAATTCTATCCTCTCTCAGAATAAAAAGTGTGTATATGTTTTGCATCTTGGCAGATCTGTAACATTTTGGTTGATGTCATTTCAATTCCCAAAAGATTGCATTCAGAAAACAAAACTCTCATGTTGGGTGACTGTCAGACCTGAACCTGTTATAAAGAGAGAAATAATTGATTCTCCAAGTCTCAGTCTTAATTTGGCCATTTGATTATATGAACGGCAAAGCTGTGGTTTAGCAAAATGACTGCCTAGTGATGATAGAGGACATCCAGACTGTTGGATCTTCTTCAGAGATAAAGTGCTTGTTTCCACTGCTTACATGTATAGCAAACTCTTGAAGTCTTCTGAAAGAACACATCAATGTGCTCCAAGGTTTGCCTGAATGTGCTAAAATCCAGAAAGTACTGAGAATGTTGATGGGAGCAGCAGAGATGTGAAGAAGTCCCTGCACCAAACTGTGCTTTGAGATTGGTACTGACTGCAACAGATGTCTCCTGTGTGCCTCTGGGCTCTACTAGAGGCTAAAAAATGCCCAGACCGAAAAGGGTCAATTGAATGTGGAGAGTGTTCTGCCCAAAAGAACTTGAAGGCTAATTCTAGCAAGGATAACTGTTTAGGATAACTGTTTTGAAATGGTGTATTTGCTATGCAGCAAGAACACGAAATGACTTCATGGCTCTAGGTCATAGATTGATGATTGAAATCCAAGAGTGTGGTGAAAGGAAGGATTCATTTGTTTTTGGAATGATTCAGTCTTTACCTATGTCATTTTACACGTACATGGAAGTGTTGCTGATGTGCAGCTCTGTAGGTTAACAGTTTTTTTTTTTTTTCTCCCCAAATGCAGTTTGTAATTCTGTTACAGAAAGCTTTTTTTTTTTGGAGTGGGGCAGGAGGAGTGGGGGATGTTAGCACGGACTGCTACTTGTGTTTGAATGGAAATTGGTAGCTTTAAAAGCATGTAAAATAAGTAGCTTTCTGTATGTGCTGAATTTCTACAGAAAGAGGAGAGTGGATGCATTTGAAGTATTACTAGTGTGACTTTTCACAGAATCATAGGGGTTGGAAAGGACCTCAGGAGATCACCTAGTCCAACCCCCAGCTAAAGCCAGTTCCCTAGACAAGTCTTCAGGAACCTCTCCCAGTTACCATGACCTTTTAAAGAGAACTGAAAGCAGCATGCTTAAGACATCATCTAGGACCTTCAGCATTTGTGGGTACAACCCATCAGGTCCTATGGACTTAGGCACATCCAGCTGCACAGTCTTCCTCTCTTCCTCACAAACAGCCACTGTTCGCCTGTAGGACAGCCTGCAGCACACTCATCTCTTCTGAGCAGGGACTAGTTCTGTGCCCTTGATTCACCCTCTGGAATGCAAGTATCACTGCAGCAGTCTCAGGTCTGCAGCTGGTGGCAGTCTGTGCTCACCCAGCTCCCCTCTGGAACTCCCAAATCCTCTTTCTAACCATCAGACATCACCTAGGAAAGTAATCTTTCCCCTTGACACTGAGTAAGAGACCCCAAACGCCCTTCTCACCCACCTGTCCCTCCTGACAGACCCGCTCTCCCTCTGGCTCTCGTGAATCTGCCAGCTTCACCGCTCAGCCCAAAGGACTGCAGCAAGCAGTGCATCAGCCCGAAGCCTGGGCTGTGAGCATGGTGGCCCCTGAACAAGGCAGTGCTGTGAGGCAGCCGGTGACATTGAGCAGCGTGGCAGGGCTCTCGGCATCACAGGGCTTGGTCGGTAGAGTTGCTTAATCCATTTATCACATGGAACAGACTTTCAAAGCATCTTTGCTCTGTAAGAATGCAAGCTTGGCCTTCTTCAGTTGGGAAGTTTAAAAAACAGTCAGGTGTGTTGGAGTTCACTGTTAAATTGCTGAGAGCTGGGCTTTCCAAATAGCATTTTTATTTATTTTTATTTTTTACAGGAACACCTAGATGCCTACCTGCATCTGGGTACCTAGAGAACTTCGACTGTATTCTCACATGCAAAAGAAAACCTCGATGACTGTTCCAGAGAAGAGAGCTGTGTCAACAAATATTTTCGTGTTTGTGCTGAGGCATATCATGTGCAACTAATACTGCCTTTCGTGGAAATAAAAATAACTTGATGCTCAGATCAGGATGTAGGCTGTTGACATACTTTTTTTTCAGTGGAATTGATTCAGGAAGTTGTGATAATGTTGACCATGCAGACCTTGTTATTACTGCACATAGATGCTGTTTAGATGCCTTAAATATATTTAGTTTGTTGCTGTGTTTTAATAGTTGCTATAAAGAGAGTAATTTAAAAAATGTCTGTGCAGCTTTGTATGGAGAACAAAGCTAACTTTGGTTACCAAAGTGACCTTTTTCTAGCTTTTTTTTTTTAATTAAGTACATGCTTTTTTGTAACTAATTGTATGACAAATGCTGTTTAATCCTTTTTTATTATTATTATTTTTCCCATTTTTAATCAAATACTGCTTTTAACAAGAGAGATATTCAAAGCTGCCTGCTAAAAAAAATGTCTTGGAGTCATTCCGCTGTAGCTTAGATTAAACATGGTTTGAGTCAGCTCCAGAAATGCAATTCTCACCTCTTTGGGTACCACAATTGTGTTTTTTTTTTTAACATTTTTTTTTTTTTTTGAGTGGCACAATTATTCTTAAGGAAGAACTTTTAATTAAAAAGATGGTATCCAGTACTCTCACATGCTGCTGTTCTTCATTTGTATCTTACTCGCATGTCTTGTTGGACTTCATTTAAAGCAGCCTACTTATTGAAAACATCGTGGATTTTGGTCTGTGTTTGGCAGCGGAAACAGAGCTGTGTTTGGCTGTCACAAGTGTCTTAAAGCTTTGTTTAAAAAAAAACAAACACAAAACTGAGTAATTATGTAGAAGTTAATGGCTCCATTATGCTACTTTATTTGGGATATTCATTGCCCTTTTGGGTCCTTTTTAGGATGTGTTTTTTTAATCTATTTACTGTAGTAAATGTATTTAAATTAGTCTCAGTGCAGTTAGTGCATTTTGCTCTGCATTAGTGTTTGATCTATTGTTAGATCTATGCAGGAAATAAAAAGTGCAGGGAAGGTGGTGTGTCAGTTCTGTTAGCTGCATCAGAGTGCTTATAAAATACCCGTGTAAGCTGGATGCTCGAGTGTCTGTGACAAATTAAAAATATGCTTTGTAGGTAAACAGTTTCCTTTTTTTTTTTTTTTTTTGAAATGAGAATTTGTGGACAGACAGGAGCAGCAGTTAGAACAAAGTGGCAGGCACTGAAATCTGGAATACTGGGGTGACAGGAGTAGATCCTAGCATCTGCAAAGTGAAACTGGGTTATCATTACCTCCCTTGCATGTTCTGGATATGTACGCTCTTGTATTTTGTTTTATTTCTAAAAGAAAGATAACCTGGAATGGTTCCGTTTTCCCCAGAGCATTGTTACTTTCTCAGCGCTAGATGGTGCTGCAGAGCAGACAAAGGGTTTTTCCCCGCAGCTAAAAGGCGGCTAGGACAGCAGTCACATTTAAATGTGCCCAGAGTATTGATTTTGTTAGAAACCACCGCTGCTACCCATCACTTGCAGCACCTGCCTGGACATCCAAGGTTGCACAGTTGGTGCTGTGCTTTTCAGAGTGAGAGCAAATCCCTTGTGATAGCAGGGCCACGTTGGGTGCTGATCACAGAATCACAGAATGTTAGAGATTGGAGGGGACCTCGAAAGATCATCTAGTCCAATCCCCCTGCCGAAGCAGGAACACCTAGAGCAGATCGCACAGGAACGTGTCCAGGCGGGTTTTGAATGTCTCCAGAGAAGGAGACTCCACAACCTCTCTGGGCAGCCTGTTCCAGTGCTCTGTCACCCTCACTGTGAAGAAATTTCTCCTCATATTTAAGCAGAACCTTCTATGTTCCAGCTTGCACCCATTGCCCCTTGTCCTGTCACTGGATGTCACAGTGAAGAGCCTGGCTCCATCCTCCTGACACCCACCCTTTACGTATTTATAAACATTAATTAGGTCACCCCTCAGTCTTCTCTTCTCCAAGCTGAAGAGACCCAGCTCCCTCAGCCTTTCCTCATAAGGGAGATGCTCCACTCCCTTAATCATCTTGGTGGCTCTGCGCTGGACCCTCTCCAGCAGTTCCCTGTCCTTCTTGAACTGAGGCTCTCTGATGTATGAGACAAGCACTGCATGCTGCCCTGCTGCTTTTTCCCTGTCTTCTTCATGGGCTGACATGCATCTCCTTCTCCCCTGCCACCCTCCTTGAAGCTTAGACAAATGCATTTACTTTTGCCAGTGATTTATCCCAGGATACATGAGCACTTCCATTCAGATCCCAGCTGAGGCGGATATGAACCTTTTACTCTTCCCCTGAACATGGCCCTGGGAAATCAAGTGACAAAGAGCCACATTCCAGAGAGCAGCCGGGTCAGGAGTACATAAGGCAGTAGCTAGCATGCAGTGTACCTTGTTGATGGATATTTTGAACTCTGGGCTGATTCTCGTGCAGCTGCAGCCATCCTTGCAGCCACAGATTTATACAAAATGCCTCATGCGCAAAGTGCATCTAGTGACAGCAAACGACAAGTTGGAGGGAAAAAGCTAATGGAAAATGGACAAAGTTGATGGTATAGCAGCTATACATTGGCTACTGGAAGAGAGAGCTGCTGCTGGGATTTGCCTGAAGGACTATGCTTCAAAAAAA
>VXAV01005952.1:221831-257821 GCA_013399715.1 Alectura lathami | reverse complement strand
AGGGATGGGGCTGATGTGACTGTTTCGTTCATGCTGGAAGATGTTCTGCTGCCGTGTGTGTTGTGAGGCAGCATGAAAGCAGACCTGCTCTGGGATTTGTGTCCTTTTCCTGTCACTAACTGATTGCAATTCAGGAATTAAAGGTAAAAGCCTTATAGCAGCAGTCAGGGACTCTTTTTCAATGTGCAGCTGACAACTTTCTAGCCAGTGCTTTCTCTGCTGCACTGCTCAACAACTGTCCCAGAGTAATTGTGTTAGTAATAACAGAGCAGAGAATTCATGAAGTGCAAAGACCTATAGCACCCCATGTGTCTTATTGGTGCCAAGTGTTTTATTTAACTGACCAGCCTCCAGTAATTTTCTGGCACCCATCTTGTGTAAATGTATGAATTTCCACGCTGAATAGCTGGAGGAAGAATGAGGAGCTACAGCCCTGAGCACAGGCTGGTGTGTAGGGAGCAAGCAGTTGGAGGTGGGTGGACCCCAAGGGTAAGGCAGCTGTGTGGCAATGCTGTATGTGAGCAAAATGTTTTAAGGTTTTGATAACAGAGATGCAGAAACACTTGTATAATTAAAGCTTCTCCTTTAGGTGGAATGTTCTTCTGGTATTTCAGCAATGGTACTGTTTATCCTTCCAAACTTAGCAGATGCTGCGTCTTGTGGGAATTCCTGAGAACTACATTTCTTTAAAACACCAATGGAGAGTTCTCTTCCTCCCCAGTCTGAAATACTTCAGCCTATTCCTGATGCAAGACATGAGTTTGGGGACAAGCCCCACTATTAAGGAAAATTAGAAAGGAAAAGAAAGCACCCTGTCTCCTGTTGATTTAGACAGGAGATATGTGTAGAAGTCTTGGATCATATTTATATTCTCCAACATGGCAATTAGAGTTTCTATTCCCTACTTCTGTTGACCACGTATGTGATCTGAAATTCAGAGAGATGTTTTTCTGTATGTGTTACTCTGCAGTCAAAAAATTTCTGTCTGAGATGGCGGTGGAAGGTAAATCAAGGAAGAGATGCAGCCTGCTTGTCCCTCGTTCATCTTTGGGTATGTAAACACAGAGCTACCTGTGATCTCCTGGCAGATAGGCTGCCAAAGGGCACCATGTGTGTTTGCTGCCCGCTTTTGCCAGCAGATGCCACGGTGATGCCGGGCCAGGTGTGAATGTTTCACGGTTTGTTTAGTGTAGCCAAATAAAACCTGCTGTTATTGACGTGCAGCCAAGCTAGTAAATGCCCAAATGCATATGCATGTGATATATGTAATCTCCACCTACATTTATTGCATGATCATTTTTGCATTAGAAGATCACAGATGTCTAAAACAGGAAACTGCTGTTTCAGGAGTAGTCGTTACTCACAAGACTGAAGTGCAGTCATGATATAACCTGAAGTTTCATAATTAAGGGTACGTGTTAATTGCTTCAACCCTGTCATAAGGGTGTTTCTGATTCAATGGTAAGTTGCTGTGTACTCTTTTTGCATGAGACAAATATAGAGAAACACACTTCTGATCACTCCACTGACCTCAAAACTGTTGTTTTCAACTGGAACCAGGGGAGCAATTCAGATTTCTTTTTTCCCTAGGCATTTCAGTACTAGTGTTGTTTTTTTTTTAAAAAAAAAAAAAAAAGGAACTTCAGGAATTTATAAATATGAAAAAGGTGGGTGAGTTGTTTGCATTGGTTCTTTTTTCTTGTTTTTACAACTTTGTTCTACTTCCTTTGCTATAATATGTTGCTAATGGCTTTTTGTATTTCCTTTTCAGATGGTCAGTATAGCAGAATACAAGTTTCTTAACTGGTGCATCATTCATATGGAGAAAAGTCTATCCTTATGGAGTTTTCCTTATAGCTGATTACATCAAGAGTAATTCCAACTACTATATGCAGTCTTGTGTTGCTATTACAAAAATACTGTCTGCTTTTACACATGGATATTGCGGTTACTAATTCAATATGACTGAAGGAATGGATATGGAGAGAAGACACCAAGGAGTCCTGAGAGCATCCTTGTCCTCTTATGATTTCTGTAAGTATGATGGAAGGTGAAGGAACAACTGGAGAGGTAATGACAGATAAGAGAGTTGTTAGAGGGAACCATAACGTGAATGGCATGTTTGATGGCTTGCATAAATCGTGAAAATTCTTGTCGGAGATATAAAGGCATTTTGAGTGTCTCTGACAATTCTGTTGCAGTGCAGTAGGGGAAGGTACTTCTTTATGGTGTCCCTTCAGTTACTGTCAAATTTATGCTGCTTTGATGTAATACATTTCTTCAGTGGAGGATCCATGTGTACAACAGACAAATAGAGAATGCAGTGAAGGGGGATCCTGTTTGCAATCTGCTGCATTGTTTCCTTTCTCGCTTCTATAAGTGCATGTATTTTGTCTTTGCTGCAGCAGCAGGAGTTTATCTTGAAGTCTTTGGTGTTTTACGTTTTTTCAGTTTGCCATGAGGGGAAACTAAGCCATTGCTCCAGTGGATATTCCAGTACATCTTCACAATTTTGAGTACTTTTTTCCTTAGTTCCTGATATCTTATTAAAATCCTTGCTTTTTTATTGACACACTGCCAAATTTGATTCTCTCACTGGAGAGAAACAAGCAATAAACTGAATATACTGCTACAGGGCTGGAGCTGACAGAAAGCTACTGGTCTCTGTCAGCCATCCAGGGCGTGATGTGTTCTGGTGACAGCCCGGCCAGCATTTTGTTACAGTTTTGGTTTTTGTCCTCAACCAAGTGAAAACAATGGGTGAATAAGATATATATAATCATTAGACTTAGGTCACGTCCAGTTTGGGAGTTGTGGTAGATTAAATGAAGGCTTGAATTTAAAATATACAAACTATTCTGCCATAACTTTCCACTCTGAAGCAGACCTTTAAGGGCTGTCATATACCACTGAATTCTTTTTCTTTGAGGAATTCGCGTGCCTTTGAATTAACTGCGATGTGGTTCATAATATAGCACGTGCCGTCTGTTATGTAAGGTACAGCATTTTGAGATGGCTGGGTTAAATGCAAGTTAAGTGCTTAAAATATGAATGTAATGTTTCTCATTTCTCTTCTAAGTTATTTCAATGTAGTTATTAGTGTCTTTGGCTCTCTTCCCAGTTTTCCTACACATCATCTCTAAATAGTATTTAAAAATGATGATGTTCTTGATGTCTAAGTAAATAGTTGAAAATCTCTGGCAGCGATTTACTCCTCAGATGAAAATTTCAGTTTCTCCTGGACAGCTGTGGTGTGTTTTTTGTTCAGCCCATCAATCTCTAAATCACATTTGCCCCTATGCTTCGTTTTGTTTAAGGGATGCCACATTGCATATCTACTGTTTGAGCCAGACTGTGATACTTCGTGGCTCTCAAGGTCTTCCAGACTTTCTTGGATGAGCGATTGGCAGCCCATGGGCCTCCTGGCAACCTCTCACAACCGGGCTTCGATCAAGTTGTTCCCACCAGAACTCAAGGATGGTGCTTGATTATAATCTTGTTTCTGCTGGTTGAGCACTTTTGTCCAAAGGTCTTGGCGGCAGGAAGGAGAGGCAGACTGCAGGGTCTGGAAGCTGCATGTCCCAGCTGCATGAGGTTAGAAGAATCAGGGACTGGAACATCTGTCACTGGCAGGAGCAGATGACGAGCCGTCCATGCACAGATCTGCCCACACCCATGGCTGCACGTACCTCAAAAGATCACTTTCAAGAAAGGACAGGAAAGAGAGAAAATAAGGAAAACTGCAACTTTGTATTTCATCAGTGAAGCAATTTTTGTGTTTTGCAATGATGGATGTGGCTGTAGCCAAATTAACGTTGAGACTGCAGAGCTGGGAGCAAATTCTAGAGTCTGCTTCTGGATCTGTGTCAGGAATTGAATGTCCCTGGGGCTCAGAGTGGGAGATAAGCTGGAATCTGGCGTTTTCCAAGTGCACGTCAAGTTGAAGTAGTAAACTCTGCCTCTCTCCCCACTTCATGTGCTCGCCTACAGACACAGTGCAGCCGATCCTCAGCTGTGTGCAAGGTGAGCTGCCTCGAGGCCAAAATTCCTGCTGCGAAGGATTGCAAGCTTCTGGCTTTCGACCCTTTCTCCCAGACAGGCCCCTGTGGCATCTGCTCCGAGTCTGATGTATGTGTGTTTACCAGGAACAGACCCCCTCCTCTTAGGAGAAAGATATCTGTTTTCTTCTGCTGATGGGTGTTAGGGAAAAGAGACAAGTGGGCTGGGAGGTTGTGTGGCCAAGGATGAGTTGGAGGTCAAAGCAACATCCACTGCTTGTCAAGACCATTTAATTTCAGGCAAATTGTCTTCAAGCTTCTTAAACAATGCTTGGAGGTGTTTGAGTTGTTACTGAAATGCAGCCGTTTCCAGAGCTGGAGGCATCGACAACATAATAGCATGCAGAAACCCCACTGTGACGAAACGTGGAAAATAGTGCTTTCCAAATGGTACTACAGGAGGGATTTAAAATGGAGATTGGATGCTATTTAGACTAATTGCTGGGCTGATTAGCCTGCAGTCATTGCTTCTGGTTCAGTTCTTTTCCTTGACTTGAAAGCTTCCTGTCGCCTGTCCTATTTCGTCACGAGCCTTTATAGTCTCTTATTGCAGTCATGGCCCTGCTACATCCAGCAACCCTGAGTTGGCTTGCTGTCCTTGGGTTTGTTACACTCAAATTGCCGTGTTTCACTGTGCTGGTTTAACTGCCTGTTAACTAAGCAATTTCTAAGCAGTAGTGCCAGGTAGGAGTATATCTGCTAGACAGCAATACTGCTGGAGTTTTCCAGTTATAGTTAGTGGGTAAGATCAGGTCAACAGCATTTGCCTTCTCAATTTAGTGAAACTGGGGCTGAATGAAGTGTTTTGGAAAGGTATAAACACATCTGAAGTATCAGTGTTCAGAAACATGAAAAAACTCGATCCTCAGAACATTGTGCATTGAAAGCTTTAGCATAATCTGATATACTGTCTGTTACAGACAGTTTGTAGGTAATTGATGTCAGACACCAAGTCTTTGGAGTATTTGAATGCAATTTTTTGGCTTTCTCCCCCTTTCATCTCCTTCCCTTGCCCCATGCCATCCCACAAAAAAAAAAAAAAAAAAAAAAAAAAAAGTGGGGGGGAAATAAAAATCATAAGTTATTATGATGGAGTTGCTTGTCCAACTGCCTGTGACCTGCTGGGTATTTGTTGGAAAAAAAAATAATGAATTCTAAAAGTTTCATGAATCTTAATGTGAATGATTCTCCATCTGAAAGTTTGGACTGGATTGATTATTCCCCAGTTAAAAATATTTCCCTCTTCTATTCCAAGAGTAGTAACATTAACCTATTCTTAGGGAACCTGTCACCCAAAATGCAGATAGCAAAGAGTTGGAGAGAAGAGCTGGCAATTCACCCATAATTTCAAAATGTTATTGGTCTCCAATTACCACCTTTCAGGGAAGCCAGGATCATTTCATGCGTGACTTACTAACCAAGAAAAGAGCTAAATTTAACGTTCAAAAAATTGTTCAACCAATGCTAGCATTGATGTTTGTAACCTGAACTGGATGTAACTAGAGTTGTGCGGTGAAGTGGAGTTGGGACTCTGAAAACCATGTTGTTCCTCTATCTTGCAAATGAAGAACGTGCTCTGCAATGGTGTGCTGAGATATATTTTATCCTTTGCAATGAGTTTCGATATTCAGTTAGGCCTCCCATCATTACTACCAAGCTGGAAAGGCAAAGTACCACTGAGAAGGGCAATACTATCTTGCCCCTTTACAAGGGGCAAGTACAGTCGAGGAGGAGGATGCACAGGGATATGGGGTAAAGGTAGCACAGTATCAGCTCCTAATTTTAAACTACAAGATTTTCCCTTCTTTGCTATTTTCCTGACACTACCATCCTTTAGAGGGGGAGGGCAGGAGCCATTCAGTTGTCACCTGCTTATGCCCACAGAAATCTTGCAAACCAGCAGGGTTTCTTTAACCCAGCTTGAAGGGTAAGGATGGTGTCCTGTCTTCCTGAGCTTTGGAGAGAGCCTCAGAATCTCTTAGGACTATGTGGGAGTTGCCATGTGTACACAGATGAAATTGCAAGCTATGAGAGGTGTGATGTTCCTGCTGCTGCTTTGAGTTTGTTGTTGAGAGTCTCTGTCTAATGTAAGCCATCTGAGTCCTGCATTCTCAGTACGCCTTTTTACTGCTAAGAAGAGTTAGATCTACATGCATCACTGCTCCAAGGTCAGAATTAACTATGAGCCTGCATCCAAAAGCCGTGTAGCACTGGTGATCCAACTTCAGATCATAATTCATGTACTCAGAAGGATGTTTATCAGCAAGAATATTTCTTGCTTCTGTCTTTACTTTTCATCCTAGTTCACTTAGTTTCAGGTGCTGAGAGGTATATGTTTATGATACTTAAAAGTTTTGAACTGGGACTGGTGGCTGAGAAGCAATGCAACCAAAATGAGGACAGTGCAGCTAGGGACACACAGCATCCTCCAGACTTGCCCTCCTGAGGTGAAAAAGCCCCCATTCATTTTAATGCATCTGCTTCCTCAGGTAAAACTGCATCGTGCAAATAACAGCACAAGGTCAGCATCTTCCCAGTGAGCTAAATGATCAACAGAAAAACGCAGATAATGCTCTGGTGGCTTCTCTTACTTAAAAAAAAAAAAAAAAAAAAAAAATCTCATAGGACTGAGTGGTCCTTCGATCTGCAAGTTCTTTTCTTTTTTCTCACCCTTTCCACCTCGCCTCCCTTCAGCTCCTGGAAGGAGATACAGCACTGAAATCAGGAACAGGGTACTGTGAGAAGCTATGCTCCTCATATGGGGCAGCTGAAGAAGTCTAGCATCTGATAGTAATTGATTAGTAAATTAAATTTTAACAACCTAGAGGCTGCACACGGTCCAGCCCTGCTCCCCTAGTATAAATCATTCAGATTTGCAAATATGAAACACATGTTTTCTGTCTGACCTTGTCTTTTATGAAGCAGTGGAGATTGCAGATGCAGATGCTCAGGTTTGTCTGCTTTCTTGGCCGCTGCGGCCATAAATGGCAGCTTTGCTCTCAGAGCACACGTTACGTTGAAGTTGCTTTGTGAACTGGAGAACAGATACAGCACCAGGCACTAAAGCCAGGCTGGATCCCACTCAAACATCTGTGCTCCCTTCAGGCCTTGTTCACCTGGAGCAGGACAGTGACCCCCGGTCCTGCAGCCCAGCTCCCTCAACCCTCCCTGCCATCGGCAGGAGGAGTGTGCAGGCTGCCTCCATAACACAGCCGGCAGTGGAAGGCAGTCACCTGCCATCTCTGCTTGCAGCAAACTGCAGGTTTTTTCTACTTCCTAACTGGTTTGGCTTAAACTCAGCAGCCTTGAGGCACGCAGTCCCCGACAGCTGGGGCTGGGGCAGGTCCTTTCTCCAAGCTCCTTTTTTCGGCTGGTCCTGGGCTCCACCACCACTAATGCCGCTCAAACTTTTCCTGGAGGTGTTTAATGACCATTTTAATGAGCAATTACAGACAGTTTTCCCCTTGAGGACCGAAGCTATCCTGCTTTTATCCCCACGCCCCCCCAAAGGTAGGGCTCCATATGTACTGTTTCTTCCCTTTCTCGTCAGAAGGGCATGTCCCAGTCTGACACCTAATTTTTAGCACTTTTATTCTGGAGGTGAAGTGGAGATTGCTTGTTAAAGCCTCAGATCTACTTTGACTGCAGTCAGTGGGAATTTTCCTATGTAGGTGCTAAGTATTATTCAGTGTAAGCAAAACTTGGCCCGTTACTTTTAACTTATTTTCCATTATAAATCAAGTCCTCTCTCTAATTTTTGCCTGAAATCTTTCCTCCTACAGAGGAATTTGTTGTAGCTATAATGTTGCCATGAAGTATTTCAGCCACGAAAGCTTGAAAATATTTTTTTTTCCCTTTTCAGAAGTCGTGTTTCTCAAGCAATCTACCTTGCTCTAGGACTTCTGAATATGATTTATTGATGTATTTTGACCCAGAGAGCAAATGGATTGAGTTCTGAGGACAACAGTTTTGTAGGCTGAGGTGTTAGCAAACATCTAAAGATCTCTATGTCCCTAATGAAGGCACATGCCTTAATGATGGTGTATCTATGCTCTCCAGAGTTTAATAAGGCAGCAAGAAAGATTTAGGTCCTAAGCTTGAATTCACTTATACCACAATAAAGCAAGCCCAGACTTAAGTGGATGCTTGTGAGTGGCTTCACTCATGTGTGTACAGCACTATGAAGGGGCACCTCAAGGACAGCAAATTGCACCTCCATGTTCTCCATCACAATCTCCTCTTGGGGTGCTGGTGATTTGTAGCACCCTATCCTAGAGTCCAGGAGAGAATATAGGGGCAGTGGGGATGAAGGGAGCAAGAACCAGAAAACTGAAGTATGCAGGGGTTGAAAGGTAGAGCTGGAGCATAATTTCAACCTTATGCTTTGATTTTAAACAACCACTGAAGACTCCCACTGTCACCTGCATATACATGTCTGTGAATGGGATGTGGCAGTAAGGATACATCAGTGCAGCAAAGGAGTTAGTACTGAGGGTCTAGCACAGACATCACATGTGTTTTGGGTGTCTTATGATGCCCCAGCTCTAGCCTGGTCCTGTGAATTTTTTGTACTTCTCCATGCCTAGATGTTTGGGGCCTGTCCTGTTTAATGTCTTTATTGATTGTCTGGATAAGGGATTGAGTGAACCCTCAGTAAGTTTGCTTTGCAAATTTGCAAATGACACCAAGTTGGGAGGATGTGTTGATCTGCTTGAGGGTAGGAAGGCCCTACAGAGGGATCTGGACAGGCTGGATCCATGGGCTGAGGCTAGTTATGACGTTCAACAAGACCAATGTCAGGCCCTGCACTTTGGTCACAACCACGCCATGCAACGATACAGGCTTGGGACACTGGCTGGAAAGCTGTGCAGAGGAAAAAGACCTGGAGGTGTCAGTTGACAGCCGGTTGAACACGAGCCAGCAGTGTCCCCAGGTGGCCAAGAAGGCCAACAACATCCTGGCTTGCATCAGAAATAGTGTGGCCAGCAGGACCAGAGAGGTGATCGTCCCCTGTATTCGGCACTGGTGAGTCCGTACCTCGAGTGCTGTGTTCAGATTTGGGCCCCTCACTACAAGAAGGACATTGAGGCCCCAGAGCGTGTCCAAAGAAGGGCAACGAAGCTGGTGAAGGGCCTGGAGCACAAGTCTGATGGGGAGTGGCTGAGGGACCTGGGGCTGTTCAGGCTGGAGAAGAGGAGGCTCGGGGTAGACCTTATTGCTCTCTACAGCTGCCTGAGAGGAGGCTGTAGTGGGGTGGGGGTCGGCCTCTTCTCCCAGGTAACAGTGACAGGACAAAGGAGTAATGATATCAAGCTGCACCAGGGGAGGTTCACATTAGATGTAAAGAAAAACTTCTCTGAGAGAGTGGTCAGGCATTGGAACAGGCTGCCCAGGGAGGTGGTGGAGTCTCCTTCCCTGGAAGTGTTCAAGAAATGTGTAGATGCCCACTAAACCATGTCTCTAAGTACCATATGGTGGTGATGGGCTGATGGTTGGACTAGGTGATCTTAGAGGTCTTTTCCAACCTTTATGATTCTGTGATGTCACACCTCCTCTCCAGAGGGAAAAGGACTGAAGGTAAAGGAAAGCTGGTCTCATGGACTGCATGCCTGTAAGTGTTTATAGCACATTATGCATGTACCTGCAGTGCACCATCTGTATTAGCTTCATTACAAAAGGAATTCAGTTCATGTGGTACAAAACCACTCCATGATGCAAATTGGTTTGATAAATTCTGGTGAAACAGCCCTCAGTCCTGCTCTACATATCCAGGCCACAACACTAATGCTTTTGTGATGGGGAAAGTAGCTATTTAAACCTTTCTGCAAAGAGGAGTCCCAAGAGAGCCCTGCAGTACCTTTGCACTTATCAACACTCATCAAGCGTTTGTTCTAAAAGTATTTCATAGCTATATAATGTCTGGGGGACTGCTCTGAGGTGGGAAGGAATCCCTTCAAGCACTTTGAAGATGGAGTTGAATGACAGTTTATTCATGTGACTGGTCGTACAGTGTGCAGTTAAGCATTGCTTTGAGTGTCTGCAGATCATCTTAAATCTTAGTCATACTAGCAATCTTTAAATCTCAGTCATTACACAAGGTATGTGAAGCTGCGTCTATTCAGACTGCTGTCAGCAGACTTATACTCTTTTGTTTACTTCCTTATTTTCTAAAATGTCTGGCATCTTTTATACATGTAGCTATGGAATTATTATTACTGTTTGTGTATTTATTTATTTATTTTAAAGGATAGAGGTGTAATTCCCAGGCTGATGGAGTCCTTACCAAAATTAAATGAGATTTTGGAGTAGTCAAGTATATGAGGAAGGCAGAAATAAAGTTTTCACCTGCTGAAAGCTTTTATTGTCAATACCAGTTTTTTAATGTAAGATAACTCACCAGTTTCTTAACAAAAGCAGAATATGCTAATGTCATCAATGTATTTTGTAATGGAAAAGTCCTTTCCACTCATTGCAGGGATATCTTCAGAACTATGCAGTCATCTCTGTTACAGGGCAAGAGTGCATGTAGATATAAATTTTATGTGAGAAAGCAGATTAATGGACTTTTTTTTCTCCAGAGTAACCAGATTATGTTATTTGAGGCAGGGTTTTTTCTTGCTTTGTTTTAGGCTTTTAAACCTGACAATGTTGGTCATTAATGACTTTTACTGTAGAAATTAAAAGCTAAGGGTCCAGCATGAATTGATGTTTGATGACAAATTCCTGCATTTCAGTAACATTTCGATTTGCGTGTTGTTACTGTCTGGCTGTGGTTTGTAGTTCTGCATTCACTTAAAGCAATAACCCTGGTTTTAATTTTTTACCTCTGAGGGAAGAAGTGTTAACAGCAGCCTTGGTTATGAAGTAATGTAAGAACATGACAGCATTCTCAAGTTCCTAGTGGTATTGCAACTAAGTGTTCTCTCATCCTATATTGTCCACAGCCACCAGGCTCATAAAGCCAGACTCACAGCCCGCCAGCTCCAAGCTGTTCCCCAGTATCTCTCTGCTGGCCTTGCTGCCCTGCTTAAAATGACTTTTTAAAATCTAAGTAGCATATTCTTCAATTTAGCAAGCAATCCCTTTCTTGCAGTGGCAGTGCCTCGCATTAGACCCAAAGCCAGCGAGAAACGCGGCTGTGGTATGTCTGCTGTCCCCAGGCCTGCACATACCTGGTCCGTGCGTGGTGGTGGAGGCCTCCTGCCTCCAGCAGTGGGACTGACCCAGTCTGAGTGGGCTGCTCTGCAGCTGCTCCCGGGCAACAGCTAGCAGGGAAGGAGAGAAACAAGTCCTGTATGATAGGATAATTTTTTAACCTTGCTTTGGTGCAAAGTCCTTGTTACTGCATTGTGGCCATTGGATGCTGTGGGGCTGGAGCTACAGGCACAGAAGGCTCTGCAGGCTCATGGATTTGGCCCTGTAAGGACCTTGTCTTCATGCACTTACATATAGCACTTCAGGTTTTTGACTCCCGTTGGAATAGTTCATTTTTTGTTAGATGTGCCCAGGGGTTGCAGTCAAACTTTCGTAGTGACCCCATTTCCGATTTCCTTCACCCCTTAAATCTTCCTCCCATACCTACATCCTGAGCTAGCTTTTCCTGTTATGCCCAGCACTCTGGGTGCAGGCCCCTATCTGGCTTGAGCATCTAGGCCAACAAGCAGCCAGACCTGCCACTGAGTTACTGCCAGTGGCTTTTTCTGAGTGCGTTTGCAGTCCAGAGCCTGACATGATTTGGACACCCCCCCCCCACCTTGTTGGGAATGGGAAGCTGAGTGGGACATCTCTAAGCCAACAAGTTTCTTATGGGCACAGCTGGGCTGTGATCTGCCATCCTGCCCTGGCAAATTCCACTAGTCCCTCAAAGCTCTTCTCTCTATGTAGTATGATAATTCATATACCTAACATTATGTGTATTTTTCCCCTTTTCATTTCAGCCCCTGAGGAATCAGGAAGATAAATTGTATTTCATGTCAGCCCAATTGTCTGAAACTTTGAGCGTGAACTGAGGAGTCCCTGGGAGAGGGCTGGAAATCCTCCAGACTCATAAGACCTGCAGACTTTAGGGAGCTGTTGCATGCAGTTTTTCAATGTGGATTTCTGTGCCAGATCAGCTCTGAAACAGATTAGAGGTTGTTGCGATGAAAGCTGAAGAAGGCTGAATGCTGAAGAAAATACAACAGCTGCTGGAACGTGTAATTGCGAGGTCGCAGCTGTCCAGGACTGAGGGGAGGAATCCAAAAAGTAGGAGTTCATGGTCTGATGCTCACTGAAATTATATGTTACAGTACAGTACAACGTGCCTTCTTCAGATGAGCTTGTATAGAGGACATCAAAAGCCAAGTCTCTAATTCTCCATGCCTTTTGAGTACTAGCTTGTGCCATCACTATCTGATCCTAGCTGATACCACACCTCTATCCTTTCTTTACCTTCTCTTCTCTATGCACCTGTTTAGTGCTCCCACTGATCTCTGCGTTTCAGAGAAAGCTCTGGCTAATGCTTCAATTGCTTTCTTTCTGTGTTCATTAAAAAATTCTGCCATCTGCCTTATATAGGCACTGGGCTGATCTGTTCAGTTGGCTTTAGCTAGGGCTAGCTCTAATATTTCACATTGATGTAAGTCTTATTGATCTGGTTTATGTTACTCAGAGCATGGCAGCTTCAAATAAGCAAAGTATTTGCTAGTGATGAGCACAGAGACAGGGCTGTACAAACTCATTGTCTCTGGAAGTAAACCTGCAAGTTAGATAAGGCAGGAGAATGGGCAGCTCTTTCTACTAGCCCTGGGAAAATGTTTGACTGAAAAGGAGATCTGCTCTTCTGTCTCTCAGTTGCAGCCCTTTTTTAAAGGCCCAAGAAATCCCAGGGATGGGTTGCAGCTTGACTGGATTACCTCTGTGTAATCTCTGGGATCCAGTTAAAAATTAACACGTCACTCAGCAATACCTCCTTTTCCTGCTGCTGACTCCTTCCACTTCTGGGGCATTGCCTCTCTCCAGGATACTGAAGACTTATCTGCATTTTTTTTTCCTTGATTATTGAAATGCATCCATAAATAATATATTTCCCTCTCTAAACTAGACAATACTTCTATCAATATTATTTCAAAACAGTTAACAAACATAAATACAACCCACATCCCTCCTCCATCTGTTTTCCTCTAAGATCTCCTGCTAGTTCCATTACAAATATTCTCTGGGAACCTGGAGAGGCTGGGTAGGTCTCCTAGTCACAGCCAGACAGATTTACCTAACCAGTGGTCTGCTTACCTTGTAATTTTCCTTGTTGCTTTACTTGTAGTTCAGCAACTTGAAGGTCACTTCTGCCTTATATTACTGAAGAAAGAAAGGAAAAAACATGTGATTTGCATGACTCACGTAACTGGCATTGTCTATAAACTAATTATTTTCCATAGAGCATTTGCCTTATGCAATGAAATCACCGCTTTCCTGGTGCAATTTCTCTGTCCCTCTGGAGCAAAGCTGTAAAGGCAATCTAACCTTTGATGACTGGAGATCAACTGCTGCTGGGACACATGGTATTTATAATCCTACTGCTTGATTAGGTGCTGAATGGTGTCTGGACTCTGTGATAATTCAGTTAAAATGAGTGGCTCTGTTGTTGTTTTTGTTTTCTTTTCATTTTTATCTTAAGAAAAAAAAAAAAAATCTTAAAGAAGTATGTCATAAACCTGTTCCCAAAAACCCAGTTCTGTTCTGGGGCTTCTGCCTATTTTATGTACTTTAAGTCAACAGATGTCAAGCTTTTAGACAATACATTGAGAATCAGTGTCATAAAAAACTCCAGAGTTTAAATCTTGTTAACAGACACTGCTGATGCTGAAGATGCTAAGAGGAAGGCAATTTTTTATTACTCTGTCCAGACAATTATACTTCCTCTATAAACTCAAGGCCTATTCTGAGAGAGCTCTCATCTTTCTTGCAGCAATGCTGTACCTAATGCATCACCCAAATGTTTGGAGAAGGACTGTCCCGGGATCAGGAGGGCTGATTCCTTCATGGCATTGTGGCTGTGCCTGGCTAACCAGGCACTGAGGAGAGGATCGGAGAGCAGAGGGGCTCCTGGAAGGAAGCGGTTCCTGTCCCACCAACCTCCTCACCACGCCCCTGCTCACCCACCCATGCCACAACATCTAGACTGCCACCCTGCACGTGATGCAGCTCCAAGCTCAGCTCTTCCACCTCTGGGAAAGCTCCTGCAGAGGCAATCTTGCCTGAGAAACCCACGTGGGTTTCAGCATCCAGCTGAAATTTCACTGCGATTTCTGAACCCGTTTCGTTCTGACCCAGGGTAAAGCACACAGCTCCAAGGAGTTTTATGGGACAGGAATGCCATAAAACGTGGAAAGACAAAAATAACTTTTTCCTCTCCCTCTTTTCCCCTCCTTCCTTTGCAGCCAATATGCAGTTGGGGCATGGAGAGGAAGGGAGAGACGTGCTAAGGCTGTCAGAAAGAGCAGTGTCTGTAAGACCTTGGGGGAGTAGGCTGCAGCATCTGGTTTGGTTGCTGACTTCTGAAGAATTTCAGCAGTAATAAAGTTTCACCCAAATGTTGTTTTTGACAGAACTGTAAGTCCTGTTGAAAACCACTCTCAGCCATTTTATCAGCTGAAATCAGCACCTGGACAGATTTAAGAAGTAATAACTACATCCTAAATGCAACCAGTACTCTGTGCAGGAACAGCCTGAAGAAACTTCCCCAGAAGATGGAGCAAGAAGATAGTGTGTGGCAGACATCTTTAAAAGCAGAATCAGACAGAGACAGGGAGAGAGAAATGAGTAGGATAGTTTCACAGCAAGATGCTGGGCTTGAGGTACCAGCAGAGTAGAAAGTGGGACCCAGAGGTGAGGACTGCAGGACCAGTTGGGTTGAGAGGCACCTCAAGAGGTACCAGGGCAGCCCCTGCTTTGGGCAGGACCAGCCTTGCAGATGCATCACCTTGCTTGGGGTCATCTGGCTGAGCCTAGAATGCCTTGAAGGATGGAGATGAAACAAGAGTTTGATCTTGCTTGTGGAAGAAAATTACCAAAAAATAGAAATTTTCACATCTAATGGGAATTTCCAGTGTCACAACTTGTCTCCGCTGCCTCTCTTCTGGTCATAGTATGCCTTGCAGAGGAGTCTGGCTACATCATCTCTATCATCTCTACAGCAGTTAGCTCTCCCTTTAACCACTCAGATCCCTCTGTCTTTTTGTACCAGATCCCCAGCACTGCTTAATGTTTTTTATTGCTTTCAGAAACTAGACTTGGGGTCAGGAAACAGCATTAAATGTAGGTTTGCCCCGTGAGCTGGATCCATGTGAGCAGCATGGGGACTGTCAGAAGTGGAAAGGGAGAGTGCAGGTGGAGGGGTGTCATGGGAAGAAGGGCGCTCCTATTTTAGAGCCTTGTGTTGATCAGCACTCAGCCTTTCCTATGGCCTGGAACGTGAACAGCACTAAGTCTTGATAGTAACCGTCTGGAAACTTGTGTTAGTGATTACTGCTGGAAGGGTCAGCTTCCACGCTTTATAATGTTCTCAGTAGGCGCAGCACAGTCAGGTCTCATAGGCACCCTTTCTGTAAAGGGTATTTTCTTTTTCCTGGTGTTGATCTTTCTCAGGAAGTGGACATGATGCAGGATCAGGTGCAGGAGTGTATCAGTAGAAACAGTTTGCTGAAAGACTACAGTGGCTCAGTGTCTCCTTCAGTCCCTATTTTTTTTTTTTTTTTTTTGCATTAATTTCACTATGTCTATGGCCACTGCAGGAGGTGGCCAAATGGAGGATGTATGGGCTTGTGCAACATGTACCAGGAGTTCAGTTATACTTGTTTGCTGGTTGGTAACAGCTTGGAGAGAGAGTGCAGGTCTAGGAGTGCCTTCCAGAAACAGAAACATTCAGATGCTTGCCCTGCAGCTCTGAAGTCAGTTACTATTCCACTGGCTGCAAGAGTGTACTTTCAAAAAAATGAGATCGTGAATTGTACTGCACTTGACATCTGAACCAGTTCTCTTCTGGTTTTATATGGAAGTGGGATATAAGTTACAGTTGCTTTGGGAATCTATACTTCAGACTTTTTGACTTCTGTAAGTCTAATTTCTCAATTTGACTGTTCCATTAAACATATAAATTGAATGAGGCTATAAACACCTGTGAGTAAATGTCTTAATTGTTATGTCAACAACATAAGCATATAGGGCTTTTTAAATGCCTTGAAAGACCAAATCTTCCCCCAGATGGCTTGGAATCTGGCTATACAAATGAAAAACTTCTTGCCAAGTCTTGCTTAAATGTAGCACACATTTTTTTTTTATTACAGAAGAAGAGAAGTGAATTTCCAAGGTTTATTTTTCCTCCTTCAGGTGACATCATTAAAATACACCAACAGGAGTGGAAGGAGAAGGGCAGCCCCTGTCCCTGTTCTGCAGCCCATCTCCAGTGGTGTCTGCCTGTCTGAAAGCCGAGTGCACCTGGACCAGGATCTGCTGTCCATCAGTCTTGGTGCCCTTGTGGCAGTGGTGCTAGGTGCCACAGAGAAGCTATCCACCACGTGATCACGCATAGTATCTGCAGGGGTAAGGCAGGCTGGTGCAGAGCTATGTGGATATGCAGGTGCCCTTGTCACTTCAAAGACCCATCGCTTGTCTCACTTTCCCTAATGCTCTCATGCTCTTACCTCAATTCCTTCCTTTTTTTTTTTTTTTTTTTTTTTTTTTTTGTGGGGCTTATACAGGGTAGAAGTAATTCATGTAAAAATATGGCAGTTTTCATCTGTTGTTTGTATTCAACTATAGCCATGGGAAACAGAGTTTTTGAAAGTCATAAACTAGAGTGTTGGCTCAGGCTGACTCACAGTGTCTGAATCTTGGTGAAGCATGGCCAAATCGTGCCGTTGATTAGGTACAACAGTCCTTGATCTATTTTGATCTGTCTTGATAGCTTTCTCAAGCACAGGTTGAGGAAACCAATGAGGAAAAAATAAAAACCTTCAGTTCACAGTAAGTAGCAAGAGGCAGTGTACTGAGAGCTGGCGAACCTCTCTGCTTTGTGGGCCTTCCAGATGAATCTATACTTGCAAAGGAGGAAAGTTTTTGGAGGTAGGTGTTGCCAGCTGAAACAGAAAACACATTTCTGTAAACAGCAGTGGTAACATTTGTTTTTCTCACAGAATTAAAACTGATTTTTTTTTCTCTAACAGTCCCTCATATTTCTGCCTGGTCACTCTTGCGTCATTTTTCCATATTACCTGTTGCCATAGTATCCAAGTAACAATGCCAACACGATTCGAGATGAGTGAAATTGCACATTCCCGCATGTTTACCTTTTAACTTGGACAAAGAACATATAACAGAAAGCTGCACCAGATGTCTACAACTAGCAGGGCTGAGAACTGTGTTTGGGTGAGGGCATTTGTGTACACAGCTTCAGGTCTGTCCTGATGCCCTCTTGTTTAGCGCATGGGCTCCTTGTGTTGTCACTGAAGAGAGGTGCCCCAGTTCAGAGCATGCCTGAGCTGGCAGTCTGCTTTGCCCTCAGCATCCAGGGAGCATGGACGTAAGTGTTAATTTATCTCTGTTTCCTCAGCATACGTTTATGAGTGTGTATATATATACACATATTTGCCTTGTTATCATAGTCTTACTAGAAATTTTTGTGTTAAGGAAGAAAAAATAAGTCATTTTATGAAAAATACTTTTGTAGCATCATTTTTTTTTTTCTGAATGCTTTGTCTTATTGTTGTTCTTGTGTATGTTCTGCCTTGAAGATGAACCATATGCCTTAAAATACTTTTATCTCAGAGTAAGCATGCAACCTGCAGGCAGGTGGAGGGAGGGAGGGAGGGTTGTTCTTGCAGCCCCCTTGGACACCACGAGCAGACACAAATGCTCCATCCCCTGTTTTCCTCAGGGCAGTTTGTTCCCTTGTGCCTGAGATGTGGGTTCTCACTGAAGAACTTCCCCTCCTGTTGCTACGTGTAGTTGTGATCTGTGCTGCTGAGAAAATGTCTCTCAAAAAATGACCAGGAGAGCATGTGCGTGTGTGTGATTTCTTCTCCTAGATACTGTGTTGAACTGTGAGTATGTGAGTTAAATAACTGTCCCTTCTTGCCCATATGACTTATACCAATATTAAAAGTTGTCTGAGGACTTTCCTATCAGATGAAGTAGTGTTGTGCTTACAGCTGTTTAGATATTGAATAGTTCTGATGGGAGGCAATACATGGCCAAGAAGAACAAATTTCAAAATGAGTACACTATCTATGAAGACCTTTTGGAGAAGCTAACTCGTTTGTCTCTTTCATTGCATTCAGCACCTGAGCTGCAAGGCAGAAAATGTGTCCTGAGTCACCAAGACCTAGAAAATCTTTAACCCCTTTCATCTTGGTTGTGTTGGACTATTTGAGCCAGCTTGCTCTCTCCAGTACCTTCATCCTTTTTCCAGTAGCTGTCCTTTTGTATTTGGGAGCGAAGAAAACATCAGCATGCTGTGCCAAGCTGCAAGGAAATGCTCCAGCATATTGCTCAGAGGTAGATGGCAGGGAAGGTGGTTCCATCTCTGCTGCTCTCATGGCTTGCTCTTTGCTTCATACGCAGGAGCCTGAGCTCAGTGCATGGGTGTCAGTGAGCCTGGCCACATGAAGCAGGGCAGAGCTTGGCTCTGCCTTGGATTGCAGGCATAGAAATTGGCTTCCCCAGGCTGCAGTCAGGTCAATTGGTTCGGAGGTGTTCCTACAGAGCTCAGCGGAAGGCAGCACCGTCTCTCCAGGCTGTCCATCTTCCTTGGACTCAGCATCTGTCAGAAACCCTGGTGGAGACCAGTGCCCTTCCTGCCATTTGGACCATGACCAAGAACACCAATTTCTTTTTTAAGCTGAAAGCAGTTGAAGTAGCTGTATAAATCCCACAGCCCTGGAGCCTGCCTAGGCAAAACAAGCAAAAGAAATATGACTTCATCAACAAAGTACTAAGGATTTGTTTTGAATCCACACATCGTGAGCTAATTACCAGATGAACCGAGCAGAGTAAAAGGAATAGCTTGGATCATAAACATCAAAAAGGGTGATTCAAAAAGCCATCTGAAATGCATTTTGTCTCCTTGCTCACACAAATGACCTTCAGTCATTTCATTTTACATGGCTGTACCTTCTGCTCTGTTAGATTTGCACAGTGTTTCACTAGGATGAGAGCACAAATGTGCCATTTCCAAGGACAACTGCTGGTGCCTTGTGCTCAGCGCAGGAGCAGGACCCTGTCTGTGGAGGACGTCACTTTGGGATGGAGAGGGCTGCAACCGCTGGGGAGGAGTTCACTGGTTTGGTTGCTCTGCAGCAGGGCCCTGGCATCTGTGAGTTTGTCCAGATATTTAAGGAGGCAGTGAAGGGGATCTGGGTGCTGGCACACATGAGATTTGATGAGCAGGAGAGAAAGCAGGGTCAAGCCACACAAAAGTGACTATTTTTGTCCTCTAAGTGCCCCTCTGAAGCAGATGTAAGTAATTTACTTTGTTTATTTGGCTTGTTTGGGATGTTTACAGCAAAACAATCTGTAGATAGAAACATTCCTTGAGGTTTTTTCACATCTAACTATTTGTTCCTTAATCTGTTTTCTTTCTTTCTTTTTTTTTTTTTTTTTTTTTTCCCCTTCTTTGAACACAAAGGCCAAAACCAATTCCATCTGTACTTCTGCTCATCTCTAACAGCTCATCTCTAACACTCTGTGCTCAGCTGATGGTGAGCTATACACTCAGAATAAAAACAAATGAAAGCATATCATATTTGCTTTTTTTTTTTTTTTTTTACTAGGCCAGGTAATATAGGGTTGTATCTGGATCTAATCCTTATTCTGTGCCACCTTATAGGGGAGAGTGCTATTTTGGACCTTTAACAGTGACCCTGCACTTCTGGGTCACTGGAGATGCAGTCATGTACCTTTGTGGGCAATCAGATATCATGGGATATGGCTTAGAATGAGATTTTGGGGGGATGCACTTCACGGAGGTATTATTTAGTATATTCTCCTCAAAGTGATACCTTTATGTAAATAATTCTTGAAACTTGCTTAAAGACCTTCATAGCCAGAATATGTACTTAAAAGACTACTACATTTAATTTTTTAAAATTTCCATTTACATGCTGTGTCTGTTCTTAGAGTCCAGCCATCTCAAAAGGCGAGCTGCTGTGTCACTGTCAGTGCAATCATTACCTCTTCCAAACCTACCTGAGAAAACACTATCCTTTACAAAGCAGAACTTGACCTGAGTGTTGGGAGGTAATGAGGTCTAAAACACCAGTTTTAGAAGGGTAGAAGGAAGAATGTGCCATTCAGTTTTTGAGCTAGCCTGCCATGTGCTTCCTTCTGAAATGTCATGAGTGTCATAGCTCGCCTATTTCGCTCTGTTCATCTCCCTCAACATTAGTTATATGTTGCATTGGTTAAAAGAGGGGGAGAATTCTACAGCTGGATGAGTATAGAATTAACATATTGTCTTGACCTCCAAAGTCTAACCTCTACAATGCATTTAGAGCTGTCGGCTGAAAGGGTTCATTAATATTTTACTGCATTACCTCACTCTTGCTGCTGAAGGCAATGAGAAAGGAGCAGAAAGAAATGTGAGGACCAAGCATGGAATGGGGGACGCAATACTTCATATCATCACGTACCTGAGCTCTGCATGTGTATGGTGTCTCCCTTCAGATAACCAGCCCGGGCTTGGGCTCATGATCTGATGAATTCAGAGCCTGAGCAGGTACAGGGTTAGGATTTTCATTTAATGCCTTTTGCTGTTTGCAAGCATGTGGGTGCTTTCTGCATGTTTGGGAGGGAAAAACAGGGTTTCATTCACGTGTGAATACTCCCCCAGTTATTCCTGAGGAAGGGAGAATCTGCAAGTGCCATGGACATCAGTTGTTGCCGAGAAAGTCTTCTCCATAGCAAAATACTATTTTCATTAGATTTCTGTTTTAATAACAGCTATAAATAGCATTCAGTGGAACTGTCCTTGAGAGTGCCTGTCAAGCCAGGAGAGGCAAGGAGAAGCGTTTGGTGACCACTTACATGACTTTCCACTTGTGCAGAGCATCTCTCTGGAAAATCTTGAATAAATATATTGTGAATGATTTCTCATATCATGAACATTATCAACCTCAAACATTGCAGGAGCCTCACTGAGTGAGTCTGGACAATGTTTGTCCTCCAGCTCTTTCTCTGCTGTTAAGTGTCCTCTTTAATTCCTAGTCTGCTCTATGGGGCAGGGTTGTACTGCATGTGTAACTTCTGCTCTCCTCGACAGTGAACTGGGAACCTACCGTTCCTGTTGCATGCTCATACATGTTGCATTCACCAGGCTTTTAATAAAGCCTTCTATATTTTCTATATTTTCCTTCCTTTTAAGAAAGAAACAGCAATAGATGATCTAAAATCACCAATATGAACCAGGGTAGAAACCTGTCATTTAAATAGCACACGGTGCCATGCAGAACAGCAGCAATTTTACTCTTACAGCATTGCCCAGGAATTAACCAGTTTAGCAAGTCAGAAAAAAAACTGTGAATGCTTTGATTAAATATTGGGAGCTGGGCAATTTTCCTTGTCACACAGACAAGCACAATTTCTGGGATGTCTGGTGTTACTGTGCTGGGTGTGCTCTCAGGGCAGCCAGCCTTGCACTGACTTAAAAAATACCACTGCTACCATACGCACATACACACACATGTTTCTGAAACAAGACTGAGGAGAACAAACTGCAGCTGAAATCTGCATATCCTGCTGTTTTCTGAAAAGTTATGTCAGTGTTGTGTATGGGGATGGCAGAGGAGCAAACGTATTTGTTGTCTGGGAAAGCAGACCAACAGGTCTTCTTGTTCCCCTGACCCAACAGTGGTTCAGGGCATCAAATGCTTGTGGTGATCCTGCTGTCTTGTATTAAGTAAAAAAAAATGACAGGTTTTGTTTATTCTCTTGAAAAGGCTAAAGAAAAACTAGTGGCCAAAAGAAAGGCTAAGTTTTAGATACGGCTATGACTTGGGAGTGCAGGATTAGCTTTAGCTTGGAGAAGATTGTCTGGACATCATTCTTACTATGAATTTTAATCCCAAATTCTTTAAGAAAAAACTTCTGACAAGTGAAGCTTTACAAACACATGGTCATTGTAAGAGATGCTGTGGCCAAAACAAAATCTGACTAAAGTGGAAAACAAAAGCGCGGCATTGCCTGTAGTGAGTCAGGGCAGCCAGACCTGCAGCTACAGCCAACTGGATCATCTTCAGCGTAGTGCCTGATGCTGGAGGAACTGCCTGGGTTTGCTAGGAGAGGGGCAGGTATGAGGAAGTGTTTTTTGTTAATGTTGAGATGTCAGCTGTGACGGGTTACTGAACGTTGCTCTCACTTCTTCCACATGAAGGCAAAATATCACCTCATCTTTTACCTCATTGGAAAATTGGGTAAAAAAAAATAAAAAAAAATAAGAACAGTTTCTTCAGTTTGAAAGGTGAGTTTGTGGGAATGAGGCACCAGAAAGCAACGTTCAGCTTAGGGTGTTGAGTTTCTGTCCTGGCCACTCAGCTGCATGCCCTTTTCCTGTGCAGGAGTGAAGCTAAAGCGGAAACTGTCCACGGAGAAGACCATTTTCAGCTGGCGTAGTTTGCTTGTATTTATTTAATTGTCAGAGAGAATGGTAACCGGGGACACCTTGGTGTGGTAACAGTTCACAAGTAATATTGACCTTTCTGGTCTTCTGATGCTGCTTGCTGAACTGGGGCATAAAGGAGAATCAAAAGTTGAGCATGCCATTAGCACATGATGTATGGCAGAGGCACGCTGAAGTCACACATGATTGCAGGGATCTGCTTTCCCCATGTGGGAGAGCAGTCTGACTTGTTCAGGAGCAGTGCAGCTTAGCAGTGTCTCAGCAACATTTTCTGAAACAAGCCATGGAGTGCTTTCCAGGCAACAGCTCCCCTGGGAGCCTGAGAATTTTGGAGAAAGCAACACATGACAATTTCCTGGCTCCCTCCCAAAGTGAAGCTCCTACGTAAGGAAAATGGCCAAACACTCAGGAAATGCTCCAAACACATAGTATTCACCAAATCTGTGAAGGACTCAGAGTAAGGGTGTCAACACTAGATCTCACCAGTCTTGGCCTCTTTCCTCCATCCCTGCTTCTGCATCTTCAGGGTCTGGGCCCTGAAGCAGGCCATGCCATTTTTTCCTGATGAAGCAGGGCAGAATCAGTGAGAGCTGTGGCAGCACCTGGAAAGCAGTCTTCATGCCAGCTAACAAGAGACGTTGTACTCTCTGGTAAGTGTGTGCATCAGGCTGGTTGTATCAATCACAACATTGTGAATATGTGCTAACCTTAATACGGCAAGTGTTTTGAAAATGTCTCCTTTAGTTTCTTGTCACAGCAGTGGTTAGCTAGCTAGCTTCCTGGGCCAAGGCCTGGGGCCTCTAAAGAAGCACATGGTAGCCAAGGGTGGTCTTCTGGTGAGAGTGGTGGAGCTGACAGGCTGGAGATCCTGCTTGCTGGGTGTTTTGTACACATGGTGGCTTCCCAAACTGAAAGAACAGGCTCTTGATTGTAGAGTCCACCAGACATCAGTATTTTGTGCATGCAGTGAAAATGGCAACTGTCAGAAAGAGCATTATCCTTTCTGACACACTTACGGCTAAGTAAATTTAAGAGAGCTGGAGATGTAGTGATTTTGTCTCAGGTTCCCTTTTGGGGAATGCAGTGTGTACCATGGGCAGCAAGAGGTGAGCTTTGCCCAGATGGAGGCTGTAAGACAGCCCAAAGAGGTGGGATTTTGGCTTTGTTTACCCCAAGAAACAGGAGGTCAAAGAAAAGGCTAAGAGAAAGCTACATGTTGTCATTCAGTGCCTGAAAATGGGGTTAGAGACAATACGGAGCTAAGCATTTCTAAGGCATGCAGTGAAAGGACAAACTGCCATGTTACGAAGCTGCAGAATGGGATGAGAGGAACTGCTGTTCACCTTGAGGGTGGTCAGGCACTGGAACAGACCTAAGGGGTTGTGGCATCCACAGACATGAAATTTGTTATTGCTGACAGTGAGTAATGGATGCATGTTCTCTGAAAAACTTAAAGTATCGTCTAGTAATGAAAGTGCAAACGCTGATGCATATAAAACAAAATTCATTTTATTTAAAGGCTGTTTCTTCTCTTGTCCCCTAGGCTTATTCCACTGAGGGGGTGCTCCTTTATTGAACAAGATATGAAAGAGAAAATAACTACAAGAATCTGTTCCCTGCAAGTCTGAGCCGGTGACCTTCTGAAAGTCCTTTTAATCCCATTCAGTCCATCTGTACAAGTAAGGGTTTATTTTATCTTGTGACTCACAATTCTTGATTGTAAGGGTGAAAGAGGAAAACGAGGACCTTTCTCTGACTGGGCTCAGCCTTTCAAAATTAGACTCATGTGTTCACTAATTAATATCTGTTAGTACAAATATTTCTGTATGATACTGTTGTTGTGGACACAATGACTTTATTCTACCCTTTCAGAGACTGTTCTCCCAGCAGCAAATACACTCTCTTCTAGCTGTAGTGCACGTGGCAGAATCCTAAAGTCACAGTCTAATTCAGATTGGCAGTTTGGAAAAGTTCTGAGGCTGAAGATCCCACAAATTCTCTGGGCACTTGCTCCAGATTTTGATTACCCTCACAGTGAAAACAATTTTCCTTACATCTGATCAGAGACACCCTTCTTGCAACCTGTCTGTTGCCTCTTGGCATATCTACCCTTCTGTATCTCTGCAGAGCCTGGCTCCACCTTCCCTGTGCCTCATCATTAGGTAGTTGCAGGCACCAGTAAATTCTCCCCTTGGACTTCCCTTTTTAAGGCTGAATAAGCCCAACTCCCTCAGTCTCTCCTCACATGTTGTGTCTTCCAGCACTCTGCCAGACTCATGTCAGTACATTAGTGTCTTTCTCTCACTGGGGACCCCAAACCTGGATGCAGTTCTCCAGACGTGGTCTCGAAAGTGCTGAACAGAGGGGACCAATAAACTCTCTTGACTTGCAGCTGTGTTCTTGTAAATGAACTCACTGTGATGCTGGCTTTCTTTGCCCCAAGGGCACACACTGCTGCTACACATGCAACAATCCCCCTGCCCTCCTCCTCCCTTCTGGGTCTTTTTATTTTAAAACTGATTCCCACCCAGTACCCAGTCTGAACTGCTACATGGAGTTAGTCTGCCTCAGATGCCGGGCTTCACATTTGCCTTAGCTGAACTTCATGAAGCACCTGGCTGCTCATTCCTCCAGCATCTTGAGGTCTCTTTGAAAAGCAGTCCTGCCCTCCACTGTATCCTGTACCCTCCCCTTTCCCCAGAAGTGCAGTTGACACATCTACATTACACATTATTACTGGCCCCAGATTTAATGCGGTCCACAAACTCTCTGAGAGTGTGGTCTGTGTTGTCCTNGCCCCAATATTGATTCCCTAAAGGATGCCACTAGAAAGTTGCTGCCAGTTCAACTTAGCTGGATGGTTGGATTTGAAGGATGGAGACTAGGAGTATGATTTCCACCTCTTGCAGTCACTTATACAGTCCATACGTCACCAATTTGACTATACATTGTTTTTGAGGGGAAAAAACAACAACAACAGAAGAACACTTTTATTTTCAAAGTTTGATCGATCCATGAAAGAAAGAGCAGGACATTTCTGCAAAGCTCAAATAACTGTACAGCTCATTCCACAGACAGAATTTTCTCACCAGAAATAAGTGCCTGTTAAAGAGAGGGAGCCAGAAAGTGAGCCAAGGCCAACTATGGCCAGCCCAGTTCTACTGCTTTCAGAACCACATCACACCCTTCACACTTCTCCTTCCAGTGTTGCCTCCTTAAAATCACTGAACATACAGATCCATCTAGCCACAAAGGACATTTTAGCATCTCTATCAGATCCTACTTCAGGGCTGCCCTTATATTTTGTTTTTCATTCACAGGTTCTATGGAAGAAATGGAGGAAAATTCTCCACCAGGAAATGCTGCCTGGCTGTATGAGCAGCCACCCTTCCATTACACTTAGAGGAAATCAGGTTGTCTTCCAGTGAGTTCCAGTCACCAAATGATTTTATTGTTACAATATGATGAAGAGACTTTTATTTTGTGCACCTCATGGTGCTCAAAATGTTAGTTTTCACAGTATAGAATGGATGTGACAGCATTTGTCATGGAAGCACTGAGCAGAGTATGTTGCAACTTCATTCAATTGTGCTGTTTTATGAAGTTCTGCAGTAAAATGTGCCAGCAAATTATGTTGTATTATTTTCCTTCCAGCGCTTAACTAATTATTCATATAATAAATAGCAGCTAACTACAGGAAAGAGCTTTATTTGTCACAGAGTTAGAATAATGTCAAACTTTTCCCATTTCATGTAAAAAGGCAGAGGAAAAAATACTTCTAAAATGACTTTGCAACATGTGCTTTATTGTAAGTCATTACTGAATCAAAACTACACAGTATACCCCTTTAACATACCCTACTCACTCAATGATTTCTTAGTAATTTTTTTAACATGGAATGAAACCTACATTGCAAATGTAAATTTTCATGCTACAATGATCTCTAGTGAGCCATTTGTGTCACTAATAATAGTAATTTAAGAAAAAAAGGCCATTTTCTGAGCTCATACGTATGTCTATATTTGGGAACTTAAAAAAAAAGCAACCCGTCTCAGATGTAAAAATGTGACTTGGAATATGTAAACATTTTTGTATACCTGAAACACTGGAAGAAGAGTATCAGCTAACAGCAAAACGATGGTTGCCTTAAATCATCGAAATGGGAAAAAGCATGTCATGGGGAGCAAAGAGAAGCACACACTATTCAGTTTTTAAAGGGTTATAGGAAATGAAGTAGCTCCTTAGGTCATTGGATTCACTTTCTTTTCTCGTCTAATGGAAAGCAGTAACTTTGAAGAAAATGGCCTAGCAGAACACCCCAATATTTCACCATAATTATTCTAGCCATTAGTTACCCTTGACAAAGTGTCATATTTCAGTCGCTTTTTTTTTCCTGAGAAAAGTCATTGATGTTTGGTGGAAATGTTTTCTGTGACTGTACAAATAAAATAAGGCATTTAAAGAGATTGTTACTTGTTTCCTTTTTGCTAACAGAGGTTTGTCCACAGTGTCCTTTGTACATCGAAACCTCCGCTTTTCTACAAATGGGTATGGCTAGAATGTCTTCAGTTCCCGCTGTGGCCCTGGGTCTTGGGTGTCCTGAAGGCTAGTCAGCGTCCCACTACTGTAGCTTGAAAGTCAGTGACGTACAACAGCATATTGCACAATCCAGTCTATATGGCTCCAGAAAGGGCTAGGAAGGTCCACTGGAGTCATCTGTGGGTTCACTCGTTTCTTTTCTCTTTGAGGGTAATTATCGTCTGGCAAATTAAATTAGCCAGACAAGGATGCAAACTTTTTGCTGATTAAATTACAAAGCAATCCCCACATTGTAGAGGAGTGGCACATTAAAAACAGCAAATCATCCAACCTTCTTCACTGTTGATCCTTAATTTGAAAGGCAGCATGGACTCCTAAGGCTGTAGCTTCCAGGACTCCTTCAGTGAAAAATCATCGCTACCTAACTATAAAAGGCTTAGCTCTTAAGAGAATATTGTGCTTCTTCTTTAAAATTCAGATGAAATCAACTTGTATCGCAGTGTGACACCAAAGAGATCAATTAGTTTTTTCCCTAGTCCACTTGATCATAGTCTCTGGTGAGCGATACAGGAATATTAGTTTGGCATACAGGTCTTCTTCTAGTTCCAGTTCTCCAGTCTCTCGTACTAAGAAAATGTCAGTACACAACTTCAATATTCGGTCTACGTTGGGTAGCTCCTCAAACATGATGGAGTGAGAGATCCCACTGAAAAACTCTCGGACAAACTTCCCTATCACCAGGACGACCGATGCGTATAGTCCCATGATGCTGAAAAGCAAGAATGGAAAGAGTTCAAACTGTGCCTTGAAAAGGGTCAGCCAAGTCAGCAGGAGCTCATCTACATGGTTAATTACAGTCTGTTCCAGACTGGACATTAATTTCTAATTAGGATTCTGTTTCTGCTGTGCTGTAGGATGAAGGAAAGTAAGGTCTCTTAAAGCACAACAGAAATCTGTGAACATACACAGCTGAAGGTGCTGCCTTAAATGATTTATCCCCCACCACTGATGGTGGTCTTGCATCCTGTCTGCTAGAGCTTGGAAGATATAGGGAAATCTCACAACCTCTGACCACTAAATGCAAGTGGTCTGTCAGATTTCATATCTAATACATGTACGTGATGACAGACTACGGGTCACCTGACCTACCATGATAAATCTCCTGTAAGAAGTTCTCCAAAGTGATGCCAGAAAGGCGTATCTCTCAGGGAGGCACAGTATCCTGACCTCCTCTGTTTGGGGAGCTTCACTTCATAACTGCTTTGTACCCAGAGTCCTGGCCACATGCGTGAGATTGGGATGATTGCCAAAACTGATCAGTTTGGGCAGAACTTGACTTGTAATTAAAATAAAAACCCAGGATTATTTCATTTTAACAGGAAATTGGTGCGAAAGGTATTTATTTTGCCTTTTTTTCCCACTGGAGAGTAGATGTCAGGGGGCATACAATTCCTTAAAAATATGAAGTATTCTATAGATATCAGTAATAGATGTAAATTTATAACTCTCACAAGACCCCTTTTCTGGAGATTAAAGCATTAGAACAACAAAAAAAGAAATAACATACACCCCCAAAACAAATTAAGTCACCTTTACTTTTATCTTATGTACATTAGTTTAATTTTCTTTAAAGATTTTACTTTTATTATTTAAATCTATTTATACTTTTATTTTAAAAAATTATTTATAATCATAGAATCATAGAATAATAGAATGGCTTGGGTTGGAAGGGACCTCAGAGATCATCCAGTCCCAACCCCCCTGCCATGGACAGGGCTGCCAGCCACTTGCTCACTAGATCAAACTGCCCAGGAACCCATCCAGCCTGGCCTTGAACACAGCCAGGGATGGGGCAGCCACAACTTCTCTGGGCAGCCTGTGCCAGCGCCTCAACACTCTCTCAGTGAAGAATTTCTTCCTGATGTCCAGCCTAAACCTCCCCTCTTTCAGTTTTAGCCCATTCCCCCTTGTCCTACCATTATCCACCCGTGTAAAAAGTCGGTCCCCCTCCTGCCTGTAAGCTCCTTTCAAGTATTGGAAGGCCGCAATGAGGTCTACCCGGAGCCTTCTCTTTTCCAACCTAAACAATCCCAACTCCCTCAATCTTTCCTCACACGAGAGGTGCTCCAGCGCTCTGATCATTTTGGGAATTTATAAAATTTATAAATTCCTTCTTACCCATAGCCAGCCAAGAATCCAAGGCTTGGTGGACTGACTTTATCACTGAATATGAAGAGTTCAAGGCTCTCTTCGGACGTTTTGTATCTTTTCCCAAGCTGATTCAGAACCCACCACTCACGAACTCCCTCATCAGACACATTTTTGACCAGGGAAACAGTAATATTTTCCCATCTGCAATCTATTGAAAAAAGGAAATGTTAATATATATACCAAGAACTGCAAAAGTCAAACTGATTGCAATTAGATACTTTGACAACTTCCATGAGAAAATAACTGAGAAATGTAGGAGTAAGGGTCTGTTATAACTCTCTTAAAACCCATTTTGCAGTATTTCTGTACAAAGGTACAATATCTGTCTAGACTGCTATGGTTTTCCTTCCCCAGATCTTATCTAAATGTGCATTAAATAAACAAAGTATTTGACATCACCTACATTTTCTTCTGTACAACTGTCAAATCATTCAAGCATCAATGATATGTCTACATTTCAGGCCTAAAGAAGCACATTTAAATAGGAGAGAAAATAGGAGAGTGCAAATCTTTGACTTTCTTGTATGAAGGATATTATTCTTTTATATCAAGAAAAGCATACTGTACTATATACATACTGATCACACAGACAGGAGCTGAACTCTAGTTCTCCTGATTTCTGGGAGCCCTATACTAGCAGTCTATTCATTAAAGTCCTTTAGAACAATTCCAGATTAATAGGTTTTCTCTAGGACACAAACTGACAAATGACAGTGAGGCACTGGTAACTTATTGCTACACATAAAGATAGATTCAGTCTCAAGAATTATTTTCTAAACATGCTCACTCAACTTTGAACAGTGATGTAACACATAATGATCAATAAATGTTCTGAGTGCCAAATTCAGCCTCTGTTGAGCTAGGCATTCTTAGTTGAAGACTTGTTTCTATTCCTAGTCTTCCAAATGAACACATTTTCATATGTATGCACATACATGTGTATGTACTCTGTATGTCTATGAGTATCTCTACACATTCTGATTGGGTACTCTGAAATTCACTGATTTATCTGAATTTTACTCTTTGGAGTCAATAAGGAAGAACTAAAACAAAATCATTCATTGTCATTATTCAAGCTGATGAGCTACATGCAGCACTACTGTTTGTGGTAAAGTGTTAAAGAGAAGCAGAGAAGTGAAACTTGCATCACTTTCTCAGAAATCAAGGTAAAACAGTTTCTGAAAACAGACTTGAAGAGTTGGACTTTTAATCTGTAGAGTCCTTACTGTTAAATACAAAGCTAAAGTATATCCAGATGCATTTTCTGCCTTGTACTCTATTACACATCATCTCTCCCAAAGTCTGTAGGCAAAAAGCAGAAACAACTGTAGGAGTATTTCAGCCCACAGTGCCCCATGACAGTTTAGTGAATGTGCAAGCTTGAGCACTGTGTTGCACTTCTTTCAACTGTCCTCTGTTTTCTATGGCCTGGATACATACCTTTCAACAGCTGCTTTATGGGTTTTGCCAGAGAATCACTAGGAGCCTTGATGTAGTACGGATACACTGTCTCTAATGTTCTGGAAAAAATGAGAAAGCAAATATTTCATATTTTTATACCTCTAAAATAATTTATAAATACCTTACAGGGCTATACAAAGTTCCTGGTAATTCTTGGCTTAAGCTATAATTTTATAGTGTTTTATAGTGTCACATCTGAAAGTTATCTGGATTTATTAACTATGTTCTGTCAGTACTTCAGCAGGGAGCTCCATCCATAATGTCCCCTTTCACACGCCATGAATCCCACACACCTGGGGCATGTGTGTTTGCAAGGAATGTAGAATTTATGTTTTGTTCACCTTTTTAACAAAGCTGCTTTTATAGTCAGCCATATAAGCAGCACAAAGAGAGACGACACATCACCAATGGTAAACAATCTCAAAAAATATGTAGTAAGAACATTTTCTACTTCAGAATTCCAAGATGTTTAAAGACTAACAGCTGAAAAGAGAGAGAATTCATCCCAGAATCTTTTATTGGGAAATATTTTCACAGTTTGCATTATCTGGAGGATTTCAAACTTGAAAAGAAAGATGTTTGTGGAAGTTCTTCCACTGGACTCAAAATTAAATCACCTCAAGTAGGATAAATTGCCAGCATTCAGAGAGAGAGGGAGAGAAATTTCACTAAAAGCAGAGATGCTGTCCTAACGTTTCCCTCAAGCGAGTGAAATATTCTAGGAAAGCGAAGCTCTCAGGGAAGTCCTCTGACACTGCTACATTGCATAAAGTAGGCTATGGAAGAACGTAGGTGGCCAATTTAAAATCCTTTGTGATTGCTCCAGTAGACCAAGGGATAGGCAAGATTTCGGCAGCAAATTTTTCCCAGCAGAGGTGGCGGCAGACAGCTTCCTGCTACAGTTGTTCAATGCCTACTAGCTGCCACAACCATTTTTCCTTTATGACAAAGTTAAAAATGCTTAAATTAACATTACTGCAACACAGACAAATGCAGCTCTAACTTCTATGTTACTGCTTGCCTCCTGAGAAGAGAGAATTTCAATGAATTACATCTGCCCACAAAGGAGGGAAACCTACCCTCCTTGGCACTATGTCACTCTAGGAAATATTTCTGTATCCTCACAGGGCTAAAAAAAATATAAGAAGCACAAAATGCATTTTAAATGCAATGATCAGCTGTGCAACAGTGGTCTGTTTGGATGTACCAGTGCGTGTGGGTACAGAAAAATAGCTGTGCATGGAAAAGACATCTCATTTCCACTTTCTAGGAGATACGAACCAGCCAGAGCTTTTACTCTCCAGTTGGCCTCAGCTTTAACTTTTCAGCTCTTGTGGCTACAAATCAGATCAGGTGGCCTTCAGGGATTTTGTGTTAGCCTAGCAATGTTTAGAGACTACTTCCATAAAGTGAATCCCAGTGAGCAGGAGGAAGAGGAAGAGCCAGACTCCTTTCCAACTTGAAAGGAGGCATCACCACTGTTAATGCTATAAGGCTATGTCCATACAATAATATTTGATATTCAGATGAAGAGAATACTCTTACTTGCAAATTTCCATTACAGGAAAAGATCTGATGTCAAAAGTGACTGCACATGTTACCCTTTGTAGTGATTTAACACTTCCTTGCCAATCTAGTACCATTCAAGAACAACATGAGGAATGCAGTCTGGATGGTTATTTAGAACAGCAACAAAAAAAATCACCAATACAACTTCCTCAAATCAAGATGAACTCTAGTAACTCAGAGGAGAGTTTAACTGTGAATATACTGTAATGAACTTGTGCTTATCCAATAAACCAAAGAAAAACAACTAATAGCTCCACCGTGCTTGTAGGTAGTGTTCCAGTATTCACAGTCTTCTTGGCCTGCTTTTATAACAAAAAAATAAGCTGTTACCTTTAAAGCAATGTTATTATTCTGCGACTTCAATGCTTTTGGACTCTGTGAATAAGGCTCCAAAGTTTTTAGAGGTGAACAGATGGGCAGACAAATGATACATTTGCACAAGCCTCACCTCCTTAAGGAATAAGGATTAAAAAGAGTAGGTTTGCATATAAAAGGCAAAGAAAATAACTTACACCTTTTCCATTTTCTTTCCAGACATCATTGTAGCAATATCTCTTCTGGTTTTCTCTGGTAGGCCAAAGGTAAGTTTATCTGATGCTATTTCTGCTTTGGCACCAAGAGTGAGATTTCTGTTTTAAGTAAAAAGCAAGACACACTGTCAACCTACAGTGAGAGCAGAACCTAAACACTAGTTTGCTGAACAACAGAGCTGGCTGTCAGTCCACACTGACCCTGTCCATCCCAATCTCTGCTAAACAGCGAGCCTCACGCTACCTTTACTGAGACACTGCGTTTTCACAGAGGACATATAATAGTCTTAAAGTTGTTTTTTTTTTTTTTTTTTTTTTTCCCCATGTGATTGTGCTTTTGCATGTATTACAGGACAACGATGACAGATTAATATCATTTTGCTCATTATGTCAGTCAAAACAGAACAGGGGACAGAGCATGCCCGCCCCAGCTCTGGGTAACAGGACAGTCTGTCTGCATTACCATTCTGTTCCAGAGGAACCAAGTCAGGTACAGCTCCCTAAAACCCCGCCTTGGCCCTGCGGATGCGTGTCTACAGGCGGATGGGACCTCCAGCCTTCATGCCAGCTGCAGAACACAGCTGGACCAGGATCAGCTTTTGCACAACGTCTTGTGTTGTGCCCTGCGGTGGGGATGCAGCAGAGGTGTGAGATAACCCCTGGGCTGCCGGGGGCCACAGAGAAGTTCCCCCAGCAGATGATGGGCAAGGGTGGAAAGCGTGTGTGCTGCCTGAGTGATACAAGAGCTCGTTTTACAGATGCTTGTGGTCTCCTGGCCTAGGTGAAAGACAGCAGTTTCCCTTTGCAGAGAAAAAGTGGAAGGTCACTGTGGTAAGCCTTTACCACTTTCAGTCATTCCTGGTTGCAATATAATCCACGGGATATAATTTGTGGGTGAAAAATGTCTCTTTCAAATCCAGTGTATGAGTGTTCACAGTTATGCAAGTATACTGGCAAATTGAAATGGCATTAAAAATTAATATAAGGTTCAGAAATGGATGAGAGTTGTGTTTCACTGGCTTAGAACTTCATGCTTCCAGGAAAATAAGAGGGGGTCAAATAAAGTTGAATTAAGAGTGCAGATTCATTGCAAGCCTATTTTTGACTGTGAAAACACTGACCCAGCACGTTCAGAGCTCCCACAGTGATTCAGCTGACCTGCTTCTTGTGCACAGTCTTTTCCTGGGGATTGCTATAACAACTAAGTGTCTACTTCCAAAAAAATATGTAGATATTGGCGTTGCAATGGCAGTTCACTTCCAGTGTAGCCCAGCAGCATACAGCTATCCAGGGTGGCAGTCAGCAGCCAAGAAGCCATCCTGGGGAATTGGTGTGCCCCAGCCTGCATCCAACTACTGTATGTTTTAGGTTGGCTCCTGCAAAAACTTGATTGTGTAAAGCAGTATTTCACTGGGGCCAAATAAACACAAGTAAATAGGCAAAAGTCTCAACAAAGTGGATCTGTGCCAAGTGGCAGAACAATGGCTCCAAGTATATGTGTATTTGAAAAATAGCTTTGTATCAGTTTGAGATTCCCTTCAAAATAGTGTTTCTATTTTCTTTTTGGTTTTCTGCCTTAAGTCAGTCTTCAGTTCCCATAAACGATTACAAGGCTATTGTTTGAGGCAAAATTTATTTGAACATCTCCATCTAAAACAGACTGAAGTCTTCTTACCTTTCCCTCCTCCCCCTCAAGTCCCACTGAAAACTCCGCCCTGTTTTTTAAAGTCATCTACTTGGAAGTGGCTCCATTTCTCTATTTATTTCTTAAGAATTGAAGGCAACAAATGTTTTCCTGCGTAACAAATGTCACCACCCTCTGCCTCTCCCCCTCCCACTCTCCCCCTCCCAATTTCCTTTTTTTTTGTTTGCAATACAACTGAATTTGCTGAAAACTTAAACAAAAAAAATTCAGCGTGCAACTGTTCTGTTCAGCAAAAGCTTGGCAAATGAATCATCAGCTTTATAGCGGTGGTATTAATTACCTCTGAATGCTCCATGAAAGGACTACAGTGAACTCAGCTGAAAAATCCAGCAATCCCTGTATCATTTTCTCTCTGCTGGGGGGGCTGATGGTCCATAAGGAGTTCGAATTCCCTTCTAGATCTGCAAGAGTTATATCTTCTTTTCCATAGCCCTCTAGAAACTGCAAAGCAGCCTGTAGTCGCACAAGAGGAAAATAAACATTCAGTGCCATGATGTTCACATGACACACAACCACATTCCCTGATCAGGCAGAATTTTAAATGCTTGATTAATCAGAAGTGCATTGGTTTACACTGATTGCTTTGTCAGGAACCAGCTGGGACTTTAGATGGGGAAGGGAATAGACAGAGCATAGCCAACCCAAGACGGCAAAACAAAAACAGCCCTGCTGTTCAAAGAATAAGAGATGGTGGTCAAGTTGGCCAAAATGAGTCTGAAAGTTCATCACTCTGTGGAGTATGTTTAATCTTAATTCCTTTAGTTTCTAATAGCCCCATTTCTATGTCTGGATCCAATAGGCCATGTCACTTTCAGTCCACACCAGGTTTGATTGGTGCCTCTGATACTTTCCACAGCTTCACTGAAACTCCAGATAGTATCAGTGGTCTGCAAAAAATGTAAGTGACTCTGCAAATGATATGCCCAGCCTGGCCACTGTGGGATGGCAGACACTTTCAGAAATTCTGGTAATACTCAGGAGGCACACGACACCTGGCACTTCTTATTAGTTTCCATATTTTTATTCGAAGGGTACTCTGTCTTTCGTTAAGCACCTTTCAGCATAGAAAGATGCCTGCAAGTGGTAAGGCAACCAGAAACCGTTCACTTTCAAAGAGGGTCAAGATTGCAATATTACTGTTATAATACATGGGCTATTTGGTAGCATATAGTATTTAAAAAATGTTAATTCTTGAATGGGATAAAAGGAAGCACTTCTTTTAAAGTGGTGTCTGCTCAAAATCCAATTACTGTAGTAACACAACAGTT
>VXAV01005952.1:206435-221791 GCA_013399715.1 Alectura lathami | reverse complement strand
AAATTTGTGATAACTTTGTGCATAGTGCACCATGAAATAGGGAGACTATGCTTAAACTAGGGCATTGTAATGGCAAAACTTTTTCAGGCCATACACATTTTCTTTTGATAGCACCACGTCTCCTCACTGGGAGGTGAAAGACGTGCCCTGCAGAGCATGGGGCTTAAAAGTGCCAAGTGTTGTGTCCCCCGAACACATTTGTTTTGGTGCTCTGCTAAGAGCACTATGTTTGTGTTTTTGAGACGGGAGGTTTTTATTCAGGTGACAGGACAACTAGGGTTTCTGTCTTCCATGACTTTGTGCAAAGATGCTTTGATTAATGTTCATTTCTCACTTTATAACTCAGCCCCATGTTGACAGATGACCTTTACTGATGCAAACTCCCTTTATGGATACAGCTCCCACATGATGGCAGTGCTGCTGACCACTTTATATAAACAAAACTCACAAAAAGTCTCCATGGAAACATGCACACATTTATAAGTAATGAAGTAGTCCACATTTCACTTACAGTGTTACCCCTATAGCTTCCCAGAAACTCATTGAAACCAGTCTGATTCAAATCCTTGAGCTGACTCTGTTGAGCACTCATTGTAAAAATAGGCTGAGAAACAAAAGAACACGCACTTGTCACATTTACTTCACATCAGCTGCTACACACACAGTACAGCGTCACAGTCCGAGACGTTTGTGGTACTCAGTTCAAGAGAAGGCTATGAATTTATTGCACTAAGAAGGAAGCTACCTCCAATTAATTATCTCGCATTTACCATGGGGACCTGTAAGCATTTACCCAAGTCTCCCTGACGCAGGATAAATTATTTCAATTAAACTGCCAGCAGCTTCTCTTTTTGACTGGCAAGTGAAGATAATATTTTACATCAATGATGAAGAAACATGCTTTTATACCCAAGAGGGATCACTTGTGGGAATTTGTCTGATCTCTTGCATAAGGCAGGAGAGTTTAAATCACAAAAGTCAACACAGGGAGTAAGGAACAGCACCAGGAAATACAGTGCGAAAACTGAGATTTCTTTGGTCTGTCTTCTTTTTTACCTGATAACCTCCTAGAGTTATTGTGATTGATACATCTAGAGGCTTGTTGGTGATGCCTGCAACAGATTTGATTAAAGACATGAAGAGCAGTGGGAACCAGACAATACAAATCAGCAAGACGATAATCATGCCACCCATTCCATACTTCACAACTTTCTTTTTCTTCTGGCCTCTTGGTTGGGGATATCTCTGCAAAAGCAAACAGCAACATGGTAATGTGTTTTCTGACAGTGGAATACTTGGTATGGTTTGATGGGTGAAAGAACAATGATCTTAAGGACTCCAATCTTCTGTTGTCTTGTGTTACCCATCATCAGGCCAATTATTTAGCCAAATAATTTGATTTTTGAGATTGAGATTTGATTGAGATTTTTAGCCAAACCTGCACAGGCGCTAAGTTTTGGCAACTACAGAGAAAAGTTCCAAATGAACCCACATCAAGCATGTATCTGACGTGAAAAATATTGTTAACAGAGTAATTTGAATGTTTTGCCTCAAACAGCATAAGCATGAAATTTCATGAAACAAACGTAAAATTTTAGCAGCAACAGTAAAACAATAATTTCCTCAAAACAACTAGTCATCCCCCCAAAAACAACAACAACAACAACAACAACAACAAAAACTCCACACCAAAAAACCCAAAGAACTGAAAACTCTCCAATATTGGGAGTGACCAGCTTTCTTGTATTTGTCTTTCCAAAACTTTTTATCTCAAACTTCCTTAAGGCAGAATTTCCCTCATAAAGATTGAAATCCTGCAAGATATTTTTGGGAAAAATATTTATTTGCCAGCAACTGGCATGTACAATTAGTGGGACTGTCTGTTGTTGCACTAGCTCCACAGTCATTTCACTCCTCACGTACAGTACTGCTAAGAGTTGTTGACAGGTTTGATCCAATCTGTTTCTAGAAATGCTGCTCCAACTGCATTTGAATAATGCCTCAAGTTTTGTTGCTGTTCCTAAAATAGTGTTGATGTGAGATCTTTCCCTTTCTTAGCTTCTGAGACCAAAAACGATTTTGCTTTTATCCTTCTCTCTACAAAATAGATCATGGAGCAATTCTTTTCCCCTTTGCCCACAATTCCATCCCTCTGTTATTGGCCTCATGATTGAATACTTCAGTAGCATCACTATCCTGTGAAATGCCTTACCATCAGTGCAATTTGTTGTGATGTATTCTCTTATAGGACTGAACACAGTGTTTTAGGATCCTGCCGTTCACACACTTCATACTACATGTGCAAAATAAAGATGCAGTGAATTGCACTGCACCTCATACATATGTCAGGAATCTGGCTTCAGGAAATTGTTCTTGCTTTACAACACAAACCCATAAAGCCCTAGGAGAATATTAAATTTGTAATACAATGCTATATTTAAAACAAATTAGCTACTTTTCAAAAGCATTGTATCAAACCATTTGTCTTGCACTGCAGAATACTGTTTTCATTAAAATATCATATCAAGACCACCAGGGGCATATTATTTGTCTGTATGAGATTAGTTCAGGCACCTTTAGTGCTGTTACAGAACTGCTCAGAGACTCTGAGAGCCAAAGAACTTAGGCATACCACTCAATGTGAGAGAGATACAGAGAGAACTGAAGTACCATGAACAACACTCATAAAGTTATTTGTAGTTATCTTGCTACATAGCACTAGCACACACATGCAAGCTTGGACTTGGAGGTCTTCCCATGTTAGATCTATGCTACACATAATGCAGAGCAATCCTGTTGTAGGGTGAAAAAATGCAGCACGATGGACAGCCAAAGTAGAACTGGATTATTATTCCTCAGACTCCTGAAGCCTCTGATGACACTCCATTCACGTCAGAAAGGTAAGTTATACCGAAAAAGCCTATCTACAAGATTTGTGTGCACTTCAGTTCTGAGTTAATCTAACTGACAAATTTGGAAAGTAAGTGCAATTAAGATACAGGATTATAATAAAAGCAGTAATACGTCAGTAACACTTGAAAATACAGCCTTTTAATAGCAGATGTACAATTTCTGACTGGCTGGGTCACTCTTAGAAGCATGTTTAATTTCTTTTTCAAATTGGCAAAATAAGCAAGCATATGGTTGCAATCTTTATAGTGGTTATAAGGAATCCAGAATTTGCAAGTTTAATTTGAGTTGAAGCTTAAATGATTTAAAGAGACTGAAATTTCAGTCAAACAAATGGTGGGTTTATCTGTTTTTTGCATTCTTTTTGGATGTGCAGGGACTCTCCCAAAATAAAGCAACCAGCTGAGTTCCCTCTGCACTTAAATGAAACAAGCATTCCTGAGACCTACACCACGAAGGCACGAGCTCTGCCTTGTCCTGACCTTTCTTTGGAGCTGCAGTTTCCCTGCTACTGTGGGTTACTCATTTTGTTGTTATGGACAACGTATGTCCCTGTGAATACCAGGTCTTTCAATCCTGGCCTTGAAATTCAGGCACGCAATTAAACTAGCAGCCACATGTTTGTGGAATTCACATTAACGGTGGAAAAATCAGGCACAAAGGAGAAGCCATTTGAAATTTCACTTGTGGTGACTGCCAACTAACATAAAGTACCCAATAGTCTGAATATTTCTGAACATGAGCACCAGGTGTATCTTCTAACAAACTGTCTTAATGGTGGATTTCCCAATTATTTAGAGACTCATGATTACTTTTCTTCATTTCTGCACTGGGGAGGGGAGGCCTGGATTGCTCATATGAGGCTTCCTTACTTTTTCTGACTCTCGCCAGCACTTCAGGATGAATATATGAGCATAGATATCTTCAACACAGATCCAGCTGGAAAGACTGAGAGTGGTATCTGTCCAAACCCAGTCCATTACCGCTCTCAGCTCAGTCAAAAATGGAACCAGGCGGAATCTGAAGGGAGACCACAGCAGATGATTAGTCAACAATGGAGGAATCACATTAAATGAGCACAGTAAGTGTACATATCACAAAAGGGAGAACTAAACCACTACTAAAAGACAGTTTAATTGGAAATTTTGCAAACACAATACAACCATATCCTGAAATTGTGTGGCTAATACTGATGTTTCGTGGGTGGTATCTTTCGCCACAGCTCATGCTACTCCTGGATCCCTGTGAGACCATAAACATGCTTTGGCACCATTATGGCCAGTAACTGTATATGAGACACTGACGGAACGGCACAAGACAGACTTCCTGTATAAGCAAGTCCTCTGGTCTGGGAGCACAGAGGAGCACAGCCTTCCCACAGGATGGTGGGACTTCATTTTATACCTCTTTTTGCCCAGTGGTGCATTGCCTCTACAATGGGCAGTTCTCAACTGCATACTGGATTGAGCTTTATGACTCAGGATTAAGTGGCAGAAGAAGGTGCGCTTATGGGAAAGAAACACGCACATAACAGCTTTTCAAAGTGCATCCTTTACTACTTCCACATTTTCCTGCTTGGCCAGGTCACAAAGACTACTTCATGTGAAGAAAGCTTTCTTCTGTAGTTTTTTCTGCTGGAATGACACAAACCCATACTGAAAATATTGGGAAAAGGCTGAGATTATTCCATCTTTTCTGTGAAATACATATGTGCTTTGAACTAGCTTAATCACAGCATCATGGTAACAGCGTATGTGCAGGGTGGGGTATGCCACCCCAATACCACCTTTAACTCTGAGGTGAGGCTGTGCCTATTACTTGCACTAACACTTCTAACTCCTGAGGATCTTCAAATGTGCAACACTTTTCAAAGGATACACAAAGGAAACATTTTTTTTTTTTGATGTGGAGATTTTATTTCTCTTCTTATTGTCTCTCACTTTATTCTCTTTCCCACCTGCAGAGGTAGGACCTGTAGGCCTGCTCCAATTATCTCTTCGGGATTTGATGCCTTAGTGCTTTTTAGGACTGCAGAACAAATAATATGTCTTGTCTAGCATGAAGTGTAGCCCCTATCTCTGTTCAGAGAAGTGATGTCTTAGAAGTGACGCTTCCAAAGGGGTCTGAATGTCAGGCTTTTGGATTCAGGGTGGGAGACTGATTTTTCTGAAATCTGCATTCCTGAAATTGTTTTTTCCAGGACTACAGGGGACATGTGGCACATATAGAGGAGTATGCTGTGCAATATTTACTGTCTCTTCTCCAGCAACTGGTGAAGAAAAGCCATGAATAGTCCCAGCATCTCTTATTTCATGGAATAATGGAGGAAGGCAGTAGGTGTAGACTTACCCTTGAAATAAGAACAGGTTCACGTAGTTATAACTTTTTGTGAGGAAGTTGCCAAGAACACGAGTTGGATATCCGCAGCGTATCTGATATGCTGATAAGCCAAAATAAACGCATTTCACAAAATACCAGAGCTGGGCAACAGTGTTCTGGCTGAATTTCCTGTAATGGAAAAGACAGATAAAAGGAAATGATGAGCATTGTATCTGTGTATGACCAAATCAACTTGAAATGTTTTGTGCTCCCGGCAGCTTCCCTTTCCTGAGAACATGTGAAAAGCCTTTGGCCTCTGACCCCACTGCACTGGTGACACAGTATTTGAAAGAATTTGGATGAGGAAGTCTATAAACGGCATCTGTATTCACCTCAGGGTCACAGGGAAGAGACTGGGAACAGCATCCCAGAAGAGCAAGGGCTCTAGAGGTGCCTAGCTACACCACACAGGTCTCAACAATAGCACATCCCCTGTGAGAATCATAGAATCATAGAACAGCTTGGGCTGGAAGGGACCTCAAAGATCATCTAGTTCCAACCCCCCTGCTGTGGACAGGGCTGTCAGCCACTAGCTCACTACATCAAACTGCCCAGGAACCCATCCAGCCTGGCCTTGAACACAGCCAGGGATGGGGCAGCCACAGCTTCTCTGGGCAGCCTGTGCCAGCGCCTCACCACTCTCTCAGGGAAGAATTTCTTCCTGGTGTCCAACCTAAACCTCCCCTCTTTCAGTTTTAGCCCATTCCCCCTTGTCCTACCATTATCTACCTGTGTAAAATGTCAGTCCCCCTCCTGCCTGTAAGCTCCTTTCAAGTATTGGAAGGCCGCAATGAGGTCTTCCCGGAGCCTTCTCTTTTCCAACCTAAACAATCCCAACTCCCTCACCCTTTCCTCATAGGAGAGGTGCTCCAGCGCTCTGATCATTTTGTGGCCCTCCTCTGGACCCGCTCCAACAACTCCACATCCCTTCTGTCCTGTGAGTCCTGGGCTGACGCTGCTTTTCTTCACTTCTCAGAGGGCTGACATCTACACTTACTCTGCACAGCTTTAATGATTATTTGCATTCATGGGTGCACCACCAATGTCATGGACTCATACAAGAATATAGGTTGGAATGACCTCTGAAGGCCATCTTTTCTGTCATAACTTGCTTGAACCAGGCCTAATTACCCCAAATCCCTCAGGTACCTCTCCAGTTGAGTTTTGAGTATCGCTGAAGGTGAAGATCCCACAACCTGCCTGTGCAACCTGCTCCAGTGCTCAGCTATCGTCATGGTGACGAGATTTTTCATTGTGTCTAGCTGGAATTTCCTCATGGTGACGAGATTTTTCATTGTGTATAGCTGGAATTTCTCTTCTCCCAACTTGTGGCCTCTTGCTTTATCAAGGTGCCATGAAAACAGCTTAGCTACATCTTACTGCTCTCTTAATAGGTAGGTGAAGAGACGTAATCACCTTCTCCAGGTTGAATTAACCCTGTTCCCTTAACCTCTCCTCACACATCAATGTGCTCCACACTCCTGACTATCTTGGTGAAAATTTGCTACTTCTGACTGCAGCCCAATAACATACTGGACAGGCTTTGTGAGCCAGACATGATCCACTGTTTTCAATTACATCCCACAAAATTGTTATTATTAAGAAATTTGCATGTGCCTCTAAGAAGCAGCGTGACTTATAAAGAACACAGGGGTTTCAGATGCAGATTTGAGATTAACAACATGAGATAAATATTTAATGAAGCCATAGAAAACATCAAAATTATTTTATTGCCCCTTTTTTTAAGTGTCCTTAATGAGCCAAAAGTTTCATCTCAATTTTCAGTGCTCAGTAGGTAAGACATTCACTAGAATACTTCACTTTCCAAAATAGGAGTGCAATTATTACTGCACTGAGGAAAAATAAAACTATCCAAGAGGAAATCAGACTTTTTCAATCTCTATCTTTCTCTCTTTCTTTCTCTCTTTATTTGTTTTGTTTTGTTTACATTATGCCCCTATTTTGTTTTTCCCATAAAATATCTCACCTGTTTACAAAATGAAATATGCCCAGGTCACACACCCAAATTCCCTACATAGTCAATGGGCTGAGGCACTTTAAAGTCCTAGAGTGGAGTCAGCCAAGCACTAGAGAGGGAACATTAACATCTCTGCCATGCAACAAGAAATATTAGATTTTCAGGCCAATCAGACCAGGCATGTGATAAAAGATTCCATGCTGCAGGTGACTATATCTACACCACCCACAGAGGCATGTGGCAGAAGCATGGGAGGAGAACTTTTGCTCTTCAGAAGAGACATGCTTTCCAGGCCTTCCCCAGTTGAAAGAGATTTAAATTCACAGTTCACATATTCCAGAAGAGTGCCAAATTATAGGTTACTCTGAGAGAGACATTTTCTACTAGGTCTTCTAAATCAGTGTGCAGCCAGAAAAGCAAGGTTTCTGATGAGAAAGTAAGGCATAAAGGTAGAAAGGCATAGCATAAGTGAAAGGGAAGAAGAACAAAACTGGTCACTGCACCCTGGGTTAATTTAGTTTGTATCCAGAAACTATCTCACAAAAGATGTAGAACAGTCTTGGGAGTAGGGAACTAGAGGCCAACATTGTCTCAGATGAGTGCTCAGTTACAGGCAAGTTTTCTCTCACCTCCTTTGTTTTTGAACTAAGTTGAGAATATTTCATTACATACTTGTACAAGCTAGTTGATCCCCTCCTCAAACTTATGTTGGCCACGGTTATTACAGTAGAAAGGCACTTTGAAATTCTGCTTAGGAACGAGACCAAGAAAAATTCTGTTCATGATTCCAAACGATCTCAAGTCTACATTCAATTAACTTGATAAAGCATCAGTTTTCAATCCATATTGTATAAATCATAAGGGTTTATACCTTTCTGTTACTACAGGCAAGATAAAGAACATCCAGAAATGTATCCCGAAAACAAGGATGACTTGGAAGATGACCTTTCCCATGACAGTCTTTTTGAGATACAGTGCTCGGTCTACTACCATGGTACCAAACTGAATAAGCACCATCACCAAAAATGCCTCTGGGACCTGGTCCTCTGATAACGAAGAGGTGATATCTGCTGCTGCAGAGTGTTTCTGGAAAGAAAAATGTAATAGAGTGGTCAAGAAAGGAGCACACTCGCATGGTGCTGAGCAACTACAGCAAGGCTCCCAACCATAGATTTACTTAGGTACCCTGTATGACGTACCCCGAAAGCCCAAAATCCAAACACAATGATGATGAAGTCCACTGTATCTGCGAGGAACATCAGCACATACACATCAGTCACTGCACTGTAGTCTGGATGAATAAGATTGTAGAAAAATTGTCTGATGGGCACATACACCTGGAGAGTCCTAAAACAACAATGACCACAATGTGATTTAACAACACTGTAGCTTGCACTGAAGAAAAGAGTGGCTGGAGGTGATATGAGTTTGTCAAGACACACTTCTCTGATAGCCTTCACAGGTCTTCACAGACACCAGTCCCTTGCTGCTAAAGCATGGTATTAGCATTTGTTCAGTAGAAATACACATAGTCACCCAAGTCAGATCACATAAGTTATTTAGCTTTTAATCAGACAGATGAACACCCTTGCAGTACTGTTTGAATCTCTGCTTATTTGTTTAAAGTTCAGCTAGTGAAAGCATACTGATACAATAAATAGTATACATATCCATTCATCCATTCAAACATTTTACTTTGTTAGTCAGCAGTTTGGAACCTCCCCCCAGGCCCATGCAACTCCTCACATTGCTCACTTTTTAATCGTAAAGGCCTTGGCTTTGATCATTTGTTCTCGAAACTTTTCCATAAGAAGCTCTTTCCTAGATTTTTGCTTGATGCTGAGCACACTGCTTCCTTTCTGACTGCTGTTTCGTGTACTGGTACTTCCTGAGAAAAAGGGGAAGGAAAAAGAAGAGGAAAGAAGGTAATTCAAAATCAAAGTTTAAATACAAAAACTAGAAAGTAATAGATACAGAGAATGCCACCCCACTTTGAAGTCCCACATTTTAAAGATGATTTGAAGTAATCCTTCAGGTATTTTTTTTCTAAGATAAAACCTTGAGAACATGCAGTGCAGGTTTAACAACTAGCAGAACAACTAGAGAAGAACAGCAATAAAGACAAATACTTGATTGGTCTGACTTGGTCATCTCAATTGGTACTATACTTTCAGGCTACAATAAGCCCTTGTTTTTCACGAGATGTGAAAGGTAAGCCGTTTCAATATTCTTTATCAATTTTTTTCTTTTTTCATTTCAAGTACCATTGAATATAGATATGAAAAATACATGTGCTTTGAATTCCCTCTAGCTGGGGATTCTGCTGAACTAGAAATTCTGGATCTGGGCCACACTGGACATTCCTTTCCCAGCTTTTGGATAATGTAATTTTAAAAACATAGTGAATCACAAAGTACAGCTCTCCATTTGAACTTTAAGAAGGCTTGGAGTATGTTCAAACACAAACTTATTTTGCTTCATATCTTATTTCCTCACCAAGGAGCAACAGCACTCTGTTGTCTCTGGGTTCTCCACAACAAGAGGCACAAGGTTTCAGCAGGCTGATCTTATGGGAAATGAACATTTGATCTTCAAATCCCAGAAATGTCACAACATTTACCTCTCTTAGATCTCTGTGAGGAGAAGCTGGACCTGCGAGAAAGCTGTGATGCACTGCTAGAGCTCTTCCTCCTGATTGCGGTCTGCTGCTCAGGGAAGTGGACATGGATGGACTCCACTGATGCTGCAAGATTAACGGACTTCAGAGACCCACAAGAGTCTCTTCTGCCTCCTGGCAGAGAAAGCTCATCATCAGTATCCCCTTTATTACTGGAGCTGTCCCCTTTGTCATCTTCATCCCATAATCCATGGCACTAGTGGAAAAAGCAATTTAAATTTGTATTTATGTCACGGTATTTATTGTAGGCATTTATCTCAGTGTTCACTAGAGGGACAAAAGATTCATTGTGTTGGAATGTAACATGAAAGACTGAAGGTTTGAACTAAAAAATTAAATATAAAATAAAAAATCACATGAACACTTCTTACCTTTAAAATGGATCTATGGAAGAATAAAGCAAGGAGCTGAACAAGATCATAGTGCACATAGCCCTCTTTCTTCTCAATGCCAATAATATTGGGTGGATGGTAAGGTTTATCTTTTGTGTAATCCACATGTTTGTTCCAAGGAAAGAAGCCAAACTGGAAGAAGTACTTGATGACAATGGTCACCTGTTCAGAAACACAACACACTTTGGGTGTTTTCTAAGCATGGCAGCTTCATAATATTCAGAAGAGAGAAATTTTGACTACTTTGTCAGCTTTGTGAGATAATTAGCAAACATCCATTGGTACACAGGAACAACAGATTATGTTTCTTGAGTGATAAGTTCATCAATGACTGCAATCAACAGTTACCTACAGGTGGTGCTCAGAGGTACCTGAGATACCACAGGCAGCGTATACTGTTGCTGGATCACCAGTCGCACAGTCGCTATTTGTAAATGATCAATTTTTGTGATAACTGCTTTATATGCCAGGAGGGATGTTGCCTATTGTAGTAAAGTAAAACACAAGCAAGACGTTTTCATACCACAGGAATTGCTAAGGATTTAGACAATACGTATATTAATATGAAAGGCCAAAGGCCAAAGACCTAGGGTCCAATCCTAGAGATCAGAAACAGAAAAGATACCATGCAAAGCTCACAGCTTAACTTTTCTGTGTTTGACAAACAGGGTTAGAAGAACAGCAGCATACCTCAGTGTAGACAATGGCAGTCATCCAGAAACGTTTGCTTGGCCGAGGAACAGACAGCATGGCCCAAAGGAATATAAGGATGGGCAGCACCAGGGTTATCACGGAGGCAGAGACCATGTGGTTAAGGATGATCACAAAATAGCATACCATTTCTGACCGGGCCACCAGGGTATTGTACAGGGCATAAATAAGAAGCAAGACTCGAGGCTGACCAACATAGAATTTCTCTGATTCCTCCAGCTCATCATCACGAAACATCCTGTGAGGAGCAGAGAAGTGCAAATGAAATTCACAACAGGTGCTTTTAAAATTGCTACTATTTTCCATTTTTCACTTAATTTTCACATATTCAGTTCCCTTAAAGGATTCTGCATCTACAAGGTCAGATCTACACACAGTCAGATTGAAAGGTAGTGTAAGATTTTGTCCTTGCATTCATGAGAGTTGTCCCTCACTTTGGACAGGCCAAAGACAGAGGAAGAAGAGCAGTGACAGCACTGAGCCCACTGGCACTACTCAGTATTCTGTCTGAGGGGCAAAGAGGGAGCATCCTATCTCTTAGGAAAGCACTTAGCAAGGTGGTCTCTCTACACAGCCCTCAGCTCCTACTGACTTAAACAAATACTCTGCCAAAGGTCAGAGTTTCCCATATAGTAATCCAAAATAATTAAAAGAGAAACATTTTCCCAGATAGCTCTGGAAGAAGCTTATTTGAAATCACAGCTGTCTGGAGAAGAGAAGAACAGTCCTGTCCACAAGGAATGTTTAGAAGAGCCCTTGACCCCATGACTATTAGAGTACAGAAATCCAATGCTAATTGGAACAATTAGCTATGGTATCTGGGGAGAAAGCAGAGACTCTTTCCAACATGGATTTTAATCATTTTAGAAATCTGTAATTAGAACAACTGCACAGGAAATGAGCTTCTTCCTTTGAATCAAACTTAGCACAGGGTCTGTATCAAAAATATAGGCTTGTTCTGTGAGGAAAAAAAAAAAAAAAAAGTAATGTCAAAACTTCATAGACTGGGACCAAATGTTTCCCCCACTCAAAGATCCTTACTTGTTCATGAGCAGCTCACTAGCCGTTAGCTCGTGCGTCAATGGAGGGAGAATCGTATCATTAAGTCTGTCCGTCCGACTGTCATCTGGGCTCACCATCATGAGACTCTTACCAGCTGAGTCATCTGGGGAGCCAAAAGGAAGGTGTTCAAAGCTGACAGCTTTGCTATAGGAAGGTGGAGCTTCTGCATTGCTATCCACTGTGGAATACAATGGCACATCGGTGTCAGGAGTATACGCAGCTCCTTCTGAACCCAGGCTATAATCTTCCACCTCCTCTTCATCCTGCCTTGAAGCAGAATGAGCTCCTTCCTCTTCATGCTCCCCTTCTACCTCCTCGATGNTGACCTGTGTAGGTTCACTGTCAGGGACGGGATGAAGAGAGAGAGTTGAGGCTTATGAGGCTCTTCACCAAACAAAGTTTGTAAATTGTACCTTTTTGTAGACAGCTGAGCAACCCCACTGCACTCCCAGGCCCTCCAAGTTCACAGCATTCGGTAGAAAACATTACAATACAATATCTTCTTACACAGATGGACCCTCTGGGTCCATTTGCCCCTGAGTGGCATGCCAAGGGACTCACGGTGGTTCACCCTCTTACCACACCAGGAAAGGAGAAGTTAATGTCATCATTAAGAGAAACAATATCAGGTTTCTGAAAGCAGTTCAAATATTTTCTGACCAGACTCAGAACTTGCTATTACATTTATTTTATGCATGCTCTGTGTTGAACGATAGGCAGCTGTCATGTTCCTTCTAAACATGGTGCTTTTAACAAGCCTATGGGTGCTGTATACTCCTGGAAAACCAACTGAAAACTCATGTCAAGTATGATCACAAGTAAAAGGACAAGCAAATTGCAAACATGGAGAAATACAATCCAGATTACAAAATTGTTTCTGTACAAGTGTATTTTGCTTACCTTCAGATTGCCCTATGTTCTTCACTACAGTCTTCATTTTTTACCTTACCTGCCTGCTTTTCATCCATATGGGACTATTTTCTTTTTCAGCTGTTCTTATTCACTCTATTCAGTTCTCTGCTTGTTCACCTTGCTTACTGTCAGCTTTGCAAGTCCATAATTGTTTTCTCTCCTAATGGTCTGTGCTCTCTAACACTTTCATCTGATGTAAATGCATGCAGCTTGATGACTCCAGATGGGAATCTGGACGCCATCATTTTTTACATATTTTCTTGGCCTTGCTTTCATTCTTTTCTTCCCTCACAAGGATTTTTTCATTTCTCCCCTAGAACATTACTCCTTTTTTTTTTTTTTTTTTTTAAGTCTCCGTTCTTGCCCCTCTCCAAAGGTTAGTCAAGAGGCATCAACTTAGTATCTTTTGTTGGCTGGATGTCTTGTATCTCAATAGAGACAAAAACAGATTTCACATAGCTCCAATGAAATGAAGGAGGCCATGACTCCACATAAATTATAACCTAAAGAAAACCTGTACTGGCTAAGTCAGTTGGCACTACCACCTCCTGCCGAAATCCAAAGTAAAGTTCCATCCCTTCTCTTTTACATTTCTTCCAAACTTATTGTGGGTACATTAGGCAACTTTTAATAAGAACTTGTAACAATGTAATTGGGATGTATGTTTTGATGTTTCCTGTTAGAACTCAATGTGGCTAAAATGCACAAAAACATAAAATCACTTCAAAACTGATCAACACTGAGAATTTATAAAACACTTTTAATTCTGAAAAAGAATGATCTAATATGCCTTAAAATGTCATATTTATACTACTAGTTCAAACACTGTTTTTATTTCACAATGTCATATAAATCCCTGGGTTTGACCTGCTAAAAAGTGAGTGAGTGGCTCTGAGCTGTTCACTGGATATTAATAATATTCACTATCTTTTCATAGCAATTTTCCTTTTCTCAATTCCCACACCTCGCAGACTGTAAATCAATGGTAAAGAAATAAAAACATTTAACAACATTTCCTATGTGGGAGAAAACTGAAAGTTGTAAGAACGAGGCCAAAACTTGCCTATCTTAGTTTCTAAAATTATACATGCAGGTCCACATTTAGGAACACTGATTAGCTGAGAAACTTCACCTCCAGCTTCCAGTTTCAATATGAACAGCCATCAGCTCAGTAACTCTGAAAATCAAACTCTTCTCTACCTGAATAAATACAGACTTAAGAGCCTGTTATTAGACAGCTGATTTATTGTAATGGAATGGCTTTTAAAAATAAGTGAATATAGGATGAAAAAGAAAAATACAGAATGAGAAGTGAAAAAACAAAGGAGTCCTAGATTATGATCCTGACTTTGAACCTCAAAATCATGCTACTACACAGAAGGCAGTAAAGCTCCCACTAACCATGCAAACCACTCTGTATACCACATAACTGCAAACACAAATTCATAGACACTGCAACAAGTATAATTGTATGGGTAAAGGAGTGAACAAAGCATGCATGAGTTAAGCACCTTGACACTATACTGCCACTGTCAGCTGATGAGGAGGACATATCCATGCTCTGCATTTTACGAAGCCTAGGTCGAGCGCGCTCACTTGTTTTAGGAACAGTGTCTGGTCCATCTAAATCATCAAGGGTTGACTGCCTTGAGAACAGCATGGTTGCTTCAGTGTAGCAGCTAGCAGCGCAAACAGTTATAAAGACAGTGTTAAATACAAATGGTATTACTATACACGATTCAGTAAATGAATGTGCTCGCCATGCAGCAAAACAGACACAGAGACAAAAGGTTCAGAGAGAAGATAAGGATTTGTTTAGAGTCACCATGTAAACACATCTCTGTTGTTCCTGGTCATATTCATATAGGGGCTATAGAAGGCTAACACCCATATATTCGCTATTTAAAGAGACATGAAACTAACACGATATTCTACATGCTTTCTCGGGGCACCAACTCCAGGAGGTTTTATTCTCTATTTCTCCCCTAGAATTTCCAGGTNGCTGATTTATTGTAATGGAATGGCTTTTAAAAATAAGTGAATATAGGATGAAAAAGAAAAATACAGAATGAGAAGTGAAAAAACAAAGGAGTCCTAGATTATGATCCTGACTTTGAACCTCAAAATCATGCTACTACACAGAAGGCAGTAAAGCTCCCACTAACCATGCAAACCACTCTGTATACCACATAACTGCAAACACAAATTCATAGACACTGCAACAAGTATAATTGTATGGGTAAAGGAGTGAACAAAGCATGCATGAGTTAAGCACCTTGACACTATACTGCCACTGTCAGCTGATGAGGAGGACATATCCATGCTCTGCATTTTA
>VXAV01005952.1:160413-176280 GCA_013399715.1 Alectura lathami | reverse complement strand
GGGGGGGGGGGGAGGGAAATGCTATAATCCAGTATTAACAAAAGTAATTCCTCAGAAATCTTACTGAAGCTAGTAATAATCGCATTTCTGATCTGCCTTCTTATTTAAAAAACAAAATAAAACCAAAACCAGAAGAATGGTTGTGCTAATGATAGCTGTAAGTGGAAAAGTATAAGTTACAGACCCAAACAGAGTGACAATTCCTTACCACATCTAGTTGGAGTTCAGTGAGGTGACACTTGATGTCTTCCTGAACCAGACATCATTACATTTCTGTATTTTTCCTGATGTGACATTTTTTGGATATGTGATTTCTACAGCCCATTGTCTCATACTCTGATCTCAGAGCGTTTTCTCTTAGAAGCTCTGGCATTTGCTCACATACATATGGATGCTGAGTGTCTGCTGCAACACACATCAACTTTCACAGATTTAATTAAGGCTATGAAAGCAGCAGATATTGTTTGGTAGGTTTAACTTCTATCAGACTCTTAATTAATTTGCTTTCTTGTGCTGTGCCGGAATTGGATTTGCAATTATTACCTTTGCATGGACTGTTTAAATCAGTGTTAACTACCAGAACTCTGTTGGTACCATCTGTCATAAACAGTAGTTTTTTCACAAAGTTGATCTGTTTAATTTAAAAAAAAAAAAAAACTTTATGTTACCTTGATGCTAGGATCTGGGAAGCTTTTATATCTGCAACCACATGAAGGAAGTAGTAACTCATGAAGACTCTTCTTTGCAGCAGCAGGAAAGCAAAACATATACTGTCCCAGATGATTCCTGCTTCTCCACTAGGCAGTTTACAGTCTAGATTGTTTGTTGCTGGAAAAAAAAAAAAAAATCAGTGCAAGAACTGTTGCATTAAGTATTTTTTATAATGTCTAATCATTTAAGTAATGCCATTAAAATGGCTTTAAATAAAACTTTAAAACTGAACTGAGGTCGTTTAATTCTGTTTTTCTTCAGAAAACTGACATGCATTTCCATTTGAAGTACACTATATTTTCTTTTACAGTAAATTGGAAATCTTCCAACAATGTGATAGCCCATGAAAACTGAGAATTATAAGTGAAGAATTTTCAAACAAATTCACCCTGTCCTCGTAAGTATTTGAGAAAAAAAAAAAAAAAAGTTTTTAAAGTAAGTACTTTGGTTAGCTTGAAATATTTGAATCCAACACTTTTTAGAATGGCATGTTTCAGTTTTTTCATTTTAAAAGGACTTTTTGTCTCATTTTTCTACTAAGAGCAATATCCTCATGAGAATGTAGTGTTTTATTTTTGTCAAAATAATTTTTTAAATTGACTACTACCCCCTAATATATTTCTTTTCTCTCTCCACATCCCAGTTCACAGGAATCCTCAAATATTTCTTTCCATTGCAGAAGACAAAAAACATTTGAAACCACAAAACTGCTTCCTTTGGGATAGGAGGAGAAAGACAGAGAGGAAATCCCATTCCTTCTGCCTCTAGATTTTGGCTTTGGATATTTGTCCGTTTCTTTCTTTATTTATTCTCTAATTACAGTTCTCTTGGGGATACACAAAAAATAAAACTGGGTTTTGTGTAGCCAGACTATAAGCTGCTTACACTGCCCTACAGAAGGGAGAGAAGGACTCAAAGGACAGACTCTGGCTCAAGCTGGCTTTACAATCAAGGAAGCCAGCCCAACAGGTCTGGAAGTTCAAGCTCCAAGAGCTTGAAAGCCTGCTGTGCCATCCTCTAGGGAATAAGAAAACTGTGTCTAAGTTTCTGTTTCTGCTCAGAAAGTTTTGGATAACATGAGAACCACTGAGCACCATTTATCTTGTGAATTTGCATCTCTGTATTTCCTCTCTTTATCCCTATTGCCCACTTATCTAGTAGGATCAGACACAAGGATTTTTGAAACAGGAATTCAGAACTTTGCTGCAGACTCACTGGGATGAAACAGCCCTGTTTTAAATTCCGCAAAAACATGGGAAAAAATCATGTGTTTTCAAACTGTCAGTGCAGTGTGTTAGGACATGTCATGTCAATGAACTGAACTGGTTTACCCTTACACAAAGACCTGCTGCACAGGGAGGAGTGTGAGTCTGCAGCTGGGAAAAGGTGCAGCGGTGGTGAGCTGGTAAATGAGCTCAACTTGCAGGCTGAAACCATACCCCAGTTATCACATCAACTGCACACACAGGGAAACTCTGTTAAGCTCCATTATCACCAGGCTGCATGTTTCCAGCAGGGTCGATGTGTCTGTGTGTGTCGGGGTGCTGATAGTTCTCTCTGTATCTCCCTCAGCTCTATGAAACATTTCCAATACTCTGTCTTGCTGCTCCATGTATGACCAAACTTTGTCAACAGAACTTACATGCAAGACTTTTGCACAAGATAATAAGTCAAGAGAGGGCACAGCTTAAATATGGTAGAAGATTTTGAAGATGAACCTTTGTTTATAGGAAGTTACAAAATAAAATGAGCCATACTTACGGATACGGTAGCCTTTAACAGTACAAGCCAGGCTAAAGGCCTGAATCACCCAGCAGCTATTCTTAATTAATGACTCAATGTAGCCACATGCTCCTATCTGGAAAGTAAAAGGACAGTTTCATATAACAAGATGTAGCAGAAATAAAGATAAGAGAATTATTGCATCTCTTTACATTACATAAGAATATTTTGACTGCCATTGGCTGTTTTAGATCTCACTAGTAAAACAGAGATTAGATGAGAGAGAGGCTTTACCAGTGACACACATCACTTTTTAATAGCAAGAATTTGTTCTTTTGATTAGCCATGGGATAGCAGGTATGTGGGTTTTGGTTCTGTTTGTGCAGAGAAAGTGATATGTCTGGCAAGTGATGCAGTGTGACGGCTAAGCAACTTTTATAAAACACTGACTTAAACCTGAAAACATACACGGGCAAGCTTAACATAGGCATAGCCCCACTGAATTCCCAAGCATAAAATGAAGCACATATGTTAGCATTTAGAACATTTGCAAATTCAAACCACACATAAATCAATTTTATTTCAGTACAGCGACTTATATAAATGTAAAAAGAAAAATGTCTGCTCTTTTCAGTCCAGCACTACAAGTGTTCAAAGCTAAAAAGCAATTGCCAGGAATAAATCTAAATTTATCTTTCATAAAGTTTTAAGTACTGCCTTGTCTCAATCACCTATCAGTGCCACTGCAAAAATCTGATCCAAACAGCTAATTAATGTAAGAAAACCTTTAATATTTGCAGAAGTATTTAACCTTTAATTATAAAATGTTTCTTTTCATCTGAAGCTCACACTGGTTCTAAAGGAAAACAGAATGCAGCTTGTAATTTTTCAGTCAACCTCACTACCTACATTACATCACACAACAGCTACATAATACATAGGCTTGAAAATTCTAGTTTTAAATAAAAGGTTTAATTGAATGTGCACTATTTATTAATGGTGTAACTAATCTTGCACTTCTTACTCATTGCTCACCTCACTGAAACTTTCACAAGACATCTAAGGAGTGACTTAACTAGGCAAAGAAAGCAGAATCCTTTCCTTTGAAAATTGCTTGTGAGCTTTCTCAGAGCCAGACGAGGGTGCACATTTTCCTATAATGTATATACATTAGCATTCTCTGGATATGCACTTGCAGTCTCTGGTTTAAAATGGAGACTGCTCTACGCTAGCAAAAGGCTGTGGCCCTGAAAAGGATTTTTAATGTCCATTCAATAGACTGCGCACACTTCCAATGAAGCCACATAAGTGCTCAGAGGAAACACAGCAGCTACTTACTGAGAGGATGTTCTTCATGGTGATCACAAAAACATTGTATGCAATCAGCCAGTCCCAGTAACGCAGAATGCTCCTGATGGGTTTCAGTAGCAGATCTCCACCAAAGAGAAGGAAATAAAAGCAGGCTACCAAGTAGCCCATACAGAATATGCTGATCCTCGTGGTTCCCGTTATGAAGATTATAGTAAGCACAAACCAGAAGAGATAACTAAATATTATCACCTTATACATGTCTAAGTAGGACCTGGAAGTAAAAGAAGGAGAAAAAATTATTTTCTGAGAACAATGATAAATTGCCTCTATCTGCACTACTTGTGGCTACAGACTGCAGAGCGTTCTTGTCCCATGTCAGCATTTGGGCACCTGCATGGGACTAATGCCAAGGTCAGCGGGTCTGCCTGACTCATACACTCGATTCTAGCTCATTCATGTTGCTGCACCTGATCAGGGCACCTTGCATCACACAGGATTAAGCCTTGTATCATAAAAGAAGGGAAAATATGTTTTCACCGTATTTCATGATCGAGTGATATTAACTGGCAATGCCACGTATGCAATTTAAAAGCTACCTGAGATCATCTTTTAAGAAGTCTGGGTAATGCTATAGCACCTCTATCTTCAAAAGTACTTCACTGCAAACAATTCTGTATTTATCGATGACATCTGGGGAATTCAGTCTGGCTGAAAGTCTAGCTTTCAAAGACAGCTGCTAAATATATCTTTCCCTAGTGGAAACCAACTATAAAGGTTTTGAGGAGTAAAAAATTGCTACAGAATATAAATGTGCGAGAATTTACTGAAATGTTTGCCAGAAAGCTGCGAGACAGAGCTATCTGAAATCAGCCTGACCTACAATGGGAAAGAGAGAGAAACGACTTGGTATTTTCAGAGTCTTCAAAATCTTGACTTAATATTGACTCAGTAAGCTTTCAAATAAGAATATCTGCCAAAGGCAATACCAAATGCTACATATAGCTAAACACTGCAAAACCAACTAATTCTTGGTTTCCCCCCCGTTCAGTATTTTGATTCCAGATGTACTGTGTGTTCAGGGTCTGTTCACCCAGGTTGTGAAACTAGATTTGTCAGGAAACCAGGCAGGGAGACAGCGCCATGGGAGTACACGTATACCTAAGCCAAACCATGCATGGAGTAAATGAACTAAATGCAGTGTATGAAGCCACATAAAAAGGCCCCTGCTGCTTGATGTTCTCAGACTCAGAACTTTCTAGGAGTATGTATTTATAGTCCTACATTTATACACACGTAGCTTGCTGAAGCTAACCAGTGAGGCATCTAATGAAAGGTAACGAGAAAGCTCCTCTATGTTTATTTCCCACAAACATTAAATAAATTTATGGACTGCTGCCTGTGAAGTCTAAAAATATCATGGCTTTAGAAATGCTGCTGGTTTTTGGGTGATAAAACATTAACAAATAATCTACACACACTGGGAAAATAAAGATGCAGAAGGTGTCAGTTGAACAGATCTTCACTAACAATATGCACTCAAAACAGTGCTCTCGCTGTTTCTTTAGGAAAACAAAAAAAAAAAAACCAAAAACTAATATTTGTTGTCTCTTTATTAATAATCACTTACATGTTGGATGGCTAGGAAAAAATAATCTTCCTGAAACTGTTCTAACAATTGCAGTGTTTCAGAAATCTTACTTTTTGCTATCAATGGAGTGCATCAACGCCTTTCAAAAAAAGCCCCAAAAGGAACTTAATTGATTAAACTAAATTGATTCATGGTTAAACAAGAATGGTATAATATTCTTCAACAAATGTGAATGCTGATTCTTAAAAGACAACTGGAACTGGCTGGATCCAAACTTTCCAACATATTCACATAGTATTTGGCTGAGACACAGTACAAAAGTAAATACCACTCCCAAATTAAAGTTTACAGAAATTTGAGCGAATATGAAAGGCAAGACAATAATTTAGCTATTTTTTCACTATGATGTAATAATTTGTTACATTCTTAGCAGTGATCTAAAATACCAAATACAACTCTTCTCCTTATTTTCAGAATATACATCAAATATATTAGCACTGGACATAAGTACTCCAACCAAATAACAAAACATGATAAAAAGAAAACCTTCTCAAAACGTAGGAGGCAATACAATTGCATGGTGTAGTTCTTAGAGACATAAATCTTTCTGATTTTTGAAAATACACAATTACAAGCAAGTCCATCCACATAGATTACTTCCAAGATTTGACCTTCAACTTGGCATCTTACAAAATGACATTTGTGCAAGTCATTCAGGGCACACCTAAACAATGAATATCACTGACCATCTCAGATACCTTTGTGCTGGTCCAAGAACAATAACAAACGAGCACAGTGGACGGAACTACACCTGAATAGTCCTGGGTACATATTACCCAAATCGTACTTCTTTCAACTGCAATACCCTGAAACTCCTTTATTTGTCTGTTATACTGAGGAGCCATTTTCCAAGTATCCCCATAATTTTTCCTTATATATTTATACCAATATAGGTAGGCAGGCCAAGCATTGTAAGAGAAGGAATAAAGATATTTCTTGGGGATGGGTGGAAGAACGAAGAACAAGATCACCCCACCAGCTAAAAAGACCCTACGCAAAAAGGCAGTCAGAGGGCTTACTTTTTCTTTTTGACAACTTCGTCATATACAGCAAAAAATGCTTAATCTTGGATAGTATATACCATAATTTTATGCTTTCATTGTAGACCACATAGATCATTAGTTTAATGCCACGTAAACCTTCCAACCTCATCTACTAAGTGGTCTTTAAACTCACATCCAACCTCAGGGAGGAGAGGCCACCCTCAAGATGCGGTATTTGACAACACACCTAGGAAACCTGAGAGCCAGCTGCTTCCCATGCGGACAGTCCCATTCCCCTTCACTCCCGCAGCTGTGAGCTCCTGCCTTGTCTTTGGCTCTAGTTCTTAGAATTGCTTTAAAGAAGCAAATTTATGAAATCTTGTTTATTTTGGGGGAGACAGAAGGAAGGGCTGATTTTCTGACCATTACAACCTATGAACAGCTCACTGCTGGTGTGATGAATGCAAGGGCCAAGCAACAGTAACGGTAGGAGTGTGTAGCTGGAGGCCAGGAATATAGCCACGCTTCAGAGGAAGACTGACCACTACACCAGTGTTCTAAGAGCATCAAAGCACAGACTTTAGTAGCACAATAACTTTTGAGTGAGAAAATAGAAGAAACGTGGAAGATTAACGAAAGATAAGAAACACTAATTGGCCAACTATGTTATTAGCAGACTCACTGATACTCCAGATGATTGTATCATCTTGATCAAAAAAGAGAAGACAAATCTAAAAGTTCATTCCGTCCCGCCATCAAAATTACTGTAACCTCATATGGCTGTCTGCACCCAATGATCTGTTTTATTTATTAAAGCTTTATTAGTCTTAACGTGATCACTTCAGTATTTCATTTCCACAGGAATTATTTTTTAACTGCAATGAAATCTAGCCTCTTGCAAGATGATTGCTCTAGGTGTACTTGAGTTCCCAGCAGGCTCAATTATATGTTTAGCTGTGGCCAACCTAGTGTCCAGACATCTGCCTGCAGGCGTCCCAAGGCATTGATACTGCAGTTGATAGTCTCTTTGAGGAAAGGTGTTTGTCTTAAAATCAGCACCTTGAAATTTAGGGAAAGAACACACTTTCTGTTTGTGCACTGATGAGACAATATGGTGCTGTTGCACTGACATAGCTCAATGCTTACTCACTCTGGAGGAGCTGTTATGTCAGTTTATTCCTTTCCCTTAATAGCCACCTGTTTTGCTTTGAGTGGGGCTCACCACCTCCACATAACCCCAGGGCTCTTCCCACAGGCCTCTTCTGATGTCTGTCCTCTCCCTCTTATAGAATCATAGAATCATCCAAGTTGGAAGGGACCTTTAAAGGCCATCCAGTCTAACTCTCCTGCAGTGAACAGGGACACCTACAGCTGGATCAGGTTGCCCAGAGCCCTGTCTAGCCTGACCTTGAAGGTCTCCAGGGACGGGGCATCCACCACCTCTCTGGGCAACCTGTGCCAGTGCTTCATCACACTTATCGTAAAAAAACTTCTTCCTTATATCCAGGCAAAATCTCCCCTCTCTCAATTTGAAACTATTTCCCCTAGTCCTGTCACAACAGGCCCTGCTAAAGAGTCTGTCCCCTTCTTTCTTGTAGCCCTTCTTTAGATACTGAAAGGCCGCTATCAGGTCTCCTTGGAGCCTTCTCTTCTCCAGGCTGAACAGCCCCAACTCTCTCAGTCTGCCCTCTCAGGGACGGTGTTCCATCCCTTGGATCATTTTTGTGGCCCTCTTCTGGATGCACTCCAACAGGTCCATGTCTCTCCTGTACTGAGGACTCCACATCTGGACGCAGCACTCCAGGTGGGGTCTCACCAGCGCAGAGCAGAGGGGCAGGATCACCTCCCTTGCCCTGCTGGCCACGCTTCTTTGGATGCAGCCCAGGATGCTGTTGGCTTTCTGGGCTGCGAGGGCACACTGCTGGCTCATGTCCAGCTTGTCATTCACCAGTAACCCCAAGTCCCTTTCGGCAGGGCTCTGCTCAATCCTTGCATCCCCCAGCTTGAATTGATAGCAGTGGTTGCTGTGACCCAGGTGCAGGACCTTGCATTTTGCTTTTTTGAAGCTTATGAGGTTAGCCTGGGCCCACTGCTCCAGCCTGTCTAGGTCTCTCTGGATGGCACCCTGTCCCTCAGGCATACCGACCATACCACACATCTTGGTATCATTTGCAAACTTGCTGAGGGTGCACTCGATCTCACTGTCGATGTCATTGAAGAAGACATTGAAGAGTATCGGTCCCAGAACAGACCCCTGAGGGACACCACTTGTCACTGATCTCCACCCGGACATTGAGCCATTGACCACCACTCTCTGGATGTGATCTAGCAACCAGTTCCTCACTCATTGAAGAGTCTACCCATCAAATCCATATCTTTCCAGTTTAGAGAGAGGGATGTTATGGGGGACTGTTTTAAAGGCCTTCGTGAAGTCCAGAGAGATGACAGCAGTGGCTCTTCCCTTGTCCACAGACTCAGTTACGCCATTGTAGAAAGCCACTAGGTTGGTCATGCGGGACTTGCCCTTGGTGAAGCCATGCTGACTGTCTGGCATCACCTCTCTGTCTTCCATGTGCCTTAGCATAGCTTCCAAGGAGGATCTGTTCCGTGACCTTCCCTGGCATAGAGGTGAGGCTGACAGGTCGGTAGCTCCCTGGCTCATCCTTTCTACCCTTCGTAAAAATGGGTGTAAACTTGCCCTTCTTCCAGTCATCAGGGACTTCACCAGACTGCCGTGCCTTCTCAAATACCACAGAGAGTGGCTTGGCAACTGCATCAGCCAATTCCTTCAGGACTCTGGGATGCATCTTATCAGGACCCATAGACTTACGGACATTCAGGTTCCTCAGGTGGTCGTGAACCTGATCCTCACTTACAGTGGGAGGGACATAGCTTCCTCAGTCCCCACCTTTCAACCCAACTGCTTGAGGTATGCATGAACAGTTGTTGTTGAAGACTGAGGCAAAAAAAAATTGTTGCTCTTCTACAGGCATGTTATTCCTACATATTTACATTGCTAGCTGCCTCTTCACCTTTACTCTCTAATTTCTTCTCTCTTTCCACTCTTCCCTACCTGCTATTTCTTATATTCTTTACATGTGGTGGGACTTTGTGTCACTGTGTTTCCCCTTCTGATCCTAATGTTGCTAATTTCTCACCAAGCCTCCATCCCCAAAGCTTTTCTCTGTAGCTCCATTTCAGTCTTCAGAAGTTAAAGCTGAGTGATATTCCTTTTTCCAATAGCTACATCAAAGTTTCCAAAACTTAGTTTCCTTAACTTAATGCACTTCTTTGAATGTAGTGTTGTGGATGGATCTTATAGGACTTAGTCCCTACTGTTTTTGTGAAATCCTCTCACAGGACTGATATTCTTATTCTCTTTCTCCTACCAGTGAAGTCCTTCCTTTATGATCTTATTTGGTTTAAAAATCCTAAAATCCAAATCTGTGTTATTTAAGGCCACTTTATTAGCAACAAAATGTTTATTTGCTTTATACAAATATGCTGGGAAGCTTGTAATGATGACTTGCAGATCCTTTCTCACTAACCCGACTTAGAACTATAGTTCCAAGAAAGGCATTACAGCTGCCTTTGAAAGACTTCTTCTGACTCACCTGATGATGGTTCCCAGGAGAGACAGTTCAATGACTGACTATTATAATATTTTTGGTCTCAGGAGGCAAAAAGTAGATTACAATCCCAAATTATTTCCCTGTCAATGTCCAATGAACATTGGAAAACTGCTTGGGAACTGAAATGAGGATTTTCTGGCATTAGAAACTGTGGGAAAGGATTATGCTCAAAGAGGTTGCTTTACATTCTGTTTCATTTTAAAAGTTCCTACTTCTGTCCCTCATTTTTATTTCTGTTTTCAAGCCGTTCTCTCCCCTGGGATTAGGCATATATCCCCTGAGAAATCTGGGGGTGGAAAGACAAGAAAACTTCAGGAAATCTCTTCCTTAGACTGTATTTATCGTTGTTGAACTCAAGTACTTCTCCAGAAAGAAGAAAATTACGCATTTGGAAATAGGTCCTTTTTCTGCAACTGTTTATGTTGCAGCTAAAAGCTTTTTAGCCATGTCTACTAGAACAGTGACCAGTTGGCACCTTCTCAAGGGAAGAGACAATTCAGAAGGATGCTTCAGCCTGCAAGTGCCACTTCTCTTCCTTAGCAGTAAATACACATTGGGCTTCTCAGAAAGCTAATGAAAACTATGCTTTTTTTTTTTTTTTTTTTTTAAGCTTTGTAATTTATTTCTAACCATGTTTTCTTTTTTTTTTTTTTTTTTTTTTTTTTTTTTTTTTTTCTTATTGACTTTTGTATAAATGCCACTTTTCATTTCACTTACTTCAATAAGTTCTGAACCAGGTTGTTGTCCATGTTACAAATATTTGGACCATTCTCAAATTTCTGAAGCAAAGTGCAAGGAATGTTTTTAGACAAAGCCCTTTCAATTCCACATTCCTTCTCTTAAAAGATTTATAATCCCCAATAAAAATTCAAAGGCACTTAAAGAGACTGTCCAGCCATTCTCTGGTGCTTCTCTGAAGCAAATTAGGCATCTAGGATTGCATATAGACAGTGCAATTTCTCAATATGAACACAACTTAAAGCCTGGGAAAATCTGCATTGTAATGAGGACATTGAAGGTGATGCTAAAGGAAAGAACCTATCAAGAAAACAAGAGCTATTACGCAGTTCGTAATAAAGGAAGGTCTACTTATACCTATCTACGTGTTCTACAGGTGTGTTCCCATTACACTTTCAGGAAGCAGACACTTCAAACGAAAAAAAATATAGCTTACCTGCCCCAGCATCTACAAGAAAGCATAACATACACAGGATGTTCCTCTTTTTCTGAAATTAATGGGTTCTCTACTCATTTGGTGGAATTTTCAAACAAAAATGTTCCTGTTCTGTTTCTTTCTTTGCCTTGTTCTTTTCATCCTATTTCTTATTCACACAACATAAAACTATCACATTAAATGGTCACATAGATTTCTGTATGTAGCTGAAACAACTATAAAGTAGTCACAGGTTATTTGTTCGGCTCACCATTATGAATGTGATTCTTTGATTTTCCGATGTTTGGTGATTGTTTTTGTATCTTCTACCAGCAATACTGCTTACTCCTAAGCATTAGTTGCAAATTCCCAATTAAATGGTTGTCTAGTGTTAATCATGTATATAGAGGTCTATTTTCTCAGCACATGGCAAGCGGTGTGTTTGAATGCATATGAAGCCACCAATGGCTTCAAGCTGATGCATACCATGCATATGAATCAAAAGACAGAACTTAACCCAAAGGATTTTGGAGAGGCAGCAGGCCAGTTCAGCTTGGACTTTGCTTTCCATTATAAACCTGACTTTGAATCCCATCCAAAATCTTCAAAGAATATCCTTTGTGCTTGAAATTTTTTGTGCTTGGCCATTTGGGAATATCTTCAACAGATGACTAGAAATACCAATCAGATTCCAGGGAACTTTGAAAAGATGCCAAAGGAGACTGGTTAAAAAGTGATTTTCTTGCCTTTTTTTCTTTCTGAAGATAGCTTTCAAATACAGTTTCATTGTTAATGAAGTTTTTTTTCTCACAAGATTTTTTTTTTTTTCTAGATTAAGGTGGGAAAATAAGATCTTTTTCTGCCAGAAACCACAGCACCAGTGATGGTCTTTGCCAGTGGCCAAGGCGACCAAGCATATTAGAGTGCCTGATGCAAATGCTGAACTATCTTTTGTTAACATGTACACCCACATTGCCTACAGTGGCGATATGAAAAATTCACCCAATCCCTCTGCTCATTCCTCTCAACCAAGCCCTATTTGGCAGATGTGTCTTGGAAAGCATCCCAACCTGATAAAGTATTTTGAATAGAGGTTATGACCAAGCCCTGTTTGGCAGATGTCTCTTGGAAAGCATCTCCATTTGATGGCATATTTTGAAAGGAGATTATGACTTCTGTTGCTCTGTTCATGTCAGTGGGTCTAAAGCATGGGGTCTGTTGTGTAGACTGAGGGGCAGAACTCTTCACTCTATGCCCAAAGTGGCTATAAGTCCCTCGGATAAGTTGAGTCAACTGAATATATTTCCACTGTCTCCTCTTTAAAGCTATTTCAAAATACATTTGGCCATCATTTCTAACAGAAACAGCAGTTATCATCTTAAAGATCTTGAGAAGGGATTTTAGTGACAGCACTTATCTAGTAACACAAATACAAGTTTATCAGCAAAAGGGAGAATTTACTAGACAGTATTTCAAATTTTGTTACTCATTTCACATTCACACAGGGTAACATGCATTTCAAAGTAAATATCCAATCTGACAAAACAGTAGTTAACAAATCATACTCTTCCCATTTACTCTTCTAACACTGCACCAACCTTTCAAAGAGACCTTCAATTAATATTATGTCCAGGACAACTCAGAAGAGCTGATATAATTTCTTTTTGCTGAATTGATCACACAGGAATGGCCCATTGTTTGAAGACCAGCTGGAAAAGACTGTCTCAGACTGCCCCCTTTTAAAATTATTCACCTTCTTAAACACCCTTACATGCAATGTTAAGAAAAAGGAAGATAAGCCCTTCCAAGTCACTTTTAAGGTTCTTACTACCTAGATGAAATAGCACAAAGGACATTCTCCTTTTTTAGTGTAAATATTCTGATTGTTCTTAGACAACAACTCAGCAAGACATGACTGATGATTTTGTAGAATTAAACATGTATATGGGCAGCAACTGGTTCTTGCTAACATGTATGTGTTTTGGGGGAGACACAAAAGTGCTGAAGTTCAACACAAACACTGCCCCACCAGGCATTCACAGAGGCTATGCATGCTTGCAGGCAAACTTATCACTGAATAGCCCTTTCGGGACCACTCAGAACAATGAGCAGTATTAGGAAGGCTCTTGAGACTGTTTACACTTGCCCTTTTCTAAAGCAGAAGCTGATTACCCAGAAGCTATCTCCTGTCTCATATTGCAGTAAAAGATATGTTATGAGATGAGAACACAAGTACAAATCTCAAGTATAACTGGATATAGTATGATTACTTTCACACTAGAGAACATCACAAAAATGAAGCAGTGCATTTTCCAAGTGTTAAAGGTTCAGGTTTTACCGGCAGTGAATGAAGTCTGGAACAGGATTATGCTGGCTAAAAGATGCTGCCTCGAGATTCATACAAATTTCCACATTGTCTCCAGCCATGATTCGCACAGCAGCTTTATTTTCATCCTCAAATGTTTGCCTTTGTAAGGATGCACACAGCAGCAACATGAAATCATCTAGGAGAAAGCAGTGATTGCAAGGAAAATTTCAGTCATTAACTGAGGTGTAGGGAGTGCTGGTGATATACTATAATGTAGTTACCAGACTGTTTTCTCATGCTTTCAATATCTAAAAATATTTTTTTTCACTGCATTTAACACCAATTTGCCACTTATTATTGTACTTTAATTTTTACCTGTCATCTTCTATGACTTTTATTGAAAAATAAATTAGAAAAGGGAAAATAATTCATACTTTTTGATACTGCTTTATTAAAAATGAGATACAGAAAAGCAGACACAGAAATTAGTAATTTGCTGATTTTTTCTGCTACACAGAAAGTCACACATTGTATTCAATCTCCCACAGAATATGTCATCTTGTTGCTGGAGAGTAAATAAAAGCCTGGCTTCAAATTACGTTGTGCAGATGTTTTCAGCAAAAGACACGTAAACACTTCTCAAGTATGTGCTAAAATACTTACAGACAAGGAAGACAGGGTTTGGTCTCACTATGAAGTCTGGAAAGTATAACCACTTTATGATGTTTGAGTTGAAGTTGGCATTACCACTTCTCCATGGATAGTCTATTTGACAGAAGCATATAAAAATGCAATCAGTACTTTACAACAATTACTTCATCCTTTTCTTCTGAATACTTATCAGTTTTCCAGCACTCTTCTGTAAAAGCAAGCAGCAGCAATTGTCCATAAAAAGTAAGTGTCCATACCTTTACAAGGAGCAGGTGGAATGCCAATACAAAGGAAGTATTGGAATGTAATGATGCATGCCAGAAAACAGCAATACTTTGGCCAGATCTCTGCAATAGCTTTTCTTCTACGTCGATACAATACGGCAATCAACCAGAAGGCATGAATCATGGCATAAAAATCCATTCGTTGACCAATTACGTTAACTGATAGAAGAAAACAGGTCTGGAAAAGAAATAAAGAAAAATAAGCAAAATTTGCAGACTAGTGACTAGTCAATTTCACAACGACAAACTAGTCTGGATTTTAACAGTATGCTTGGACATATGCTGGGGCTAAATGCAGGATCCCTTTGCCAACCAACATGCTAAAACCATTTCTATTTCTCCATTACCAACCTCCCCCACCACACTCCAACTCCCCAAATTTTCAACACTCTTCTGTGAGTGTAAACTACAAGAATACAGCATTAAAGTAGGTTTCCACTACGTGATATCTAAAGATAAAAAATGGAAAGAGCATTGCCACAGTAGCCTATATGTGAAATGTTTAATTGTTGCCAAGCAAAGTGCATATTACAGAGCCATATATTTTGATGGCACTTGCAGATGTGAGAAAGAAAAGGAACCATTAAGAATAACAACAACAACTAAACTGTATCCTCATGTGGGAACTAGACAAAAAGAAAAGGGATTTAGACAATGTAAGTTCTGTTGGCTATACATAAATCCAGTCAATTGCCGGAAGGCAAGTTTAGTTCTCCATTCTTTGTAAGGCTCTTTATCCCAAACCGTTGCTGTTCTCTGGCTCCGCTTAAAGTAGATCCTTCACTCAGTGCCATGAAGCATGTTTTCAGATGTAGTGAATAATTCACAGTGAATCACTTATCCAATGTACTTCACTATTTTGATCTTCTCTTTCCTCAAATTAGGATGAGCGTAAATTTACGTCCTGGAGGAAACATCTTGATTAATTTTAACTTTCCTTCATTTCTAATCCTCAGACTGGTCATAAGCACTTTATTCTGTTTATCAGAAGCAAAGGGGTGGTAGTGTTTACAGAACAGGTCAAGAGCATCCTTATGAATAGGCTTGGGGTGCATTATCATAATATTTGCGCTTTTTTTTTTTTTTTTTTTGTGTACCACAAANTTGCGCTTTTTTTTTTTTTTTTTGCAGATAGCCAATAAATATTTTCTTAAAATACATATATTTTTGTTCAATTAACAAGTGCATTTGAAAGTGCATTTTGTGTGTCTGTGAACAAAGGAGGTGGGGAAACAGAAATGAAGATGCTTTCTTCTTTATTTTTTTGAGGTGATTGTTCAGCAATAGCTTGCCTTCAAGGTAGGGTCAGTTCTGATGTTTTGCTGTCAGACTGGGGAAAGCACTTGGAAGGAATACTTTAGCTGAGCGTAAGCTCCATCTGGGAAACTGCTGTTGGCAAGGCAGACAAACAAATCTTCTACAAAATAAGACACCTACCAGATATTAAGTATTTGTCATGGATCT
>VXAV01005952.1:145794-159827 GCA_013399715.1 Alectura lathami | reverse complement strand
ATATTGAGTATTACAATTTTAATACAGTTTTTTCCTTTCTTAAAATGTGTATACATTTTTTGGCACCCTCTGTAGAGAAAATATCCTGCTAACTCCTGCTTCCATTTGCTCCTGCAGTTCCTGGTTCCCCATGCATTTGTTCATGTGAGGGTATTCCTCAGTTCCACCCCTTGTCCATCCTCTTATACCTTTTGTTGAGATAAGAAATGGCAGGCTAAGTCAATGAAAAACAAGCAGCAAAAGACAACAAGTAAGACATGAAAATAAAACCAAGCTGAAAACCTCTACTAGCAGAGAGGTCCCAACTGCTGCAAGGTCTGATGTGAGTGATGACTATGAAGCATCCTACTATCAAACATAGTTCAAGCTAGTATCCAAAAATAACACAACTGTCTTTGGAAAGACAGTCTGAAGGAAAATAAATATATTTCAATTTACCTCTAAACCAAACTTGTAGAAGAAGTAGTTTATGAAATACTTGACACAGTTTACCAGTCCGTCATCCAGATGTGCTCTTGTGATATCATGGAAAATGGTTTTAGTCACGGGTGCAGTTAAGTTATTCCGACACCTGTAGTACTCTTGATGACGGTAAATTGTAACTTCAAAAGCCAGAATAGCCAGCATCAGTAAGTTATTCTACAGGAGATACAATTGGAAGAATACTGAATAAAAATCAAACCCACAGGAAGCTATAAAACTTTCTGATAAGTGTAAGTAAACTAATGAATATTGACATGGATATTACCATTGAGAGCTTTTGCACTCAAGGATGCACTGGAACTTGTTCTCAGCTACTAACATCGCAACAAAGTAAGGTTCCTATCACATTCTGTGTTTTGTACCGAGATCCAGAAGATAAGACATTCATTAAAAAAATACTGTTGTGAACAGTACGTGTAGAAAGGAAGAGAGAATGCATTGACCCACCTATTTTCCCTCTCATATTTCGTGGCTTCTATGAAGATATCATGCTTACTTAGGAGGAGATACAAGCACCTACAGTCAGCTGCAAGGGTTTGGCTGGTAAGCACTAACTTTCTAAAAAGCACAAGGACCATCAGTACTGCAAAAATATCCTGGATACTCTTTCAGATGAACAAGGATTAGTCTAGCTGTCAGCCTTCACCCAGGCCCAGGCAGAACTCCTTCTGTCCCAGTGCTAGATGGACTGGAATGAAGTCTTCAGCTGCTCCAAGGTGAGTTTTCTCTCTCAGGAGGGAGACCTGCCTTGTGCTCAATGTAAGAGAAGTATTAACCAGCTTTAGAAGCTGATTAAAACCCAAAGAAAGTCCCTCAATGAAATCACAGCTGAAGCTGAAGAGACAATATCTGGATATATATTCACAGAGAAATATTAGGATACAAATGTCCTAAGACAGGTGCCACTGATAATTTCTATTTATTTATTTATTTGTTTGTTTATGACAAGAAGGTATTTCTGTTTGCTGTCCCTGGCTTCCCGCTCTGGGGGACAGTTTTACACAATCTACAATAGATAGGTTGCTCACTTTAACAATGCAGACATATTGACTGTCTATTATTAAGAGGTGCATCAGAAACACACTGAGACTTGAAGGGTTTTCAGCTCTGGCCCTGGACTGAATTTCTCTATACAAAGGAGACCTCCTTTAATTTGCTAACTCAATGAAAACCTGTCTAGAATAGTGTCTAATCACAAAGTATTATCAATTTACAGATGTAAATCTCCTAGCATCAAGCCCCTTGGCAAATTCACTCTCCATGCAGAATTCTTGTGTCAGCCACCGATCTTTCCCAAATATACTCTTAACTGACTAAGAGAGTGAGAGGAAGAGGTGCTGCAAAGGGCACCTGGTGAGGGCAAAGGCACATCTGTGCATTCACTGCGCAAACAAAGCACATACAGGCAAGATTTCAGGGAAGAAATGAGGAATAAATCTACTGTTAGATCAAAGCCTCCTGTTGTTCTGTCAACAGATTTCTGACCACTTTAAATTGTGTGTAAAGATTTTGGAGATTCCTTAAATTAAGAAGAGATATGCAAGGTCTCCCCTGGGAGGTGACACATTTTTATGGTAAATTGTGTTTTTTAATCAATATATGAATAATAAAATATTGCTTATAGGCATCACCTGAAAACAAGAAGAAAAAATAGCAATTTACTAATGTCTGAATGAATTATTACCTTAACTCATTACAGTTTCTAAACTGTGGCTGAGGAATAAGCACTTAAAAAAATTAACAGCTCATTGCATGTACTGTTACTCAAGGCAATTACTCCAATTAGACTCATCAGTCCTTTAGTACCAGAGAGCTATGTATCTTTTCATTACTTACAGCTTTTAAATATTACATTTCTTAGAGTGCTTTTAAGAGACAGTAGAGACAGAAAGCCATGCTTCTACATGCAGATTGCCTTGCTTGGTGCTGAAATGTCCTACTTAACAGATATGGCTTTCTGCTGTCTCTTTCTCTCTGTACTTCCCCATTGTTAATGGCTTTCATTAATATTTTTGTTACCTGTGTGTCAGATTATGTATTTAAAAGACATTACTAATTTTACCACAAATAAGAAAATATCTCAATAACAGATTATTAAAGAAGTTACCCTTAAGTACACAAGCAGGGGATAAGACTTCCTCAATCCAACCCACTCTGCAGGATCAACTGGACCACTGTAGAGGACTGAGGTTTTGAGTTCTTCTAAATTGACCTTTGTTTCATTCTCTCCAGGCTATAAAGAAGATGCAACAGTTTGTAAAAAATATGTTTAAGGCTGCTTGCATTTGAAATGATAATCAACAATGATGCATTGGATGAACTGTAATTTTTTAACACTTGGTACGCTTCCTTGTGCTCTTCTTCACTGAAGAAAGCAGCAGTCAAACCCTTCCAATATACATGTGTACTCACCAATGTACAGTTACTGGAAAAAGTGCTGGGATCAATAGATGTGAGCTGGTACAACATTTTGCAGACAATAATCACACATGTCCAAACAGTGCAGATACTTGATGCCAATGGGCGAAACTGAGCATATGGCAAAGCAAGAGCCCAGGCAATTAAAAACACAAAGTTAAACAGAGACACCTGAAAACACAAAAACAGGATGGAGAGAAATTACATGAAGTAACAAGAGAACTGAGAAAGTCTGACTTTTTCCATAGTAATTAAAATAAAATCATTCAAAACAAAGGAACATAGAAAAAAATGAGAAAAATTCTGAAAAAAAAAAAAAAAACCACCACATTTACAACAATATTCACAGTAACACAGACAGAATGTGGTAAGTGAAGAAGGGAAAATTAATATTTTAGCAAGAACGTTATCTCCTACATAGTATGAATACTCTTACACCCACAACACTGCATACCCACCCTAAAAACAACAGATGTCAAGTACAAGGGATCAAATGCTGATTCTGCTGCTTTACTACACATGAAACAAAGAAAAGATTATACAGATCCACATGCATGCAGAAATCACCTTCATCCTCTTGACCTTTTTTTCCCCAAAGATGTCAGAAAAAGGATTCTGATTTTGGTATTTAAGGACTCTGGTCCTACTACCCTACTCAAGGAATGGCTATGTCAGGTAGAGAACTCACTCTGCCCACACCAAAGGCATAGCTAACGGTGTTGCTCCCTTTTTCTTAAGGTGCAGTTCCCTATTCCTGTTTCCTCAGCATGAGATCTGATTTAAGCAGTTTTCCTAGCTTCTCCTCCCCAGTTTTCTCCTACACCCTCCATCCCTGGATGATGGCCAGACACTGTTTGTGTGGGGAAGGGAATATTTCTCTTGAGCCCAAAGAATTAGACTAACAAAACCTTAATATATGAAAAGGCAAACAAACAAAACTGCGGAGGACTGAGAATATCTGGGCAGTGTGACTATCACTGTAAAAAACAATGCCAAGGGAGGTCCCCAGCAGCTGACAAGCACTGCTGGGTGCCACAACTTCAGTGAGGTCTCACATGGTCTCTCCCTGTGCTTGGGTGTGTCACCATGCAGGAGATGCTCACAAGCCTCCACCACGGGTAAGATTTTGACAGCAGGTGTTTACTTGCCTCTTTCACTGTGACCCAGATGATGTAAGAGGAGACAATTTTGATGATGTGCAGCTCCAAAAGCCACCACACAAAGACTTGCATCTTATGAAAATACTCCAAGAATTTCAAAAACAGCACTGTAAGGCGATCAATCACTAGATGCCACTTGTTCCTTAGGTCTTCAGAGATTTTCAAGCAGAAACATTGGGAGGAGAAAGACAGAAGGTCTTTGTGAAAAGGAATGCTTCACCAAGGAACAATGAGCTTTTTACATCTGCTCTTCTAGTTTAGAGTAAGACACGAAGGAAGTTAAAGGTATCGTTCAGTGGTTAACTAAGACAAAACATGGCTGAGGATCACTCAGCTATGGTGTTCTCCCTTCTGACCTACATTCACCAGAAGGCTTCCCCACTTCAATAGTGTTCATGATGGCTGTCTAGAAAACTGTTCCATCAGCCTCATACATACTAGCATAAAATTTTCATACCATCTTTGGGTTTTCAGAAACATTTTGGTGATTAGGAAGGATTTGACATGCTATGAGGACACTCTTACAGCTAACACCAGGGCTGAAAACATTTCAAACTGGAACCAAAACACGTCCCCACCTAATTTGATAAAAATGCAAAAGAGTTACCAGTTTCTATATGTGATTATTTCAATTTATCTGATCATTTTGTAAACAAAGCAAACCAAGATGGTTATTCTGTGCATATTTGTGTGAAAAAAGTACATGCACGCTTATGAGAAAAGCTGATTTTTGGAATATCTGACAAGCAAATTTTAGAATATTTTTCATCTGTTCTTTTTCCCAAAGCACAACTTAGAAAATCCTAATAAAAATACCGAGTTATGTACATTGCATGATTATGTAATTACGCTTGACAAATTAAGCAAGACATAGAGCTCTAATCCTACACATGTGCTCCATGAGCATGATGAGTGTATCTTTGGAAAGTGATTATAGAATTGGAATTACAGAATTAGAGATGCTCTCTCTCATTCTTTCACTGTATTTATTTCAATTTGTAGAGTTACTACCATGTAAGGTATACCCAGCCAGTGGCAGTGAAGCAGAACAGGGCAGGTAATGTCCTGCCGTGCGCTCTGTTTAGTGTGTCAAGGCACTAGGTGCATAGGCCTGATTCCACTCATTGAAAAATTGTACATCACTGTGCAACAAATGCCGCACACATGAGCATGTTAAACTAATGATAAAGCTCAGCCACATGGCCATTTAACAATGATGTAACTCTGGTAGAAATAAATACATGTGCAGCTTAGAGATGGATCACACACTGGCAAGCACTATCTCATGTTGTTGCCAAGCCCCACTCACTGCAGTGAGGAGGGGGCCCCAGTGAGAAGGCTGCAGCTCCCACTTCCCTGCTTGCATGCCATTGCACAGGGTAACCATCAGCAGCTGGCCTCCTTCCTCAGCCCTTCCAGCCTGTGGGGATGGCCAGAGTGCAAAAAACTCATCGCTCCTCGGAGACCACATGAAAGCTGGCCAAGAAAGGTTTCCATGTCCCATGAACATCTCCGTGAGGGAAGATGTCCCAGCCAGGAAAGAGAAATAATTGCAGCTGAGATCCCATAGGGCAACTAAGCCAAATGCACTGCCATTTTGCTTTGAGAAAGAGCCTGTCTCTATTTATGTATTACAGTCCTATAAAAAATGACAAAAATAACAAAATCTGTGGTAAGGTGATTTCCAGACAGTACAGCCTCCTTGGGTGTCAAATGTTTCTCCCTGGTTTTCACTCATGGCTCACATTCCTAGCAGAGTTATGGAAATAATTCATGCTAGGAGTTCATGCTAGTAATATCAAGGATGACAACATCAGCATTACCCATGTCTGCCCTTAAGCATTTTTGTGTTCATCTGGCATCAATTACACATTCCATATTCTGAAATGAAAAATATGACACTAATGTGCACATGAATAATGAAGCAAAGCAATTTGGAACTTCTGAAGTGAAGTGCCCTGAAAGCATACAGAATCAGAGATTAAAAATGTATGTATATTATCTTTATTTTAAAGAGGTTTCACTCTAAAGCAGTTCTCAGGGTTAGTGGTAAACTACTAATCCAACTCAGAACACCTAAAAGAATTCAGTCAAAAAAAAAAGGGGGGAGGTTTGGTTTAATTCTCAGCATTCTACAGAAACAGTATGATTTTTCCCTAGAACAGACTGCAACCTGTTGAATAGCTGACAAGCCACCATCTGCTCAGTTCAGGATGTTTTGGTGGAGACATGATGTAAAATTAGAAGGAAATGGTGACAGCTGAAATGAGCAGGGATAGCCAAGCATGAACTGTCTGCTACTGCTGTTAACCAAGGCTGAGGAAGGAAAAACTCTTAATCTGCGGAGCTCACCTGTAGTTTCTTCTTCCTCTGACTCATTGTCTTCGTCATCATCTTCCTTCTCCTCATCTTCCTCTTCTTCTTTTCCTTTTTCAGCCCTCCCTTTCCCTCCCTCCCCATCTGGCTCTTCCATTCTTTTCTCACCAGCCTCTTTCAGCATTTTATCCTCTTCCTTTTCACTGCTGGCTGTTAAATTCATCATAGTTATGTCAGGCAGGCTTCCATCTTGGTGCACCAGTCTGTTGGTAAATAATAACATGTCAGCAAACTGGCCAGTAATGACATTGTAGTCTTTTTCTTTTTCAAGATGTATATTTAGAAAAAAATAAACAAACTGTTCATGGAAAATGCCTTAAAGTGGGAAAGTTATTAATGATTCTGGTACTTTCTCCAAACACACACTGCAAATTGAGTTGAAATATATTAGTAACTACTTCTCACTCAGATACTAATGGTTAGTTAGTAATGAGTGGTATTGACACTTAAACTTGACATTTTCCCCACTGGAGAAAATGGTCAGAGTTTAAGATGTAGAAGCATGAAATGACATTGTTTAAGAGCAAACATTTCATGACTTCACAGGGGACTTACTCATTTTGGTGGTTTGGTAATTTTTTCTTGAGGCTGCTCAAAGTAATTGGAACAGAAAGAAAAAGGGAGATGAGAACAGAGGGGTTAAAGAAGAAGGTCACCGACAAATATGTCATGCTATATCACAAGTAATAAAGCATTCTCCTGCTCCATCTGCGGAAGCTTTCTGATGCCAAGAGCATGCCATCATGACATTCACAGGGCGCTTCTATAAAGAAACATGGAACTGCAGCACAGATGGAAAGGGGGCAACCTATTTACACCAGTGCTAAACATGGTCAACACTGTCCCATGCCATCCGTAACGCAGCTGAATCATCACAAGTATCTGGTGGATTGCTGTAAAGGCTTTTTCAGCTTCTTCCAATTGAAAGATTGAGAAGATCTAAGAGATGTCAAGGAATTAGCCAATATACTTCCATCTGCGGGTTTATGAACAAATGGAAGTAAAAAATTCCATAGCTGTGACTTCAGTATATTTTATCATGTCTTTGCTAGAGACATTCATTCATTCTCTCTCTTTTCTGCATCTCACAAAGAGTTTTTCTTGAATTTATAACTGCATCATGCTAGGTCTATTAGTAATTTTCGGACTACAAAGCTGGGATACAACCGATTTAACATGGAAATGGTATTTCTCTATTGGTGTGGTGCCAACTGTGAGATTTATCCAGCATTTCTTTTAACTTTTCTAAGAAGAGAAACATTATCTTAGGGTTTCAGATGAAAGTCTTCAGTCTTATATATATACATATATATATTTGCTTCCCTCTTGCTGTGTTGCTGAGTCTCACCTCCTGTATTTGCAGAAAGTCTGCCTTTCCTAATTCCCTGATTCTATAGGCTTTGCTGTGCACAGCACTTACTACCATAAATAGTCCCTTTGAATAAGACTTGCAAAAAAATTTCTCTTTGGCAAGTGTATGTCTATGTGATAAGGTCACTTACATTAAGATCAGTAATGTTTAGTTAAGCTACTGAAATTGCTATATTCAGCATATTTTCAAACACCTGTTAGACGGTTTCTGGACAACTGCAAGTTTAATATTCTACACTACTATCTCAGGGCTTTATTTATCACTATTTGAAATTCTGTCATATTACCATATAGACAGGAAATTTTGCCAATAACTAACTAGAGTTTTTACAGTTCAAGAAATGAAAATCTGGGTTTAGCCATCTGATCATTAAAAAATAAGAGCATAGACTAAGCAGTTAATGAGAAAGTCAAACAAGTAGAAGTATTTTCCAATATTTGGCAGCTGCAGTTTCTTTAGGTTGGAGATTTCAGTGGCTCAAATGAGGGAAAAGCCAGAGAAATTTGACTAAGCAATGCTTAAGAAGTAACAACATACTGATTACCAAGCAGCAGAAAAGATAGCTTAAGAATAGAAGCTTACTCAAACAGTTAAGGATATAAAATTCTTACTGAATAAACAGATCCATGACAATCATTACTAAAATCCCTCATTATGAGTTAGGCTATCAACCTGAGGATCCATTAGTCTGAAAATCTTTTATTCTCAACAGTATAATCAGCTACTGAAAACAAGGCCAATATACTTCATTTCCATAGATAAGCTATTGTATGTAATAAAAGAATATTCAAATCTCAATAAAATGACCAAAAAATAATATTCTCTAAAATGATACAATCTACCTTTGCATATTTAGCTAAAACTCTAATAATGTATCAACAGGAGGTAATATATAAAGAAGAGAGAATGAATTTTCAGTTCAGTTTGGATGTTATGGAGATCCCCAACGAATACACATAATCTGAGCCCATTTTAAAGGCAATGCCCAATGAAATGAAAGCATCCCTCTAACTAGATGGATTTTGCACTGATGCAATTGCATTTTAATGACCTATCTTCCCAATTGACTATTTTGATGGAAAAATCTACATTCACACTGGTGTAAATCAAGGGCTTACTGACTTACCTCAGTGTAAACTGGGAGGAAACACGGGAATCCTACAGGATTTGGTATGGGAGGACTAATCTTTCTCTTATTCATATAACTCCCATTCGTATTCAGGAGGTGATGGGGTTATAAAGGAGGACACATGCAGTATATACCTAATAAAGCTTCAGTACAAGCTTAATTTCCAGTATGTCAGTGCTTAGTCCTATTGACATCAGTATGCATAACCACAGGACTGTGTGCTCAGGAGATCCAAGGCTAGATAGAAAGCCCTGCCCACTACTAAAGAGCTGGTCTGCTTGGAATCCTTCTTCCCAAACCTCCTCACTTCTTCCTAGGGTTGTTGTTCCTAGTTTCAGGCATCAAAGAAATTTCAGTGGCACTAAAATCACGCATGTGCTCCAGATCCTTGCTGGACTCTTCATAATTTCATCTGTTTGTTAATTTGCTAAAGCAGGAGATTAATTAATAATAGCTTACTAGATGCATTATGAAGCATCTTTGATAATTTTTTTGCAATCGCTTTACGAATTGCTTGAAACTTGCATCTGAAAAAGATTCCTCAGTTTATCTGCCATGCACAGCCTTCCTGACAGAAAGCTTCCTGCTGCATAGAACGTCAGCAACCCATCTCTTGAATATGTTGTGCAAGGTTCAAACAGAGCACATACAATGCCATTTGGCCCTTTATTGCCATGGCAGGACTCTGAGTGCTTCCCCCCACCCTTGCAGGGGCTTGGCTGCCTGCCTCCATGGCCTGCCGGCTGATATGGGTGGGGGTGTGCGGACATGCTGGGAGGCCTCAGCACGGTGGCTCTCCTCTCCTATCTTTGGGAGATGCTTTCACTCTGAGGCTTTCCCATCACAACCATGTTGGTGCCCGCTCCAAACCTCCCTGACCCAGGCACCCTTCTTCCCCTATGATTTGCATCTTTGCTGTGGACCTGCTAGTAGCTCAGTAGGCTGTGCCTGACTCTTGTGAGCACCACCAGGCCCAGCCCTCAGCCTTGTGTTGCCATCTCCCCAGCAGTGAGAGCCCAGCCAGCCTTGCCTCCTGGCCAGGCACATCAGCTCCCAGCCTGCCAACGTCTGCTGAGCCACCTGTCTTTGTCGCTCCTGACACTTCTTGTTACAGGGCCTTCCTCAGGCCAGCGACTAGACATAAATCCCCTGAAACTCGGAGCTGATTATACTAAAGACCATGTTTACCCCAGTCAAGTATTTTGAAAGAAATCTCCTTTATGGAATTGTTTTCAAGGTGCCATTCATAAAAGGGTAACCACAATGACAACATGGACTTTTATAGTTTGCACCCTGCAGTATCTAACTTGGTCTACAAATTAACAGCTGTAGCGTGCAATGGTTTCAGCATATCGGATGTGTATGAGTACAAACTCATATCTGTCTTGAAAATAAATACGTACTGCACGTTTATTTGACCGGACCCTAAAAATCCTTTTCTGAAGTGCTTGTGAGGTGGACATGGATGTGTGTTTTTGTGTGTGTGTTTGAATGTGCGCGCATGCAGGCATGCATCTTTTCATGCACAGACAAAGGGTAGGTAAACGAGCCTCCTCAACCAAGTCTATTGTCTGCAGCCAATTACAAATAGCACCAATTATTCCTCATTGAGGCATGGGCAAAGTTTAAGAGAAGAATCCCAACGGGGAGATGGACTCACAACATATAAATATGCAGGAGAGATGTATTAGCTGCTCCATCAGCTTTAGAAGACTACAATACCTGAATACTCTCTCCCTGCTTACTTCACAGTACGGTGCAGCAAGAACATATTTTATTTTAAGGTAATTAGGAAGTAACAAACAAAGTAGAGTATATCTTTTTTTTAAAGGAAAGGAAAGTTTGAAGTACCCACCTATTTATTATTAGATAAACACGGCCATTGACTTTGGCATGGCTATGAGGTAGGAGATGAAAGCACAAGAATGCATGAGATGGCAATGGGAAATGAATTAGAGAAAGAGAAAAGGAAACCATTAAATAGGAATAAATGCACTTTCCTGTCTACCACGAGAGACACATTGTCACAAGAAAACATAGTCTGAAAGCTTAATGCACACCATGCAGTGAAAAGTCTAGGAAGATTATAAACACAATTCTTAAACATTTAGACCACATGCAACTTCAGTTAGTACTGCAGGTACTTTTCATAGATCCCAAAAAGTGAGAACAGCCTCTACTGCATCATCTCATGTAAGCCACAGATTATTCTGCATGTTTTTAAAAACAGACTTTTTTTTATTATTATTATTTAAAGGTGGTTATAATGGACTATCATACCATAGTCTGCCTCACAGCATTTATCTTCACTACATCATAATTCATGATGCAGCAAGGAAATGATCTTGAAAAGTCTTAGTCAGATGATTTTCCTTTCTCTAGCAGATGTAAAACTGACCCACTCAGTTCTATTACCATTATAGAGTCACACCCTGCCCATTCCAGTCTGCCAGGTTCTGCCCCATCTCTGGCTGGCAGAGCTGCGCTCTTGAACTCTCTCTGCAAACTTTGCTCTTGAGAAGCAGTATCTTAATGCACAAACAGTCTCAGCGGTTTTAACAAGTCTTCAGTTAGACACAAACATAATACCATAACCATACATTTCAGCTCAGGGGCAGATTGAGGAGCTGCTTTCTCTATTGTTCTCATGACTGGCTCTCACCTGTTGTGATTATTTTAATAAGTTTCCTTTTAAAAGGACTGATTTCTGTCTTCCTACTGAAAAACAGAGTTCATTTTCATTTTTTTTTTTTTGCTGTTGCTAGCCAGTTGTTGAGTGAAAGCTAGTGTACTCAAAGCAAAAGAGACAACTGAAGCTTTAGATATGTGAGCCTTTAATCTGCTTTAATTGTGCTTACAACTTATTTCTTCCTATAGCATGACTGTTGAGCTGGAGCTGGTTGCTGTACTAGATCTTGTCCAGTGCCGTACATCATCAGTATAACTGTCAGTGCAGTTCCCATCTCGAAGCTTTGAATTGTAAAGTCTGCAGATTGTTGGTATTGATTTATCACATAAATAGAGAAGAAAACAACTGGATCTTCATATGTTAGGCAGTGTTTTGATAGTACAAAGCAGAAAATGTGTTCTGATTTGGGTATTGGACAAACTTCTGAAATTTTTCTGAAGAAATGATAAATATGGTAAATGTGATTTTGAAATATTGCAAAATAGCAAATGTAGCATATACACCACATTTGAGAGTTAAAAAAAAAAAAAAAAAAGTCTATCAATTCTCATCACTTGCTGCTTTGCTTAAGTAAAATCCTAAAACACCTGTTGCGACAACGGATACCTGCTTTCAGCTCTCTTTCTCAAAGGTACTTATTCCTGTCAAAAATATTACTAACTACAGATAAAATCTGTATCGTACAACCTTAATTTCTGATACTCATATTTTCTTTAATTTCTTTGTGTTCCCAACAAAACACTGAAAACATTCTGTGTCTTTAATATCAGTGTTCCATCATTCAAGAATGATGTGATATTAATTATAGCAATTTTCTTCACACCGATATTTGGAGAGCAGTGGCTAATGTTTTGGCATCTTTCATACACAACAGATTTGCAACTAGTGCTTTCTCAGGCAGAAAGTGCTGTACTATGAGACCTGGGACTGTCTCAGTATTTTCTTGCATTTTATGCATATTGGTTCATTACAGCTGGGAGCTGGAAACTGTTTCTGTGTTAGCACAATGCAAAGTGTTTAGTCTACAAAGGAGCTTGTGCAGTTACGCCACACTGTGCACATTTCCCTGAACACCACAGCCCAGGGAACAACCCCAGTTTCAGCTCAGACAGCTATCTAGGCTCAGGTTTCAGGGCTTGGCTGCCCAGTTCAGAGATGTTAACATGCATATGCTGCTGCACACACAGTCTGCTGTGGGCAAAGAAACTCTGCTTACAGGGCGTTTGAAGGGCCACTCAGTTTACCACAGTGTTAGCAATTCAAGAAAAGTGAAAATAAAAAGGTATTATGCAAACAGGCTTTTAAAAAGATAAGCCGAAACATTGTTAGGAATTTTTGTCAAATTTGATTCGTTTTGATCAGCTTTTTGGCTTTGTTTTGATCAGCTTGTTTAAATCCAGAAACCGGAAACATTCTGTAAAAGTAAAGCTTATTCACTTGCACTGATGCTAGGGAACAAAAGAATACTTGTATCATACACTGTAAAGTAGCTTCATATTAAATTGAGTGTAAGAAAAATGTCTGAATTGCTTTTGGTGAATCAAGCATATCATAGCACAGAATTCTCTGTTAGGGTCAACTATCATTATCCCGCAACACACTGTGGTGTACATGATGTTGTGCAACTATTTCTCATTCACAAATGTGCAGCTGGGTTACACATAATTGGTAAACACTAAAAAATTGTGTCTAAATGAATTGTTTTCTCGAAAGAGTTAAGAGAGGGTACTATGTACTATTTACTATCAAACCTTTTCTACTTCTTATACTCCTGGAGTAGGATCCTAGGCCAGATTTTTTTTAATGTAGGAGAACACTGAAGAACTAAACACAGAAGAAGTCTGAAGAAAGTGAGGTCCCAGAATCATGAAAAAACTCTTGATCAAGTTTTTGATGAGAATGCTGAATGCTTCACAGAGCTGGCACAGTCAAGGGCCAGGACTCTAAAGAGTGACCACAAGCTTGGGATGTTTTCATTTATGAAGTTCAGCTTAATAAAAAGGCCTTACTGTCCAATGCATATGTGGTATTGGCCAAAGATCTCCCAGTCTCTGTTTGGCCTGCAAAATGGACATTGAAAAATAAAACCGACCCAAATTAAAAGTCCTATTAGGTATTGCTGACAGGACTTACAAAAAGGCACACACAGCAATTAATCATCTGCCTCTCAGTAATGGTGTATCCCAATGAGGTAAATATATAAATATCAGTACCTCTGAAAGTGTACCCACAAATGAGAAAATTTTGACTAATAGTGGAAGGTGGGGGAAAACAGTTACTTTGGTTGTGGCTTATTTAGCAAGGTGACTGGTTCTAAGGGATGCTGATTGTTTTCTCTCCCTTCTTTTCAAGCCAGGTAGTTACAACAAAAGCAAATAACATATACTGAAAAGTGAACATGACAAG
>VXAV01005952.1:96979-107082 GCA_013399715.1 Alectura lathami | reverse complement strand
CTTTTTTTTTTTTTTTTCCTTGGCACAGTAAGTAAGGAAGTATTTAACTAATTAAGCTTGAGGTCTCTCTCTGGAATATAGGCTTCTCAGACCTCAGGTCCTTTTTATAACTCTGCTTTGAACACCTCCCAGCCCTCAGCGTGCTTTGGAACTACACAGGCAAGCTGTCCAATGCCACTCTGAGGAAAACGCCTTCTACCACTGTGATTCTCCTGCTTCATCCTCCAAGGGTCATGTTTTCTGTGTTTTTGTTACACTCATGCAACTTCAGACAGGCATTGAAATAATTTTTATTTGCCTATACCTACCACTTTTCTTTTTTTTGTGCCATCTCTGTTCCCTGATGTCAGTCTCCATGGTGATTCACATAGTCCATTATTTTTCCTTTTTAGATTTATTACATTGAATTTGGCTACATGTAAGGCTGCCAGATGAGCTCACCTTACTGAAAAATGCTACCTTACCAAGAGCCACATCACGCCTGTCCTTGTTATCCAATACGAAACTTTTTTTTTTTTTTGCACTATCTTTTTATATTTTATATTCTTGCATACTCCTCTGTTATGTATACACTTGTACCTACACTACACATGTAAGGACTCCATTCAAACATCTGAGTAGACTGATAAATACTTATTTACAATGGTAGGAACAAATTTTAAATTCATGTATTACAATCTATAGTAATTTTGTGTACTTCCACTCTCTCTGTAGTTGATTATGTATCACTAAATCAAATGCCTTATAAAATCTTAGCTTTACCGTATGAAAAAAGCTACTTTTACCAACCAACATCAAAGTCACATCAAAAGCCCTTGTGAAGTCTGTTTATCACTTTTGTTACACATTGCATGGTTGCCCTATTAATCTTTTCTATTCTTTTTCTTTCATTAAAAAATATAAATAAATAAGACTATGTGAATACAGTTCATTTTTACACCTGGCAGTGACAGTACCACATCTAGAAAATTATGTTACAGTCATTTATAATACACAACCATTCACCAGTTGGTCATAGCAGAAACTGTAATACTCATATATGGAATGATAGGACAATATAGTAGTAGCACAAAAAAATTAAGCAATTCAGCATATTCCAATGCCTGCCAGAAAGTTAATTTAAATAAAATCAGCAGCAGTTCCTTTTCACTTAAAAATTTCCATTGTTATTCCCGCAGGTGCCAAAGTGCTGAAAACTCATTTGTTAAATGCATAATCTAATGGGCTCTGGAGGAAAGTTTTCAAATGCACCAACCTGCTGAACCAAGTAAAATTGTAACAACAACTTTTCCAGTGGTGATTATCATGTTGCCAATAAACTCTCTCAGTTTGGATGCTATGGAGGCAACTCTACGCAGCAGTTTTAATTTCATCGTTTCCTCATATTCTCCTTCACCACAGTCTTCATCATCCAAGTCTTCTTCATACATCAAAGCATCATCTGGCTCTAACTTTTCTCTTACAGCCTTAATTAGGTGGGGCAAAAAAAGAGAAAAAATGCAAAAGAGAGCGTGAGAGAAAGGTATTTGAGATTTTAAGACACTGATACATTATTTAACAATAAAGTCTTATAATCTTTGACTACATGCAAGGAACAAGAGAGTTATGAAAGTTGTACTAAAGCTAGAGTTGTGCATTGATGGCTCCCACTTTAGATCTGACTCAAGAGAAAAGGATGTAATGAGTTGTCTCTGAGAAAGACTTCAGTCCTTCTAACATGCGTACAAAAGGCTGCCTGTTCATTTCTGTATGAAATCTGATTTGGTTTGCAGAGCACTCTTTCCGTCTTGCGATCTATAACCTCAAACTGGCTCTTTGGCTTTGGGTATAAGCTTCAGCCAATAACCAAAAGTGCCTTCCTGGCTGAAGCTCCTCAGCTAACACCACCTTTCAACACTTTAGATGCAAGATCTGAGTGTGAGTAATCTGAGGTAGAGCAACAAGGGCTGAGATAAATGGGCAGATAGTTCATGAGCAATGGAAGGGCAGGCTGAGAGAGAAAAACCATACCCGGCAGAGACTCAGGGAAAGAATGAGAAACTATGAGGTTGGCTGACAGTGAAAGAACAGGAGAAAAAGTCAACAGGAGAGAAGTAGTGAAAGCTTGAGTGATCTGCAAAAACTTAGAAAATGAGACCAATGGCTTAGAACTGCACAATGAAAAAAGGAATAGAAGGAAATGGGAAACGGTCCCTCATACTCGAAGCTTGTTAGGGTTTGGCAGTGGTCTTCACCATCAAGTCTCCATCGTATCTTGGAGACGAGAAGACACAGAGGTATTGAGTGATGCAGATTATATCAACCTACTGTGAGAATCACCAGGATTAGCAGGAGGCCCACCCAGAGATACCATTAATGGAAAAGTTAGTCATTCGCAGACATAAAGGGGCATAGATATATATACTAGAATGTAGTATTTTAGAGCCAGGTTCTCACTCTGTGTAATACGGCATAGCTTCTTTGGCACTAATCTGAACTTACATTAGCTAATGTTCTGGCCAAGCAGTATCTCTGCGTGTAAAAGTGAGAGACTGTTGATATGTTTCATTTGAACAGCAATTTTATATTTATTAGTGACTTCTGGCAGCAAAAAATTCCACACTGACAGATAAGATTGCAGTAAGAATGGCTGAACTCTCAGCCTTCTTAACTCAACCAAATTCTTCAGTACCATTTCATTATGTAGATTCCCAAAGGGAGCAAAATCCTCTGTGGGCTCCTCCATTCCACCTCTAAGATTTGTGCCAACTTTCTCCTTCCCCTTCAGAGCATTAACAACATTGTGAATGGCCACGAAAAGCCCACTCATTCTCAAGAGCATCTATTTTACAGACAATTAAATATGTATTACATACAGTTGGGCTGATCAGGGAAATGTACCTTTCTCTTGGAAATATCCAGCTACTTCACTAACTATACCCACTATAAATGGAGTATGTTAGCACTTCAACCACTGTGTTACTGTCACCATTCACTTCCAGAGCTCTCAGCATGTGAATTATTAGTTACCAACACAGAACAGTGGAGAGGAGACAGCATTCCAAACAGACAGTCATCACATTCCGGGCCTTGTAACACAAAGAAGTTTTCTGTCTGTAGTTCATATCTGAGCTCCTATCTCAACATGAGCTACTTAAATATTCAGAAAGCGTTGATTGTAGTTTGAATGATATGTTATGCTCTTACTTTTACCACAACTGTTTTAGTGAGACAGCCATAGTGAGGTGCCAAAAGCTGAATTTCACACCTTCTCTCATCAAAATATTGTGGTTTTTTTTGTATATTTTACTATCATGATGACAAGGATCATAATTTTTTTACTTGACATGGCTAATGACTCCTGTTTCATTGATCAGAAAAATCTTAAGGCTACATTTCATCTTAACAGTTCTGTATTAATAATCTGGTACTGACACATACGACAGCATGACCAGGGAGAGGCACTAGGAAGCAGAATATTTTCGCGTTTGACTTGTGTTCTTCAGTCACTCTCTGTTAGAGAGAAACTATCAAATGGAAAAATCTGACCATCAACAATAACCATAATCTGCAGTCCTGGAAGCTTTTACAGAACAGTTTCTGCAGCTTTTCAGCTGAATTATCAATGATATTGCTGTGCAAATACTCCCTGGCTTCAGAGTCAACGGCTTTGCACCGGAAGGAGTGGGTTCACAGAATGTCTGAGGCTGGCAGGGCCCTCTGGGTCCCTCTAGTCCAGCCCCTGCCCCAGCAGGGCCACCCAGAGCAGGGTGCCCAGGCCCACGTCCAGGCGGCTCCTGAAGATCCCCAAGGAAGAGACCCCACAGCCTCTGGGCAGCCTGTGCCAGCGCTCCGTCACCCGCACAGCACAGCAGTGCTCCTGGTGCTCAGGGGGAGCCTCCTGTGCTCCAGGCTGTGCCCACTGCCTCCTGTCTTGTTACTGGGCACCACAGGAGACAATGGGCACACACTAGGGGGTTAGCATCTGCTGACAAACTGGGTTAACTTCTGCATCTCTCTGCTCCCTACCTGTAAACTTCCAAGGGTGATACCTTAGTTTGTCTCCCAGTGGTGTCACTCATGACCCAGTCAGTGACTATTTCAGTGAAAAGACTTTGAGTGCTAAGCAACTATAGGTTTGATGCTTTGTATACAAACATATCTGTTTGTACTTTGGTATCCAAGGTGAAGTGAAGTAGCCAAAAGGTCATGCTCCTTTCCTGAAGTAGCTGAAAGGCCATGTTCCAGTGTGTATCAAAAAGACAAACTTTGGGTTCCTCCACTCTCATATCCACCACCAAGTAATTGGGTTAGCTGGGACGGCTTTCCAGTTTTTCCACACTGAACACTCCAAGCTGCCAAAGGCATGCAAACAGTGAACAGTTTTTATACCCAACATGGTGATAATGTGCCTGTTGTTTTAACACTTTCTGATGATTAAATAGCCATGCAAGTACACGCTCATCACAGAATGCCATTACTCAGTCAGACTGTTCTGCAAAGCTCTTTTTACTATGTGGATTAGTCCAAGGCTACAAACCCATGCTACGTAGGCTACAGTTAGAAAAATACTTTTACATCCATAATAAATTACTTATTATGCAATTACAGGATCCCTGTGGATGTTGATTAAATCAAATAAACTTCTCCATTCAAGGAGTATAGAGCATTTGTGAAGTCATAAACATGTGTTTCCATGACCTTTGCTCTGCAGAGCAGGGCCCCAGGACTTTTTATAAACAGACTAAACGCAGTTTAGGTTTTTCAGCAATCGTGTGGAAGTCCCAGGAGTATTTATTGTAAAACTTTTTTTTAAACTGCCAAACTGAGATAGAGCACAGGCAAGGAAACAGTACTGCCTCTGTGGCAGCTACGGCAGCTACTATTGTGGCCAGGGCCAGAATGTCCATTAGCTACTTTGGGGGCTGGTTTATTAACATCTAACTTTTACATGTTTCATCTGGTACAGTATAAACACACTGCCTAAAGATATCCTCTAGTCTCAGAGATATATTTACTAACAGGAAGCTCTAAGCCTAACCAGAAGCCCATTCTAGCTTCAGAATATTCCTTGTTTTGTACCTTTGTACCTATGCTTACTGCTATTGTGTCTGTGTACATAAATTTGCTAATGGACTTTTTAATTCTAGAAAGGAAATAAAAACAAGGCTTCAAAAATCCAAACAACAAGAGCAACAAAACTTAATTAACCAGTCCTGTTGCATCTAAGGATAAAGGAGTCTCTTCCAATGGATGCAAATCCAACACCTGTGAAAGAATTACATTATCGGCGCCTCTCAAATGTGTGCCGCTAAGCTCACAAGCTTAAGTTCTCCTGAGAGTTCAGGTGCTTCCTTCTTCTAGTTGGCTGATAAATGCTGTACAAATCGTTTCATTTGCAGTATTTTCACATTTCCTCCCAGCCAGTACCAGGAAACTAGCAGACAGGGGTGAGAACATGAAAAATAAGCCTGAGAAAAACATAGGTGAACTTCGCCAACATTTTTTAAGATGTTGCTTCTAGAACTTTTAACATAGGTTGAATGGATCCTGCTGCATCAGCTCTATTTGTCTGCAGATTATGTGAGCATTAAAAAAGTTGTAGACAGATGCAGTGATAAGACTCATCATCCAAGTCAATGACATTGTGTGTTCCAAGCGGATCGCAGGTGGCAAAAATACAATCTGCAATTAGATTGTCTGTCAGTGTCCTGGTTTCAGCTGAAATGGAGTTTATTTTTTTCAGCATAGATGGCATGGTGCTGTGTTTTGGATTTAGAATGAAAATAGTGGTGATAACACAGCAACGTTTTGGCTCTTGCAAAGCAGTGCTTACGAAGAGCCAAGAACTTTCCCACTCCTTGTGCTGCCCTGCCAGCAAGGAGCTGGGGTGCACAAGGAACTGGGAGGGAACAGCACCAGGACAGACTGGACAAAGGGATGTCCCATACCATATGGCATCACGCGGAACAAGAAAAATAAGAGTAATTTGGCCAGGGGGGCTCCCATTGCTTGAGGATTGGCTGGGCATCAGTCAGTGGGTGGTGCGTCACATGTATTTTTCTATTTTTAAAAACCCTTATTTTCTTCATTTTCTTATTAAACCGTCCTTACTTCAGCCCACAAGTTCTCACACTTTTACCCGTTCTCCTCCTACCCCACTGTGGGGTGTGAGCTGTGTGGTGCTGAGCTGCCTGCCAGGTTAAGCCACATCAGGCAGTGATTCCTGAGATGGCAGAAACCATCCAGTCTAGCACCCCTGGTGCTGGCACTGTCTTGCTCCCAGGGCAGCCTGCCTGTCCCGTGGTTGTGCTATGCACAGTGCCTCTGTGAAGGAGAGCCTGGAGGAGCAGGAGGCCACTGATTTAAGCACGCTTGTGTTGCCCTGAATTGCCATTAGGGCTGCAGAGCTTGCCTTGTCAAGCAGCTGCTGCCTGGACCCTGCTCCTTTCCTGGGTCCCCTCCATAACTATTTTGTTACCTTTAACTAGAGATCATATTTTTATTCCACACCTGTGACAGAGTAGCACAGAAACACTTTATTAGACATCTTTTCTAAGATGTTCAAGCTGTTACTATGACCAACCTTCCAGACTTCCTTTTCTTTTTTTTTTTTTTTTTAATTTTAATTTTTAAAATGTATCTCTTACATTGAACAGTTGGGTTTAGGAATCATCTGAGACAAGCTATGTGATTCAACTACATTAATGCCAGCAGAACTACAGAAATAGAGTGTCACATGGTTTGACTTCAATTTCCTCCACAGTGCCCAAGCTAGTGCACTCAGACGACATGGACCATATCAGGACATGGCTGAGTTCCTACTTTTAGGCATGTTTAAAAAGCCTTTTTTTTTTTTAAAAAAAAAAAAAAAAAAAAAAAAAGCTCTTTAATACTTATTTTTAGAAATGAGATAGTTACAGTAGTAGGAGGAATTCATTACTTACCTACTATTAGGAGCAGTACCTCTAAATATACCCTGAAAATGCATATAGAAAAATTAACCAGAGTAACATAATATTCTCTAGACAGACCCATCTGTGAGTACAAGTGCTGGAAGAAAAATTTAAGTGCTATTTACCATCAAAGGAACTGTAAACCCTTAATGGGATATAAATGATTGTATGTTTAAACTGCAGTCAATACTAAACCACGCTACAGTAATCATTTATTACATTTCCAATTTCACAAGAAAGTGGAGAACTCCACAGTTCTTCTGAAATGAAAAGAAGTGGAAGTCTGCTTTTTCAACCATAGAATAGATACAGAAACTTTCATACTGACGGTTCCCATGTCATTCAACTTGAGCTCTACAGAAATGGGGCTACCTAGCAAGAGGATCTGCTTCAAGGTCAGCTTGTGTGAGATACATGTGGTGCTCAACGTGAGCTTAGATGGGTTTACAGAGCCTTCCTGTACGTAACAGTAGAGGAGGGAGGACTGCAGACTGCAAGCCCAGGCAGCAGAAGGAAAACAGAAGTGTATACTCACAGTCAGTACAGCACTGAGTAACTTCAGGGTAAAAACGTGCTAAATGAGCAGAACTAATCAAATGTGAGGCAATTACAATAAGCATGTTGGTAGGTGTGAAATTAAGAAGAGAGAGGCCTTTTGGAATTTGTATAATATTCTAAAACATATGTTACGCTGAGAAGAAAAGTCCTAAATCAACTTTCAATCCTATAATCTTAATGAAGAATTTTATCTCTGACAGATCTAAAGCATGCTAAATCTTGGGTTAAGTGCCTACATAGTACTATATAAAATTGAAAGGGCTGCACCATCAAAAATAACTTTCAATATGTCTGAAGGTTTTGACAGTAATGAGTTACACAGATTTCCATAATAAAATATCCTGTGGAAGTCATACATTACAAAAAAATGATCAGGGTATATACTGGAAGCACACAAGGACAAAGGCATTTAGCGATTCAGAGGAAATGAAAAAAGAAAAAAAAAGAAAAAAAAAGAAAAAAAATTAAGCACATTTCCGAAGCGGGATAACAGGAAGTCAAATCATTAAATCCTGTGTACAATAGATATTGTACTGAGGAGGCCAAAGATTATTTCACTTCCCAGCGTACCTTCTGCACCTGAGCAAACATCAAGTGATTTCAGCACAAGACTCAGTTGGTGAATATGGAAATAAAGTTTCACATCTCAACTTCAAAAAGTGGTCAGACGTATAAGCCAAATGCAAAAGAGAGAGGAACTCACAGGCAGAATTTGGTGGTTTGGCGTGAGATGATTAAACATAGCTTTTTAGTGCAAAGGAAATAGGAAGGCTTGGGTTATGACTACAAGTCACAATTCAGTACAAACTCTAAATGAGCTAGTGCAGATATGTGAAGCTGCATAGCGCTCATATGGAGTAATTAATTTCTGGACCAAGAAATGTACACATGCTACCACTATCCATCTTGCTGAGAAACACGATAAATAGCCCAACTGAAGTGCTGTGGTTATTGCAGTATTGCCTCAGCTCTTATAGAAGTAGTCTGGGTACTTCTCCAGTGCTGCTCTATAGGGACAGAGATTACTGGGATGAACAGCAGAATGGAATATCTAATCTACAAGAGGATCCAAAGTTGCTTGATTTCATTCATCTTGCAAAACAAGCATCAAAGTTATATATATCTTCTCCCAAAATATCAGGGAAATAAATGCTGGAGAAGGAAACTATACCGAGTCAAAAGAGCACCAGAACTAAGAGGGTTATAATGCAGTTATGAATACATGTACAACTAAAATTAGAGGGTTTCTAATCACCAGAAAAAAATAAAATAAAACTTATAAAACAAGGCCCTGTCACAAGCAACAAGATGAAGAAAAACTGTCCTGTTTTCAAGATGGGGCATCCTACCTTCCAGAGAGAATTCTATGATACAGCTGCCTGAAATAGTAGGAGAATGATCCTTTCTTGGACTGTGTTATTCATCACTCAGGCTGAGAAAGTAAATAACATTCTAGTATTTTGCTCTCCTGGTTACCAACACTGCATCTCAAAACCTAGAACTGAGGACTGTTAGAAGAGCAGACCAGTAAGCCCAGCAAAGAGCTGTCATAAGAAGAATTTCATTGCACATCTGTCCTGTTTCTGACCAAATCAGGACAGGTGCATGCTGAAGTTTCATGCTGAGCAGGCTAACAGCATTTAGTGACGCATAACACATTGCACTATGTTACATTATCTAGCTGAGGCACTGTTGTAGTGTAATTGCATATTTGTGTTAAGACTTATCCAAAGACATGTGCATCAAACCAAGAAGCTAATGCAACTTATAAACTTCTGACCCCTGTTAAGATAAGATGCATTAGAATTGTTACAGAGGGAGGCAGCTGGGTAAGGTCTGGCAAACTTCACTACTACAAACACTGCAAACAAAGCGATAAGGGAACCTCACCTACTCCAAACCACAGAAATAAGGTATTAAATCTTACTCTCACCGTATTCAAAGCACATTAAGACCAATTGAGTCTGGACTTGTCATCCAGAGGTCAAAACCAAATAAATATTTATAATCAATTAGAAAAGGTGAGCAAACGTCACACTAAATAGAATCATAGAGGTTGGAAAAGAGATGACGAAGGGAAAAAAAAAAAGATGAGGTAAAAGATGAGAACAAAAAAAGAGGTGTCTTCAGGAAGGTAAAAGAAACCAAGATGTTCCCTCGCTCTCTGTTTTTCCCTCTCTATCACCTGTAGCATTTTCTGCAATAGATTATATGCTTTACTGTTGCTGACGAAAAGCAGATGGTGAAGGAGCCTAAGTTGTAGACGGGAAGATGTCTGTAGAAGTTGGAGCCAGAGTGTCAAGCCAAGGGAATGTTTGATACTGTTAAAATAGCATTAGATGAAGATAAACACAAAACAATAAATAATCTCAGGAAAACTAATCTCATCTCAGGAAAATGGGGTGGACATCTAGACAGGGTCATGAGCACCACTGTATATAGTTCAAAGGAGACCTGCAGGTGTTATCAGGGAAAACAGATTTTTCTCAGAGCTGTGCCCCAGTCTGAACTAGTTCTGCATATTACAAAGGATGTCCAGGTAAAAGATGCACTAGTAGATTCATCTAACCCAACATCCTCTGAATCTAACAAGGACTAATACCATCATTT
>VXAV01005952.1:66620-90280 GCA_013399715.1 Alectura lathami | reverse complement strand
AATCCTTTTTTTTTTTTTTTTTTTTTTTTTTCTTCCCCCCCCCTCCCCCCCATCACTACTGCTGAACCAGCTTTTCCACTGTTGTACATGTTGCAAAAAAATTTGTGCTCAAATAAAGTGGGATAAGGTAATCAGAGGTTAGCTTTAATGTTTGTTCCAATAGGCTTGAATGACTGTGTAGTGGGAAGCAGCGACCGCTGTGCAGCAATGTGGGATATTGCACTGTAGGACAATTACAAAATGGACTCAGAAGTACTCCTGAGTTGAGTCAAAACAGGGGAGGAATAATTGAAACTCTAGTTCTTTTTTGTCACATGTTCAGAGATGGTGCTTGCCTAAGTAAAATTAATTAATGAAGATTTGAAATTGGAGATCCTCGTAAAATGAAAAGAAAGAAAATGTGATTGTGCAATCAGGGAACTTCTTTCTCAGATGCTCTTTGCTTTTACAGATCAGCCTGGAATGGTCGTACACTCCGTGACAGCTAAGTAGCTTCAAAATCTTTCATTAATAGCAACAAGTAGTTCTGAAACAGGGGAAAAACTGGAAAGTTTGTAAAAGGTAGCTAACTGATGGCTGGACTGCTTGCAATTTCTAGCGCTGCTGCTTCAGGCAAAACATGCCATAGAGTCAACTGGTATATGGTGGGACAGCCGCTCTGTTTAACATTACAGAAAATACAGGCTTGACATGTCAGCCTGTTTGCAATGCTGCTGTACTGCCGCTGAAGATCAGCTCATCAAGGCTGATGCACTTTCTGAGTCTCCACTTTCTTCTTTGGCAGGAAGTAGTAAAAAGTACACTTTTAATGCACCAAACTCCCAACAACAATGTACCCAGGATTCACAACAATAGCAACGAATTAGTTGCATTTACCCCGATTGCTGTGCGGTAACCCACCTACTAAGGCTGTTTTCCTAGACATGAGCCAACAATATCTGAATTCTTGATTCTGAAAAGTATCACGTGGGTATTTTTTTTTAGAATTGAGTTCAAAAGAACTAAAACCAGTGTTAGTTAGTGTTAGAAAACTGTAAGTTTGCTGGTCTCATATTGAAAAAGGATCATGTTTATCTAATACTCCTTTAAATGAGCTTTTTCTGTACACAGGTAGAGAGTCCTACCAAAATTAATTTTCCATCACATGTGAACTTACGTCACAAATCAACTGGCTTCAACCACTCCCACACGAAAAAGTTAAAAGCCTTCAAAACCAGCCCTTCTGTGTTGCACCAGATTCTCCTTCCTCACATTGTACTCCTGTGGAGCCAGGCTAGGTCGTCCTCCACATCTCCCACCCCCGGAACAGAGGAGACCCTGCGGGAGCACCGCCTCTGTCGCAGCTCACATTTCTTTCCACTAACCCAAACCAAGTGCCTCTGATTTTTCAAAATAAATCATTAAGTGTGTTGTTGTGAAAGATGTAAAGTGCAGTGCAGGCTAGCAATAGAGAGGCTGAGCAGTGATACTTAACCACAGAACAAGGAGAAATCCTGCAAGTGAATAGCTCATTCACCAAAACCATTCACAAACGTGTATGTAAAGGAAAATAAATTGACCTCTGTGTGATAACTAAAAAGGAAACAAAAGATCACTTGAAAATAGAAAAATGTATATTCTTCTATAAAGCAGAAAAATAAACTGCTTCATTCAACCCGAAGCAATTTGCTCCCCAGTTTTTCATAGCATCAGCTAAACCAAAAATCAGTTACTCCCATTGTTATCTCTGGCAGCACAAAAAAGAATGGTAAATGCTGCAATCATTCCACAAACACTTCTCACTTTATTTGTGCATTCACACATGGTCATACTTTGCACTTGATAACAGTCTTCCCTCCAAAGGAGCCTCTCTAGAGATGAAATTAAACCAGAAACACAGCAAATCTATTCAAGAGATCTCATAGAAACAACTGTTTTTAAGAGCTGCAAGAATCACAGTGAAATGTTTTTCTGCCTTCTGTTGATCAAGCAAAATACATTGCACGCAATTTTTAAGACAAGGACTATGACTGTGTTTAAGGTTGCAAGCATTCATCTGTAACAAAAATAAATTTTGTGGGACAAAATGATTTTACGACTTTAGCATCACTGTGTGAAACTGTTTTCTCATGTCAACAGACCCTAATGCAGCAGTTTCCTCATCAGTCTGTGCTCCCCTGCTGTTTTCAGCTGTATATTTTAAATTTAAACTACATTAAAAACACATCATCTCAATTTTCTCTGTTTACAAAGAAGTTTTCTAGCACTGTGTTACCCTGGTCTATTTCTAAGTTCGCTGGTACTAAAGAAATCACTATGCAAAATTTCCCAGTTTATTTGTATTGAGAATATAGTTAGCAGTGGATTTTCAGTATAAAACTGCTCTTTTACTTCATATACACTCACTAGCAGTCAAACATAAGGCAAATGCCTTGGAGAAGTGAGGTAAGCATTATTTGAACATTATATTCTTCCTTGATGCTCTAGAAATAGCATTTGAGTTTTCTGAAAATAATGCTATATTTTTCCCCTTTCCAGAATAACCATTTCTCACAGATTAGAATGACTCATTTTTCTACTGAATGCACAAAGTTTGATTAACACCGAAACATTGATGTTGCCTTACCTGGTCCAATTTCTCTTCTTAAAAATGGCAAACACTTTACCTTACTTGTTATTTCAGATTCACAGAATAACAGCAGCAAAATACCACAGCTATTAGAATGAAAAGTGCAGCACCAATGAAAAAGCAAGGCATATAGTAATACATGTATAGTGCAATATGCATAATACCATAGAGGAAAAAACAAAAGTAACTCCACACGCAGAGTGAAAACCAGAAACTTTGAACTTCAGATATTTAATATTTTGTTATGGACAAACAAAAAAAAAAAAAAAAAAAAAAGGGAAAAATCTGTCTTAAAGAGAACTCAAATTACCTCAGTAATAGCAACATAAGACAATGTTAAGTTTATGTTAAATGATAATTCTAACAATGCCTCCTAACAAAGCTCTGTAAAAAGCCTGATTTTATATTGAATGCTGGATAAAAATTGTTTAAAAAATATTTTTCCTCATGATTTTACAAGTTCATCCAAAGCTATCCACTGCATGCTATAGAAACGTTCCTTCAGGTCCCTCAAGGGTTTTAGACAGTACCTTACTGCTTTCTAATGAATTTATTTCATAAAACTTGTTAGATAGCACTGTATTAACAATTAATAGGTGACAAATGAAGGAAGAGATGCATAGGGTCTAATACTTTCCACGCATCTTGTTTGGTCACTGTGAGACACCTGGTGTTTCCAAGCGGATCTGGTATTTCAGAGTACTTCATGCACCACTGTAGATGTGTAGAGCACAATTCCCATCTGCTTCAGCTGCAACTGTAACCTGGGCTGGAGGTAAATCAGACCCAAGAATCACAAGCACAGACCCTGAAAAATGCAGGCTGTCAGTGTCACACAGGAGCTGTACTGTGAAGGAGCAAATTCAGTCGTTTATCAGCAGCATACTCTCTGTGACCCAAAAACAGCGGAAACTGTGCCAAAGGCTAGAAACCAGATTGCCTTAAAGATGTGCTCGCTGATCCTTGCTGTTGGAAGTAGATCTTGGGGATGACTGCAGCTGGGAACAAGTTAAAGAGGCCCCTTGTCCTCTCTGCCTTTGAACTGAGGATGAAATATCTGCCTCTGTACTTACACTTCTCAGGAACTCAAATGAAACCTGTCTGGATCCGAGGTCTGCGGACCCTGCTGGAGCCACAGCCAGCACTTCACCGGACACAGTGTGCTCGCAGCTGGTATTCACGCTGGAGTGACTTGCCCCCACCAGTTCAAATGACAAGTCAGATCTGATGTTGGCTCCAATGACAACCTAGCTATGATCCTGAGGGCAAACCACGGGCATGGGTAAGTTATGCCATGTGCTGAGTGCCGATAGGTCTGCCTTCTGTCTTTCTCTTGCCTCATGCTCACCCACAAACTGAAGGTACAAAAAACCACAGCACAAATTTGCTGTCATATTAATATTAATGTCCAGGGCTGTGCAAGACCAGACTTAACCCTGCACTCCCTTAATGTGACTGTCAAATGCTGTATGTTTTACCCAAAATACCTGAAATTGCACTTTGAGAGAATTTTGGTCATGCAAAGTAGAAGAGTGGGAGGAAGAGGGAAGTAAAAATGTATAGAAAAATACTTATAAAAATATTTAGCATGCACTGACCTACCCGACATACAAGTTCAAAGGGCTCCTGAAGTATTTGTAAAATCTTAATCACTGCTTACAAACTACATCTGCATGGATTCAAAAACCAAAAGTACACTTCACTTTCTCAGGACAGATACCTTGCAATGAAGAGCACTTTCTGTATTGCAAAAGTGCTTAACCACATATTAACCAAACATTTGCTTTCCAAAGACTGCTCTGCATGCAGAAGGAGTGCAGCTATTTGAAACTAAATGCACATGCCAAGATTTTGGTACTTCATTGCTTGCATAAACCATTCAACATTAAAAAATTACGGATATGTGCAATATGTAAAAAGCTAATTTATGCCAATTTTTCTTTTTTTAAAGCACCCACTGTTTCCTGTTCCTCATTGATCTTCTAATAAAGGGCAAACTCCAGGTTGCCTCGGGCAGCACGCACAAGGCATAGAATTTAGCAGGGATTTAGCAGCTGTCACGCAAAGTGCTCACTTGTGCTACTGCCAGACTCGTGACAGTACAACATAAAGCTTGCTTTGCCCGTGTCCCACAGCTCCAAATGTGCAGCAGGACTGAGACTGCACAGCCAAGGAGGAAGTGAGCACATTCCCATCCACACCCATGGCGCAGTGCATGCCAGCCCCTCAAGGCTGTAGGAATGACAAGCCAACCCTCAGCACAAATTATTTCATGTCAAAATGGGAATGTGATCTTGGATGGGGGCAGAGCCAAAGAGAGCAGAAGAGAGCAGAGGACACCTCAGCAGTAGGGAAACTTTGCTCTGAGTTCTTCAAAGAGACTTTCTATTGCAAGTATACACACTCTTCACTTGCTTCTCACTTACACACATTGCATATGGATTTGGCCAGACCACTAATTCAGGAATCATCGATAATTGCAAAATGTTCACAATTAAATCAGTCAGTCCATAATGCTCCTAAATACTCATTGAATGACAGCTAGCTGTTTATGGAAAGGCATACAGATATCCATATGCTCCACAAAACTCCTGACAAAAAGAAAGTGCTGAAAAAACTGAAGCAGGCTGACATTCACTGATTATTTCAAAACATATGTGCTCCCTCTCTTTGCAGCTTTCACTGGTTGGAGCGCAAACAGATCATCATTTCATACTACTTTTTATTTCATTCTCCAGCTGGCATACAATGCACTCACAGAAAATAAAAGCCACATCTAATTTTTCCAGTCAGCTGCAGATATTTCCCCCAATTACAGGGAGCAACATTGTAAATTACTGTCATTTCACAAAGTCAGATTATCCTCAATACAGAGTAAAGGCACTCAGCCACTGGGAAACACCACGATTCAAGCTGGAGTGCCCACAACATTTCACTGAGAGCATGGGGGACCCCTCTGCACCCGCCTGCCCACTCCTAATTCAAAAATATCCAAGTGTCATGGTAGCAGGGAACATCCACAAGGACAGGACAGCAGACAATGAGATCACCTTCCTCTCCATCACTGTCAGAAAATGCCAGTGGGTCAGAAGCAACAGCACAGAAAGCAGGCTCTAGCCGTAAGGGGCATGTGTGCTGCGCTTCAGTGAGTCAAGGTGCTCACACAGCTCCCACTGCCCCACCACCCGGCTGACTTCCATTGACATGGGCCAGAAGGAGCATCCTGATTCAAATTTGGTGCACTTTTGTGCAATTCTAGAAGTAAATGGCAAACTAAATGTACTGGTGCCCTGAGATGTAAATTCTTATTTTTCTTAACCTAGAGCACATGAAATAGTTCCCAGGGGGCAAACAGCCCTCACGTGTGGCGTGGAGAGGACCGATTCCCTGCATTACTTGAGGCCACCTGGTCAATGGCTGGGATGGGTGTCAGCTGAAGACCCCTCTCAGGTACAGGAGCCAGATGTGGTAGTATTTTGCTCAAGACTCCTGCCTTGGCTGAGCATGGACAATGAATGCTCAGATCCCAATGGAGCAAAGAGGAGGTGAAGTTGAGTACCCCTGGTTTTACCTACAAAAAGGGTTCCCCCATCAGCACCCTGCAGCAGCCTGTTTAACCCCTGGGCATGGTTGACAGCAGTCCATTGGTCACAGCCCTTCCTCGTGTTTCATGAGCCAACTGACATTCAAGGTCTCACATCATAGAATCATAGAACAGCTTGGGTTGGGTTGGAAGGGACCTTAAAGATATCTAGATCCAGATCCCCAGATGATTTATTCATAAACAAAACCAAAATGAAATGCAAAGCCCAATGGCTAAGCATGCATCCTAGAAAGATCTTGGATGCTAACTGCAATGCTGACTGAACTCCAGATGAAAACAAAGACTGGCTCACATGTAACTGCTGGTAACTTTACCACTGTATATCTCCCAGCTACCACTGTACTGCGGGAGGCTGAGCTGTGCCAAGAAAAACACTGACAACAGACTAACAATTCAAGACCTTGAACAACACAGGCCATAAAATACCCCCTATCAGATGATTGTTTCCTTTGAATCCCTAGATTAAAAGTCATGAGAAAAGTTATCTGAAATTAATTTAGCTGAAAAGATAATAAGAAGATGAGGTGGCAGGAAATGATCAACTTAAAAATCTAGTACAAAAACTTGACTGACAGATTCTTGCTGAATGGAGATAACTTCTTAAGAGGATCATAAGCAATTGCTGAGCCAGATGAGACCATCATTATCAATATGATAGAGCGACGCATGCTTCAGGGACACAAGAATCCTACAATGGAAATCATACAATTTCTGGATTCAGAGAAAATTTCTTTTTTACTCACAGTTAGCAAGGAAAACATATCTGTTTTATCCTAATAGTTCTCTGCCAGAACCCTCTGCAGAGCATTACAAGCTGTACATTTATTACAGAAGAATTCCCAAATATCCCAACGTGGTGGCTTTTGTTTCTATGCAACACCAGTAGTAAAAAAACAAACAAACAAAAAAACCCACCTTAATAATGGTCATATAATGGTCTTAGATGCTCCCTGGATTAAAACAGACTAAACGCTTGCTGGACTGAATAATCCCTCTGTAGCCTCCTCTATCAAAAATCTGAGTCTCCTACCTGGTGTCCCACAGTCTCCTTCTTCTTTCTGAAAACATTAGTTTTAATTAACGACATGTTCCTCTCATAGACTGTCCACCTAACAAGAATCCAGTTTTGACCTCTTTGTTTTCAGACTTCTTGGTGCATCTCCTTATTTCCATAAGGGCTGCTACTTTACTGTTTGTCTGAATCGTGAGTGCATGTGTAGTAGAGCTTGCCTGAGGAAGGAACAACAGCCCAGGCTGCTGGAGGGTTGTTGCCTCTTCTTAATGGAGCACTGTGATCTGCTGCTGCTTTGATAAGGAAAAAGAGTACAGAGCTGTGACTGGGACTACACTGGACACCCAATACCTTCTGTATGTTAATTGATGAGGAACACACTGAAAAAAGGAATAACCCTCTTTCTGCTCACTAATTAATTAATACTCCTGACACAGACAGAACATTTTCTGTATTAAACTGAACGTGCAATCAGCATTTTGCAGACTTGCATAAAATTGAAGAGCATGCCATGAGAAAGTTACTTAGAGCCTGAACTCCTCCTAATGAGGAGAGTGTCAATGGCGCAAAAAGCCTCCCTGCCTGCTCCTGTTGGGTCTGTACCGGCCATTTCTGAAGAACATCAGTGTTGCCAGAGCCAGCTTCAGAGAGGAGACAGGACTGAAGGAGCAGTTGGTCTGGTCAATAAGCACAAGTTCACCAGGGATGTGGCAGCATATGTGTTACTTCTGACTCAGGAACTCATCTCCAAATGTCTGCGTCCTTGACCCAGAACACAGATCTGAAGAAAGCTGATACTCAAGGTAAAAAATCATAATGACGCTGCTTGCGGTTAACAAAGATGTATCTCAGCTCATATGGATTCCTAAAACACTCTTTTCCCTGAAAATACCATTTACAATGTGACACAAAGTGTGTAAGTGGATGAGTTACCTGAAAGCATAAAAGACATACCAGAAATAATGAGAAGAGATTGACTAGGAGGATATTTCAGAGACAGCATTAAAAATTAATAGACATCTTTGTCTTTCAAAGTTTTATCATCTCTTGGACGGTAAAGAGTAGGAGGGTAAAGATCCTTCCTCACTCATTTTGCCATGGAAAGAGAGAGCCAGATGATCAGCTGATACCAATTATAAATTATTGGTCAAGATTAGAGAAGGAAATGAAATATAGGGGCAGAGCAGTCTGATTTCTAGCAGCACTGAACTGGAGCAGATGTGAGCATCAAGTCCTGCATCTCTTCTTTCCTCCCACATGTCTTTTCCTCCTCTGAATGGTAGCCCATGAAGGGAAATCTTGGCTTCTCAGTAGGTTCACATAATTCTTCCACATTTCACAATAACACTGTATGTTCTTTTGCTTTCTGACAGTGTGCAGAGGCCACAGGAGTCCCCAGTGAACTGGGGGTGTTAACCTCTGCTCCATTTTTCTCATCATGTGCATATGGAAAAGAATATTTACTGGCTGCTTGGAAGAATCGGCACAGAACATTTAGTCATGTTAGAAAACTGGGAAAAACCCTACACTATGGAGCTCTCTTCCAGGGTTAGATTATTATTATTTTATTTTATACAAATGTTCTGAAAAACCCCACTCATTTCCTCTCTTTTTTTTTTCCCGAATAATTATTCACTAGTTTGCACTACTCTTTCACATTGTCACTACTTGTCTAGAACACTTAGTAACTGTCTTCCTTTTTAATAGAGTGAAAGCCTACTAAAATTTTCTGTTAATTCAGATACTTTCTTTGCATGTCTTCATTTCATTTCTCTCTGTTTCTGAGTCATTCTGAGTATTTTCAGAGCTCTCAAGGAAGAGGATTGTTTGACCACACTTCAAATATCTTTTAGGACTTGAGCAGTGAGGCTCTTGCAATTAATGTATCATGACAAACATGCTTTAGATACGCAGCCCATCAGTATTTTACTTAAGCGTTATTAGCTGGAGGACAACTATTGAATGAATGTGAAAGAACTATTGCAGAATCCATAAATTTATTCTTTCACCTTTGAATTATATCAGGCTTTATTTTTCTATCACTGCACGACTTCTTATCCTTGTTTTTTGCATTCAGGTGCTCTATTCCCTCCACTGACTGACTCCTGACTTACTTCAAGTTTTCGTTTTAAGAGTAACAGCCGATTTGACTGTTCATTCATAACTGCATCTGCTATAGCAATGATTCTTTTGGTTGTGCAGTCACTTGCCAATGTCATCACATAGCAGGGTGGGTGCAGTCTGAATGCAAACACACACATACATTTAAGCTACCAGAAGGCAGTAAATAAATAAAATGTAATCAAAGTAGTTTTTACACACTAAAGCAGAAGAAATTTCATGTCATTGCAGTGGCAGTGGGAGGGGCGGGAAGAAGAGATGACAGATACAGAAGAAGACAGATTATGCTGCTGTTTGCAGCAATTTGGAACAAATATATAAATTGAACTACCATTTCCCCCCTGGCAGCTTGATTATCTGCAGTTTAATGAATCACATATCTAGCAGTTACTTGTCTCATTCTCATAGTGCAGAAATCAAGCTAGCACAATAGAGACAGGTTAGCTTAACATCGTTCCCACGTTAAGACTAAGATGTACTTGCATGATCAGAGCTGCAGTAGGATCTTTCATAGCTTAAACACTGCTTTGTTAGTTGCCAAAGCTTTGCTGAGCATTCCTAGAGATGTGGTTGATACTTAATGCCTGTCAGCATTGAAGATGCATTTGGCCAATGCCCTCAATAATATCCTTTAACTTTCAGTTAGCCCTGAAGTGGTCAGGCAGTTGGAATAGATGATCTTCAAAATGAACTCAGAACTATTCTACTGCTATTCTATTCTATTCTTGCCACCTGATTTTTTTTTTTNNNNAATATTTTTTTTTTTTTTTTTTTTTTGTAGTTAGTTATTACTTTAAGTTTGGCAATAGTAGAAAAACAATGAGAATACTAAAAAGATTCTTTGTATTTGAAAATAAGTTGATATAGCAGGGAAAAGAAAGATCATACATTGTTTCTTACTAGACAATATATCATACTGAAACATACATGCCTTCGATGTCTTCATCTTAGGTTATCTAGTACCATATACTTTACAAGCAGGAAAAATAAGAGCTTATTAGAAAATAGAAATATTCACATTTTTCGAACAGTTATAAAGAAGTGGCCAGGTTTTCAGGATTTATGAAAATTGACATTCTGTCTGGAAATTGACACTTTCATTGGCCCCAAAATTATGGATGTACAAAGCCATGCTAAAAATTTAGTACTTCCCATCCATAAATGAACATATTTGTGTGAGTTTTGTTCTTAATTTAACATGCAGTATTACAAAGGGAGTATAATTAGTGATAGTCTTGAGGTACAAAATTTGAATATCTGTTTTGATCCATATTGCTCTAGTAACCTACTTTTAATACTGGAAGCATGGGGTAAGCACGCATTAATTCCTACTTTTTCACGGACTATTAAATTACTCCATTTCCCAAAAGCTATCCACAGAGTTGGACGCATTGGAAAGTAACTTCATAAAGTATTTGGCTTGGCTTCTAAATAGACCTTCGCTCTGCTGTTAGAGAAATACTATGATGTACGTAAGCTACCTTCACACATGCTGATTTGTTTGAAGGACTTCTCCAAGCGGGGTGTATTTCAAACTTGACTCTTAGATAAAAGACCAAACGGGTATGAAAGCTACAACTCATTTGGTTCCTTATGGTGCGGTATAAGAAAAAGCAACAACTGTAAAGTTTCTATGATGCTTAACTGCAGCATAGCTCAAGAGAAGGGGTTTTACATGGACTTCTCCCCACTAGAATTTCCTCTTTAAATTTTTATATAAGCAGGACAACAGAAACCATAAGTGTAGTAAAATTTTTATTTTATTAGGAACAGGCATATTAGGAAGGATAAACTAAGGGAAGAGTATGTTCAGCAAAAGTGGAGGGTTTTTTTTGGTTAAGAAAAAGAACAAGATAAATGATTAGTGGACTTTTAGCTCTTGAAATACTACAGTAGATTTGGGTAACACTTTCATTTGGAAAAGCAGAGTTGATTCAGCTGAGTTCCCAGCATTTGCAACATAGATTACAGTCATAAGGATTCTTGAGTCCTGAGTTACAAACTCAGTTTGCATATTGACTCAGGCACTTGAAAGATGTTATGATGATGCCTTTAAATAGTTCAGAATGTTAAATTGTTTGATTCTTACTGTTCTGGGATTCTCAGAGTCCAAGAGAACCCTCCCCTCCCTTTTTTTTAGAAAACAAACAAACAAACAAACAAAAAAGTATATTCTTCACAACCCTACTACCAAACTCAGTGAACTTTCTAAAATATGACTAGGATCACACAGTCTTGATATCATGGCAAGTCTCTGTAAAAGAGAGTTTCTGCTGGGGAGGAAGGACCATTGGCAAACATATATTGACGATTATCCTCTTTTAGATCTGGAGATTAATTTAAATATTTGATCTATCAGACAATGGGAGATAAGACAGACAGGTAGGCAAGCAGGCAGGCAGGCAGATGAGGAGGCCTGCCTATTCACAGAGGATCTTGTAATTAATAACATTTATGTGCTTCTCATCTACACATGGTCAAACCTGAGATTTACCATAGGTACATCACACAATCAAGAGATTGTTTATTTGCAAGAGGTCTGTCTCCAGGATGTTTGCATACAAGATTTTTTGGTATGTGCACAAGAGGCTGGAGAGGAAGCAAAACTGTCATGCTTCCTGTAAGTGGCTTCTTGACTTTTAGCATATCCATGCGGAGGATTAAAAGACAGTGATCACACAACTATGCTCTGTCTGTATAGCCAACAATATGATTTCCCTATGGGCCACCTTGAATTTTTAATCTCTAAATTCTCACTTTAATTTTTTTTTCAATTTTTTTTTCAATTTTTTTTTTTAAGTTGCTAAAAAACAGTTTATGTTTTGGTTTCATAAGGTTTATTTTGAAAGATATATCCTTGAAGCCTACAGAGCTGTTAAGGAGTGTGTGATCAGACACCTAGAGAATTCATACTGCTGCTTTCAATGTTGTTTAAAAAGAAGGTGTTAAAGTAGAGGCAATCAATGCAGAGGAAATTCCTTTCTTGGCATATTACAGTGATGTACTCTAGAGAAAAGTCATGATTGCTATAATTACTTTAGGTAGAGATTATTTATGTTACCATTAAGATAATTGCTTAAACAGAAAAATGGGGAAATAAGAACTGGAAAATCTCTTAAATCTGCTCAAAACAAATAAAGTTATTTTAGTGAATGTTTATGTCTTTCATGATATGTAGTTTTATTACTTTTTTTTTTTTTTTTTAAATAAGGACAGCATTGCGAAAAGCCAGTAAGTATGGAAGTAATTACAAGTCTAAGTGCTTTAGGCATATGGAGACCAGCTCCAGAAAAAACTTTTATAAAAAAAGTCTCACTTGGTGAATCTCTCTGTACCATCTCACAGGTGTGCAGCACAAGGGCTGCAAGAACATCAGTACAAAAATCTTCAAAATACTCCATGACATGACTGTTAAAGAAAAACGTTTCTTGCGTAAAAGGTAAGATGCTACATTGCAAGAAATCATGCAAATGACATCTGTCAAAAGTCAGCTGAAGTTTCGAAATTTGCTACAGTTTGAAAAGTAGGCTATAAAGATTTAAAACAGTTATTAGAGGAAATAACAGAATATAAAGCATATCTTGGAATAAACAGAAGGTTCATCTCAATCTAAGATGGTGCCTCAAGAGTCACCTGTGAGAGACAGTGCATTTGCTCCTGGATAAAGGAGTATTTGCTCACCAGTGGTACTTGCTCACCGGACACTAAGTCTTAGTACAAACAAGCACTGTACAGGTATGTAACACCACCAGGCTTTACAGATACAATTCTTCATAGGCCACAGCTATTCATGCAGTGGTAAATGGGGTAACAGTCCAAAATGGGGGCTTATTCATTTGATCTCTTTTCAGATTATACTCACTGCAGAGACAGGGTGTATCCTAAAATTATTTTCTTCTCAGTGGGAGAAAAAGGGTCAGGTTAGCTGACAGTACCACAGCACATTAAATAGAAGGTATTGTTTGTTAGCAGGCAATCAGAAAAAGCTTTACTCACAGAAATTTGTGTCTGAGCACACTGGAGTATGAATTGCTACTTACAGCAATATTGGAATAAAAGTGGACATTGCAATGAAATCCACGAAGGTAAAACTATTTTTTTTTTTTTTTGAGTTATGCATGCAATATTGACCAAAACATTTCAGCTGACACAGTATTAGGAAAAAAATCCAACACACCAACAACGTTAATAACTTTTTAGACAATGGTTTTGTTCTTTGAAAATATAGTCCAATTTTTATTCTGGCTTTCTCTGTAATCCAGACTTTTCTTTCAAAAGTCTCACTTTTCATCACAGTAGCACAGAAAACTCAATTTAGGACATAACTTTAGGCATGCATTATATTTCAGATGAAACTGAAAACACATTTCTTCTCTCCCACACTAAAAACAACATGAATGCTTCAACACACACATGCACAAATTCCACAGCCTTGGCCATCATAAAATAACAAAACAAGGGAAGGAAAGCAACCTCAGTCCCACTTTCTTCCCAGGACTCAGGAGTCTGTGCTCCACTTTGCACTTTGCTCTGAGACAAGTGCATGCACATGGTAAGTCAGCCTCACTCACTGGGCATCACTCCTTGAAAGAAATGAAGGCACTGGCACAGGCTGCCCAGAGAAGCTGTGGGTGCCCCATCCCTGGGGGTGCTCAAGGCCAGGCTGGATGGGTTCCTGGGTAGTTTGATCCAGTGCATGGCAGTAAGCCCACAGCAGGGGGCTGGGACTGAGTAGGCTTTAAGGTCCCTTCCAACCCAAGCCATTCGTGATTCCATGATTCTTTGAGTGAAGCATCATAATTTGAAGCCCTTCTGAGGTAATTCTCTGTCCTCAGATCCCTACCTATCAATTAGAAAACAGCCAGACAGTAAAAAGTTGAGATATGATCTGGAAGATATTTCTGCTCTAAGCAATAAACTGTAACATGAGCAAAATATTACCCTTTCATTTATAGTCTTGGAAGGAAAGGTGGGGAATTAGTGACTCTAAGAAACAAACGCTGAAGTCAGGAAGAGCACTTAGGCATGGTGAAGATAAGCACTTGCTTAAGTGCTCTGCAGGACAGGAGACCAAAACAGTCACACAGACTACTATGGCCATTTTTATTTTTATTCAAAACTGAAGAAAGGTGCCTGGCAGGTCTCTACCCAGGTCCCCCCAGTCGCACCATTGCACTCATTTTGTCTTCCCAAACTCAAATCATCCAACATCTGCAAAACATGGTGAACATTCAGACTGCATTGTTCTTTTTAAAATAAACTCTCAAGGATCAAGCCTTGCAGTCTCTCACAGCCCCTGGCTGCGGCAATGCTCCCAAAATGATGTCAATGGGAGCTTTGCCCAAGAAAGGGCTGTAGAAATCAGCTGCATGTGAGGAAAGCGCTTGAACTTATGGAGCAAACTATCAGGATAAGACTTTATATTTCAAACTATATTTATTCTTTTTACTAAATCACTGGAGAGTGTGGGGAGGAGTGGGGGATGCCACTATAGAAAACCATATGGTATTTGAATTTCCAAGACAGAATCGTGCATAATAAATATTTATAGAATCCAGCGGTATTCTCTTCTTTGTGTTTATTCTTTACATGTCACCCAGATTAACTCTGTCCAAGCACTAATCAAATATCACAGTAAGTTAAAAGCAATCAAAGCATGGGGGAAAAGGGGAAAACAGATTACCAGTAGGCTCATAATTAGCAACCTGGACCTGGAAGGAGGCGCTTGAGAAGCGTCTCTGATGTGTCTGGATTCCAGTGCTCACCACACACCACGAGTGGTTTAGGAAATAGACTTCTCAGTCTCTGCAAGGGGTAAGGAAGACATACACAATGTTTTTGGCTAGACCAAGCAGGGGTATGTGTGGAGCAGCTGCAAAAGCAGACATCTGTCTACATTCAGAGACCTACACAGGAACACAAAGGCATCTCTCAGTAATGACAGCTACCTTGCTCCTGGCTTCTGCTGGGAATGCTCTGTCTCCTTACCTGTGGCATGTGGGGCTGTTGCACTTGGTTTGCTTCAGGCAAAAGCAATGCAGGTTGTCCTTCTTGCTTTGTGGTTAAAGAGTAGCTGAAAGAGCTACTGAAATGCACAGAAGATCTGGTCTAGCTATGACATAGGAATGGACTCCCTTCTGCTGACTTTCCTTTACAGTCTTCTTCTCTTCCCTGCTCCTACCCCCTTTCCCTTTCTTTTTCTTGAGGTATGAGAGCTACCAGTCCCAACCTACCATTTTTTTCTTCAGAAATAGTAAAAGGATTTTAAAAAACTGAATAATAAGCCCCCAAGTCGATAAAAAGTACTTTTCAGAATGACTTCAACCAGAAATGTTGTGTTGCGTTTTCTAAATAGATATTGCTTCTGTACAGATACTGCAGTCGTCATACTCCAATCATGGAGAGCTAGTCAAATTCTGTGTATCTAAGCATGTAATTTCAAATTAACAAGAAATCTTTTATTCCATGAAAATAACAATTATTGAAGGTCAAGTTTGAAACGATCAGCCAAACAAATGTTACGCATTCAATATAGAAAACTCAGGTTTTTAATACAGATAATTAGATTTTACTACGAAATGTGTGTTCAGAAGTTTTCTCTATGTCACTGAAGTAGCTATTTATCATTAAGAACGTACATATTGAGTGTTGCCAAAAGTGTAATAACCACATATGTTATTCTTCAAATACATATTTTTAAAACAGTTGGTATTTACTTAATATGTAACAGCAGTTATTAAATCATTCTGAAGTCTGTTTTGTGGAACCTTAATGTAAAGCGTTACACAGGAGAGACACGATGGGGACAGATGTGAAAAGGGAATAGATGGGCTGTTAGCAGCTGAGTTGTGTTAGAAATTACAGGTTAAAGAAGTAAAAGGGAGACTGGACGTCTGAAAGACCGGAAGGACAATGAGTTTTAAGAGGTGTGTTTAAAGCTTTAAAATGATCAGATAATTTCTAGCTCAACAGATGCATAATAACAGAAGACATTTCTGTAATCACTACTGAATCTACTAGGCCAGGATGTAAAACTGCATCATCTGGTAGCTCAGATTAGAGAGATTTAGATGAAAAAAGGCCTTCTTCCACTTCTGGTTTTCAGCAGTGCAGAAGTGGCAGTTTCCCCAGCACTGGCTGTGGTTCTTTCCAGGCTCTGTGCTTTTGAGTCTCACTGCAGCTGTGAGCTGGGAGGACACCATGGACTGTGCTACAAAAGCCTGGCTCAGTGGCTGGCCTGATCTCCTCTGCTTTTGAATTTTAACAGGCTTTGTGCATTGAATTCTCTTTTTTATCGCCAGTGTAGCCAGCAAACAAGCACAGTTACTGCTGGTTGTTCATAACTAACCGCGGAGGAGTTTGAAGGAGCCAGGGACATAAAGGGGAAGAATTTCTACAGGTACATCAACAATAAGAGGTACGCTAGGGAACGTGTGGATCCTCTACGGAAGGAGACTGAAGACCTAATCATGAGCAGTAAGCAGAAAGCTGAGGTGCTCAATGACTTCTTTGCCTCAGTCTTCACCAGCAAGAGCTCTAACCACACCACCCAAGTTGCAGAAAGCAAAGGTGAGAGCTGGGAGAAGGAAGACCCGCCTATTGTAAACAAAGACCAGGTTTGAGATCATCTAAAGAACCTGAAGGTGCACAAGTCCATGGGACCTGATGGGATCCATCCACGGGTCCTGAGAGAACTGGCAGATGAAGTTGCCAAGCCACTGTCCACCATATTTGAAAGGTCATGGCAGTCTGGAGAAGTTCCCGCTGACTGGAAAAGGGGAAACATCATCCCCATTTTCAAAGAGGGAAAAAAGGAAGATCCAGCAAACTACAGGCCAGTCAGTCTCACCTCCGTGCCTGGCAAGGTCATGGAGCAGATCCTCCTGAAGGGTCTACTAAGGCACATGGAAAATGAAGATGAGGTGATTGGTGGCAACCAGCATGGCTCCACCAAGGGCAAATTGTGCCTGACAAACCTGATGGCCTTTTATGATGGAGTAACAGCATCAGTGGATAAGGGAAGAGCAACTGATGTCATCTACCTGGACTTGTGCATTTGACACTGTCCCGCATGACATCCTGGTCACTAAATTGGAAAAGCATGGGTTTGATGGATAGACCACTCGCTGGATAAGGAACTGCCTGGATGGTCACACCCAGAGAGTTGTGGTCAACGGCACAGTGTCGAAATGGAGACCGATGATGAGTGGCATCCCTCAGGAATCGGTACTGGGATCAGCGCTGTTTAACATCTTCGACGGTGACATGGGCAGTGGGATCGAGTGCACCCTCAGCAAGTTTGCAGACGACACTAAGCTGTGTGGTGCCGCTGACATGCGAGAGGGAAGGGATGCCATCCAGAGGGACCTGGACAGGCTTGAGAGGTGGGCCCATGCCAATCTCATGAAGTTCAACAAGGCCAAGTGTAAGGTCCTGCACCTGGGTTGGGGCAATTCCAAATACAAGTACAGGTTGGACGGAGAATGGCTGGAGAGCAGCTCTGAGGAGAAGGATTTGTGGGTGTCAGTTGATGAAAAACTCATCATGAGCCAGCAGTGTGCCCTTGCAGCCCAGAAGGCCAACTGCATCCTGGGCTGCTTCAGGAGAAGCGTGACCAGCAGGGTGAGGAAGGTGATCCTGCCCCTCTACTCTGCTCTTGTGAGAACCCACCTGGAGTACTGTGTCTGGTTCTGGGGCCCCCAGCACAAGAAGGACATCGAGCTGTTGGAGCAGGTCCAGAGGAAGGCCACGAAGATGATCGGAGGGCTGGAGCACCTCCCCTACAAAGGCAGGCTGAGAGAGTTGGCGTTGTTCACCCTGGAGAAGGTTCCGGAGGTGGGGGGGGGGGCCCTGATAGTGGCCTTCCAGTACCCAAAGGGGGCCTACAGGAGAGCTGAACAGGGACTCTTTAGAAGGGCATGTAGTTACAGGACAAGGGGCAATGGCCATAAACTGGAAGAGAGGAGATTTAGACTAGACATTAGGAAGAAATTCTTCACTGTGAGGGTGGTGAGGCACTGGCACAGGTTGCCCAGAGAGGCTGTGGATGACCCCTCCCTGGAAGTGTTCAAGGCCAGGCTGGGTGGGGCTCTGAGCAACCTGCTCTAGTGGGAGGTGTCCCTGCGCATGGCAGGGCGGTTGGAACTAGGTGATCTTTAAGGTCCCTTCCAACCCAAACCATTCTGTGATTCTGTTCCCACTGGGTCCAGCCTATGACCAAAAAAGCCAGTCTTAAGCCAGTGAGATAAAGACTTTGAAACAAAGTAGAACGGAGCTTTCCAGAGATTATTACGAAAATCTGGCTGTCATCTAAACATGCAAAAATAGTGAAACATGGAAAAAAAAGGCCATCTTATTCATCCATACATCTGCTTGCTTTGGTTCTTCAGTATTCAAGAAAGCTTCAGTTGTTAAAAATACAATGTGAGGTCACAATTTCTATACTGTGCAGGTATTACACATGCTCAGCACTTTACAGCATGCTTCTTGTACATACAGCATAATACAAAGCAACATTTTTCATAATTCTTCAGAGTTTTACAAAATGTTCTGCAGGAACTGCTGTCAAAATGGTCTTGGACAAAGGTGATGAATATAATAGTGTGTTACAACTGGCTTATTTGTAATGTCTCAAAAAACAATCAATAGCAAAATGACCTTCATCTAAATCTATCAAATCCATATACACTCCATTTAATTGCAAAGCTCTTTACTCCAGTCATTTCCTGGACACAAGGCTACTTTATTCAAGCTCCAGCATTTTTAATTTCTCTTGCACTGAAAAGCAGCATGCTCAGCTCACAAGTAATGCTGACATAAAAGCCCATCAGTCAGATCCCTTGGTGTCTCTGTGTTTTTCAGGATATGAAGACAACAGCAATGTAAACACTCTACTATTGCAGAACAAACATCATGTAACCACAAAGCAGTGGTGACATAACCTGTATATTATCTGGGAAGAATTGTCTGCAATGTAAACTGAACATCCACATCCCTTTCTGCTCCTCACTCCACTCTAAAACAGCTTATTTAGAGGAACATTTTGTATCAATTTTCCATTTCTTAAGCAAAGACATATTCCTCCTAAGGGCATTACTTTCAATGGCTTTCCTTTTGTATATTTAAAAATCTTACTTCCTCCTGAAATAACAATGTCCTTGCTCAAACAACACATTTAAATGCTATGGATATTTCACAGCTGACTCAGGTGTGCCTAAGTCAACAGCTTGCAGAGAGTTTTTAAATAGAAAAATGTGTTGCTGCTGCTTCTTTTCTTAGTGTTGATATACAGAATATGAGAACAGCTGTACAGGATCAGACCTAACACAGATCTGCCCACTACCTTGCCTCTCTCTGGCTATAAGGCGATGCCTACTGAAGAGAGTAAGACAAGGGAAAACGTAGCGATACCTCCTCAGAATAATCTTTCATATCTGAGAGATCTGTAGATCTGGGATTTCTTCTTCAGTGAATGAAAGTTAAGTGCACTGCATCAAAGCACAGCATATAGCAATGTGTTACCCATCATTCACTTTGGAAGCTGTTCCCTTAAGCAATGACACATGATATGACATTAAGCAACTAAAGGACTATACAACAGACTTCCTATCTATGTTACTCATGGATCTTTTAGTCAGTCAACTTGCTAATGCACATATATCATACAAAGCTTCGACCAAAAATACAGGTGAGATGATGAGCATTGTTATTAAAAACTGAACCGAACTGAAAAAAAAAAAAAGGAATACTTAGTTGTTCCACCTGTTCAAAAGATTATTTATTTATTTTTCCTCTCTTGATCTCTGAAAAAGCTGAGATGAAAACATGATGATGAGATGGTGGATGCCCCATCCCTGGAGACCTTCAAGGTGAGGCTGGACAGGGCTCTGAGCAACCTGATCCAGCTGTGGGTGTCCCTGTTCACTGCAGGGGAGTTGGACTAGATGGCCTTTGAAGGTCCCTTCCAACTCGGGTGATTCTATGATAAAACACTGTTGCTTCTATGATTATTTCTAGCTAAGGACATTTAAATCTTTACCACATCTATGTTAATGTGCTGCTTCAGTTAAAGTCATTCCAGGTTGACAATTTCTCAGGGTGCAGAAGTGTCAGTTCAAAGTCTTTCTTCTTTTGAGACTGCAATGCAAATAATAGGACCTGCACAGTAATTGTTTGTAAATATTTGCCTCCTGTCAGGCAGGCTTCTCAGCTGCAATGCACTCCATTAAGATTCTCTTTGTTTCATGTGGTATATACATTGCACATGCATAAATATTGGGGGGTGTCTCTCTGTTTTGAAACACTTCTCAAGTTGGAAGTTGCTTTCTAACATACCACAAGCAAAACTGCTACTAAGCTCCACTTAAACAAATTGACAATCTTCCATTAGCAGTTTCAGACCACATGCTCTCATTCATTTCAGTTCATGCTATCATTCTTGAAAACTACTTTTATTTTTTTTTTCCCCATTCTGACTAAAACAAATAGTACCAGCAGGTGTTAATTCTTAAAATAAGAACAGGGCAAATCAAGTATTGATATTTTACCATAGTGCCCCTCTGAAATGTATGATATCGTGCTGAATGAAATGCTTATCAAGAAACCAAATTGGATGTAACTTGAAAAAAGAACACAATCTCTTAAAAAGAACCCCTTGTTGATATTAAACCTTGCAACTGGGAGTGCTTAATATTCATTAATATTAAACTTTGTTGTTCTGTTAAAATCACCCTACCTCTAGATAGACAACATCCAGCACGGTGTCACAGCTCAAGGATTCCTGTTTCTTGACTAGGCACTGTGTCATCTCTAATCACAGGTGCTTATGAACAACAGTCCCACCCCTGATGCTGTACCAAAGTGGAATCACAATTTTCCTTTCAGTTAATTAATGCAGTGCCTCACACTAGCTACATACGGGTTCACATAAAAATAGACATTAATTCATGCAGTTCCTTCTATATTTGCTAAATTAACTTAAAAAAAAAAAACTATTTAAATTGCTAATATTAAAAATTTGAGACAAAACTTTGAAAATTAATTTTGATCAGAACTCGCCCAGGATTATTAATTGTTGATGCTTTAAAGGATGCAGTAAAGGACTCATGCTGTCTACATCATTGGGACATTTTTAAGCTTATGGGGCAGTAGAAGAGAAACACTTCATTTTGTGATCTGATCAAAGTCCTAATAATTTTCTGACTGGTTGGGACCTATGAAATGAAAATGCCCATGTTTCCTCAGATCACTTATTCACAGTTGCAGAATGGTAAATATTCTGGATTTTCAAGTTATGTATAAAACATATGGCAACGGAATGGCTAATTTTTTGGCTGTTTAAAAATGTTTGGCCAAAGGCTTTACAGAAATGACTCTACGAGTATCAAGAGATTTACAATAGAAATGAATTTGACCTCCACACATTATTTGGAGGAGGGAAAGTGCTTTTATTGTTCTATAATATTTTATTTTAAAACTAACCAAAGCCTGTAAAGCTACAAAGATAAATCAGTGCCAGTTAAAAGCTAAACTTCACTGAGACAGAGTTTTGTCACACTGAAACATTAATTGTCTTCCTGTATTTCCATTGAAGAACGAAAATAGTATGTACCAATATTCACAGTAATATTTATGACTGTGAGAATAAAAATAAAGAATAAATAAAATATGATCTGTGTACTAAAATGATGATACAGAAAAAAACTTTTCACGCACTGCCACCAAGATCTGAGAATCTTAATTACAGGTAGGAGCTAGCATACTTAAATATTGGTTTTGTTCTTGACAGAAATACTTGTTTCATTGTAAATAAAATTTTATGCATGGTAAAGGAAAGAAAAAAAAAAAAAAGGAAGCTTGCCTTCTCTTTGTGAGAAAGTAAGAAAGTAAGTAGCTATCTTCTCTTTGACATGATTAATATGGTTATTTACTGACTTCTAAAGACTGCATTGCCTGTAGGGTTTGCTGAGGTGCCCCAGGCATTAAGCACATTACGCACTCATGCAACAAGAAGAGAAATCCCTTCTTGTCCAGTCAACAGCTATCCAAGCACACTGGTGTATAACTGCAAACTACTGTATTAAGGGAAAATAACAGAACATCATCGGAGTGGGAAGCAGATTCTACTGCTTACCATCTGCAGAAGAATAAATATGAGATTGAGTGTTTCTGCCTCAACACCAGATTACCCTTTACCGGGCGCGGCCTAGTTTAAGAAGTTCCAAGAGAGACATATGTTTCTGGTATGATGGCCTTGTGGTTAAGTTTGGCTACAAGAAGTTCTTGCACTTGAGGAATGCTGAATTCTGAATTTTCCTCTGATGCTAAATAGCTCTCTGCCAGCTTTGGTCCTCTTTCAACTTCATATACTTTTGTCAAGTAATATGTCACAGTTTGGAAGTTTCATGGAAAAAATAATATGAGAGCAATATTTTCATTCATAAGTAGGACTTCTGCCCAAATAGTGTGTCACTTTTTAAAATACTAACGTGCTATATAGTCGCCAGCAGAAAAATATAGTGAGCCAAGTTCATATGATGAAAAAGCTGCTTCAGATCAGACTGGGGAAACAGAAGAGGACATAAAACAAGAAGCTGAACATATACGTGCATGATACTGCATAACCTCCTCCCTGATTTGAGGTCATAGATACATTTGATCGGCTAAAATAAATAATTCTGTAAACCTGCCCATGCATTTTTTTTCTTCCTTTTTGAACTGTTAGTGAAACAAACGTATGGCTTACCTTTCAAAACCAATCTGCCGTAATGTTTTCTCCCATGTTGAACCTATACAAAGAGGAGAAAAAACAAACACCCTCAGTAAAGAGCCTTTACAGCATGAACTCTCTTACTCTTCTGTTTTCCCTGTGCAGCTGGAATCTGTATAGTAAGGTGATTTTTCCACCCCGACAGAAGTACTTGCAAATAACATCTGTTTCCCCCAGAGCGAAGAAGTGTTACGAGAGGCTACCACTGGGTGACATAACTGTGNAATTCTGTAAACCTGCCCATGCATTTTTTTTCTTCCTTTTTGAACTGTTAGTGAAACAAACGTATGGCTTACCTTTCAAAACCAATCTGCCGTAATGTTTTCTCCCATGTTGAACCTATACAAAGAGGAGAAAAAACAAACACCCTCAGTAAAGAGCCTTTACAGCATGAACTCTCTTACTCTTCTGTTTTCCCTGTGCAGCTGGAATCTGTATAGTAAGGTGATTTTTCCACCCCGACAGAAGTACTTGTAAATAACATCTGTTTCCCCCAGAGCGAAGAAGTGTTACGAGAGGCTACCACTGGGTGACATAACTGTGTATG
>VXAV01005952.1:27015-38897 GCA_013399715.1 Alectura lathami | reverse complement strand
GCCTCTAATTTAAACATTTTTCAAGTGTTTCTATTACCAAATGAAAATATTTTCAGAATCTTTAATACAGCAGTGTGAAAAGAAAGACTGAAAATAGAAAATGATCATTTGCTTTAGAAGTTAGCATTTGAGCATCAGAGTATTTGAGTATCAGACAAACTACACAATTTGGAGACAAAGGTTTACCCTTCTCTCATCAATAACGGAGTCATAAAATCAGCTTTAACTTCTCTGCAGAAGGAAAGCAGCAGAGGAAACAATCACTTTAGGAGCATTAAAACTTCACACACTTTATAATTGCAGCAATTAAACATAAACCAAAACAATTACAATGTGAGATTTTTTTCCTGCTTTCTGCTGTTATACCTTTTCCCTTCCCTCCTCGTATTGTCCTTTTACTCAGTGTAGAAAGTATTGCACCAAAAGTCCTGGTCTGACTCTGCACTACTTATTCTCACTGAATTTACATGAGGGCAGTGTATGGTTTGATTTATTCAAACTCAGGGAGAAATTACAGTTCCAGCAAAATCAAAACAAAGATTAAACTTAAAGAAAAATTCAAACATTGCAGTATATCCAAAGATCCTTGAGGGTGGTATTTCCAGATGGCTCCTGTACGAGGGGTCACGAACATATTGGAAGATGGAATTCAGAACACTCTTGATAAATGAAATCATTGCGGAAACAAACTGGATATGCACAAATTTCTGTCATAATGTAGGAATTCTCACTTATATGAATATAACATAAAAAAATGATCTGCTGTCAGAAAAGGATTTGTAGGTTACAAGGAATCACAAATAAAGTGTGAGACAAGGCTACTGCTGCAAAAATAAAAAATTAATGAAGTACCATCTAGTAACACATAAACATGGAGTGTCAGTTGGGGACATGTGGGTAACTGCTCTATTCAGCATGTATTAGTAAATCCTCTGCTAAATTACTGCCTTGCTTTGGACAAGAAGTATGTGGACCCCTTGGAGAAAATAGAGGTAGACCAACAAGTAAACATGACCCATGAAGAAAGTTTGGAGGGACTGAAGTTGTACAAAAAGAAGAGAATGAAAGGAGTGTGTATGACAGATATGACTGCAGCCTTCAAGTACTCAACAGTAACCATAAAGAGAAATGCGAATTTTTCCTACATTTCCACAGCATATTGAAGGAGCTGGGCAAGGTATTTTGACTAAGGGGGAAAAAAATCCCTAATGATAAGCATCAGAAGAGACTATAGAATATTTCCAGAGGGGCACAAAGGGTTTAAGAATAAGACAAACAGCTGTAAAAGCTGTTTCATTAATAGTTGATCCCAGTCTGGATTGAGAAATAGAAAACTCCAGTCTTCTAGTCTACACTTCTGGGCTTCTTATTGAGTGAAAAGAGTTGAATAAACATGAACAGCTAGCTCTGACAGGCAGAGATCATAACACTGTGCAGACACTACAGGCACAGTGCTGCCATTTCTCCAGCTATGGCTTAGCACACTGCTGCAGTCAATTTTGCAAAGCGTTATTCATATAGCTGGAGAACAGGACATACAGTAGGGCTGTGTGACCAAATAATTCCAAGCAAAAGTGCTACCAAAGCACATTATATAGCAGACGTTTTGTCTTTTCCTCATCTTCACAGTACCACATGTTCTCTGGTGCCATTTAATGACAAGAATTTATGTTATCAACTGATCTAATAAAGGACTTGGCACTGTCTGTCTCTTTCACCCACAGCGATCCTTGTATCTTCAACTCCTTCTGCGCCTTACAGGTCCAGCATCCATAACACCAGTACCACGTTCCCTCCTTCATTAGCTTCACCTTCAGCTGAACAACTATAGCCATACGAGTACACCAAAAGGTGCCAGCTTACTCGGCAAACAGATTCTGGCACTGAAATTCAACAACTGATTTTTCTAGATTGCTAGACTGTTAAAACAATCTCTGGAACAAATTCTGTCAGCCAACTTTTTTCCCAAGCAAGTCAGGCACTGTTTGGGAGTCCACATGTGACAAATTCCATGTCCAACAGGTGAGGATGTGGATTTTTTCATGTCAGCTGGTCTCAGTATCAGACAGCAGCCTGAGGCACGTTTCATTTACTGCTACATCCATGCCCATTGTCCTATGAGGCTGCATATAAGGAAATCATTATTAATAGCCTCCAGAAGAGAAGCTGTTGAATTTAGTGATGTTAATTAGAGATAGAAACTGTATGTTCACTCCTTTCTTTCTTCAGGAGTGGGCTCTTCAGACTCTCAAGGTCTGGCTTGAACTGACAAAGCCTAAGACATTCCTGTTAAGACTGATATTTCATAAACACAGTCATGCCTTTTACTTCAAGAAATGTTTTCACTTAAAGGTGAAATTGTAATTCACACTCCAAGTTTCCTTAGGATTTAGATGTTTTAAGTCAAAAGCTTTGCTTCATGTAAGGTTTCTTGTCTTTAATTGTAGTACAACTGTTTACTCAAGTGGCAGCAGCAAACTCTGTGATACATTAAGTGGACATTTATTAAGGGCAATCTGACAGTTTTAAATGTTAAATGTATCCACTGTAAGACAAGTACAAATAGCTTCTACCTGGAGGTTACTCATCTAAATCACTGAATAGATATTGTAATTAACTTCTGCACAGTAAAGAACACTTGCTTCTGAATTATTGAAGAACATTTTCTGAGAGAGGAAGATACAAAATGTCATGCAATGTATTTGTAAGTAGTTTTTACATATAAATAAAAACTGAAAATCTTTTTGCCTATATAGCACAGGCAAGAAAGAGACAAATACTGTTCAAAAATATAAATCTTGAGGTCAAGGTTTAACTTTTAATTAAATAAACACCGTAACAGAGTTCCATCAGACAGAGGCATAATATATGGGTAGAGGGAGTTTTATTACTGTGTCTCATTTTGTTTTATACAGTGAATTACTAGTTAATATCATAACCATGTAGCTACCTCAGGTTCTGAAGGAATTTTGAGAAAGCCCAAAAGATGAAGACATGCAACAACTGATGCTAACCCCAAAAAGAACATAACTGTGGTGGGAACAAAAGAGTTAATACACTGAACTTCTTAAATCCATCTAGAATCCTTGGCCCAGTAACAGTAATTATTAAGGCAATAAACTGAGAAAGAGGAAGAAAGGTTCAAACCTATAAAAGCACAATGGAAAGTGCCTTCCCATCAACCCTTCACCTTTTAAACCACGTAGACTTAAAATGTTAATAAAAGTTTAAAGGTTTTACTCACAGTTAAAACCAGGCTCAATAGTTCTTCCAGCTTCAAGACTGTTTATTGTAATCTGAAAGATGATGTGCAGCAGCAGAAATGATAGACTGGTGAAACACAGAGATTTTAATAACCGTCCTGTATGCCCTAGAAGAAAAAATATATTTTTTTATTTTAAAATATGTAGTTGGTGAATTTTTAAAGATTGCTTAAAGGTTTTCAGTGTAAAAACAATATAAATATTCTCACCAAGGATATTTCTGCAAGTCACTTCCACCTTACTTTTTATTGCCCCTCAATGGGCAATGCCATAGCAAAAAGCATACTTACATTAGAATCACAGAATCATAAAGGTTGGAGAAGAGCTCTAAGATCATCCAGTCCAACCGTCAACCCATCACCACCATGCCCACTAAACCATGTCCGTGAGTGCCACATCTACATGGTTCTTGAACACCTCCAGGGAAGGAGACTCCATCACTTCCCTGGGCAGCCTGCTCCAATGCCTGACCACACTCTGAGAGCAGTTTTTGCTAATATCCAACCTGAATCTCCTCTGGCACAACTTAATTCATGTGTCTTTGAGCACTCCTTAATTACAAAACACACTGGCTGTTGTTACTGCTATTTCCTTTTACTCTTGGATTAAAAAAAAAAAAAAAAAAAAAAGTTTCTAGAGTCTCCAGATAGCAATTTTTCATCACAAATAACATCATTATACTTATCACCATGCTACCTGATATAAAGTATGAATGATACTTCCAACCTTGAGAAAGATAAGGAACTAATAATGCAATTATACTTTCCAAAACAAATGACAAGGGAGAAGGAAAGAAGGAAGAACACACCAGAACCTCAGTTTGCCTCAGAAACAGAGTCATACTTTCAAATGAATGCTTTGCTTTGTGTAGACTGCCTTCTTTCTCTTCTTGTAGTAGCTTTTTGAAAATAAGTTGCAGTATGCACTGAAGAATACTGTGCCAAATACACTTGGTCTTAGCTCCTCTATGATTTACTGGATATCTATAGCCAAAAGCCAATAGCAAATGTTTGACGGTGACTTAGAAAATGCCTTATAAATCCTCTAGGAAACACTCAGGTTTATCACAGGCAGCCAAATTTGCAAGGGATAAATAAATAAAGTAATCCATTAGCATTTCAGAAAATATGCAACTTTAACAGTAAGTTGTACTGCTAATAAAAAGACAACATTAGATATCATCCTACTTAACCTATTTACAACAAATGTTCTATTTCTTAAGTATTTTATACCTAAATTTTATACCACATACTTCATGCATTTGAGGGTCACTTTTTTAATGTACAGATTAAAAAAACAAACTGCTGGAATTCTTACAAAAGTTTATAAATGAGGCCAAGTCTATGGAGGATAGACCTAGCAGACTATGCTTGGGAAATGTTCATCCTACACACATTCTGCTTCTTTCATACTTACTCTGCATAGGTCTATGGCTGGCAACATCTAGAAAGAAGGGAATGAGTAAGACTGACCCGTGCTCTGTCTCAGGCTGGATTACTGAGCAGATGAGCCCACAAGCTCTTGTCAGGGAGTCAACTGTGTGATCCCACTAGTTAAGACAGGACCAGATCCCACTACAGGAGATGTACTATTCTTCATGGAGACACTCTACTTATCTTTCACATAAGACTTCTTGAAATTTGGCAAGTGGTTTGCACTATAAGAAGAGATGCAAAGGCACTGGAACAGAGACATGAGGTAGCAGTAGAGAATGATCCAGTTTAAGAAGATTTTGGTTGCTGACTTAATGCATGCACAAAGCAGCACACCAACCAGTACTCTCCGCTGTAAAATGAAATCTAAAATTCTTCGGGAACTGATTATCACTTACTACATATACCTAGTATGCAGCACAATCTTTACTGGAATACACAGAAAATTCCACATGCTGGATGCTTGAACTATCCAAGTTTTTTTTTTTTTTGCTATTTTTAAGCATGATAAAATGCCCTGTGTGTGTGTATTTCTTTCCTTTGGTGATGCCAGTAACTCAGAGGAGAGTGTCTTTGATCTGATACTTAGATCATGTTGGTTTTATGGATTTTAGATCAGATCTATTTCAGTTAGAAAAAAAAAAAAAAATCTATGACAGAAAAACTCTTCCTCATTCTCAGGCTGACAAAATATTGAGAACCAAAGCAACTAATTCATAATTAGGAGTATGCACCTCTACGCAGGTAAGTCATGAGAAAATAAGGTACAGTTCATATTTTGCATATAGCGAATAAACCAGATTTTTTGCTTTATTTTGTGTTGGGTTTACGCGGCAAGGGTTTGGAAGCAAGGCTGCAGGGGTGGCCTCTGTGGACAGAATCCAGCAGCTGCCCATGTCAGATCAGAGCCAGCTCCAGCTGCTCCAAGAGGGACCTGAAGCTGGCCAGAGCTGAGCCATGAGATATGCTGGGTGTGCCTGTAGGAGAGCAGATTTAAGAAAGTGAAAAAACACTACACAACAGCAGGGAGACAGGAGTGGGAAATGGGAGAGAAGCAGCCCTGCAGGCACCAAGGTGAGTGCAGCAGGAGGGCAGGAGGTGCTCCAGGCACAGAGCAGAAGCTCCCTGCAGCCCAGCAGAGGCCCATGCTGGAGCAGGCTGTCCCCCTGCAGCCCATGGGCACCATGCAGAGCAAATTTCCACGTGCAGCCATGGAGAAGTCCATGGCGCAGCAGGGGGACGTGGCCTGACGGAGGCCGCAGCCCATGGGGAGCTCCCCACAGGAGCAGACCCTGAGCCACAGCTGCAGCCATGGAGAGGAGCCCGTGGTGGAGCAGGAGGCCTGGGGGAGCTGCTGCCTGTGGGCCCCGTGCTGGAGCAGCTCCTGGCCGTGTGGAACGGAACCGTGTTGGGGCACTGCTTGGAGAGCTGCAGCCTGTGGGAAGCCCACACAGGATCAGTTCGGGAAGGACGGCACCCATGGAAGGGACCCCACGTGGAGCAGGGGCAGGGAGCAACCATGGGGGAGCGATGGAGACAAAGCATTTGTGTCTGTGCGCAGCCTCCATTCCCCATTCCCCTGGGCTGCTCGGGGAGAGGAGGTAGAAGAGAGTGGATGGAGGGGAATGTGTTTTTAGTTTGCTTTTAGTTCTCACTGCTCTAGTCTATTAGTAATAGGCAATAAATTTTACTAATCTCCCTATGCTGAGTCTCTTTTGCCCATGATGGTAATTGGTGAGTGATATCCCCGTCCTTATCTCAGCCCCTGAGCTCTTTTTTTCTTCACATTTTCTCTCCTATTCCTTTGAGGAGAGGGAGAGAGATGATTGTATGGTGGATTTAGCTAGCCATCAGTGTTAAACATTGCAAGCATATCATCAATGGCCCAAATTGTAGTTTAAAGAACCAAATAAATATGATTTAAAACTTTTAAAAGAATTTATAAATCATCTTGCTCCATCAGACTCCAAACTTTTGCTATATGATCGCTATCTTGACAGTGCTAATTTTTATTACTAAGTGCCTGTAGTGAACTTCCTTTTTTTTTTTAAAAAAAAAAGAAAAAAGTTTAAATAATTCAAAGAAAATTGAGAATAGAAAGAGCAAGCCTATGTATGAAGTTCTGTAGTATGAAAAGGAAGCTGCATTCACTAAGCACATGCTTTGTATGACCTGTTCACTGGTCTCTAGTGATCAGAGTACATCACAGTACTGGTCAGACATCACAGTCCACATACACAAGATAACCCAGGCTGCAGAGCATTACAGAACAAAGAGTAGATTTTAAATTGTGTCAGAGGTCATTTTTTTGTTCCACTTGTACAGAAGCTGGCCTGGTGTCCTGGCTTAGGACAAGAACTTCCAAACACTATGGAAGCATAAGTAACAAAATAATTTATATTTTCAAGATCATGGGAACAGTGAATATATGCTACATGTTATTACATCAGTTGTTCAGTGAACTGTCCTATGTAATGAAATACAAGGACTGCTAACTTTTACAGTTTTTTGGCAAGTCTCAGTATTTGGTGTTTTTTCCTGCATTACCAGATGCTAGGCTTATGGTACTATGAGAGAGTTGCATAACTTTTAAGAAATATGTATTTTAAAGCTGAAGACAAACAGTTTGACAACACAGATTCCATGTACCCAACAGTACTCTTCAAACACAGAGCTGCAGATTGACCAAAGCAATTCTTAACACAAAACTTTGTGACTGTCTTTTTTTTAGGAACTGTAAAAAATATTGAAAAAATATTTTTTGAAATGTTGAAATGTCAGAAATAATTTAACGCACTACTAACATTTGTGATAATAAATGAAGACTCGGTGTGATGGTAAATATGGCAGTGGAAATACACTGCTGGAAAGCTGCTAGACGCATTCAGTGTAGGTTACAGCATTCCTCAAGGGCTGTTCTGTTCATGGCTATCAGTGAGATAGAACCACCACAAGACTCAAATGAGCAGCAGCCCCTTCCATGCACCACATTCAGCTATGCCATCAGAAACTAGAAGTATTTGGAGAAGAGTAAGAAATACTACGCCCCTGATTTCAAAAGTTTTGGAGAGACATCAACAACGTGGGAGAAATGGGAGTGCTAAAAAATCAGTGAATTACTGGATATGAAATTTATGCCAAGGAAGAAGTGACAGATTTGGATAAAGGATGAGTTTCAATTTATAGTGGGGTTTGGATAAACCCGTTTGACTGTATTTTTACTTACACATTTTTTCTTTCTACTGGAAACTTAGTTCTAAATTATACAAAGAAAAAATTAACTGTATGCGTACAGAATTGAGTGGAGAAAAAAGAAAGAAATGTTCTCGGTCCACACTAAAAATCAAAATCAGCACAGATTACTTCCCTTTTGTCTTAGATGTATAGACTCCTACATGATCATCGAGACTGATATAGGAAGAATCTTCTCACAAAATACCTGTGTTTGTAGCTTTAGAGTCAGGTTATGATTTTGCTTGCACCAGAGTAGTGCCACCAGCTCCAGCAAGCCGTGGTGAATAGAAGGAGAGAGTAGAATTTGCCTCAGAACTTGCCTGAAAATGTAAAGTGGGTCTGCTTTCAGGTTCAGTGTGCCATTCCTAATGGCACCCGGTGGGACCAAAACCTGGCACATGGCTTTAGAAATGTCCCCAGAGGTGTTTCAGAAACACATGAGGAGGCTGCTCAAGGATCTTGGTCCTTTCAGAAGGCTTCTGGACCAGCCCAGCAGGAAGGTGGTCAGGATGCAAAGGCTTTCTTAACTTTCTTCTAGCCAGCCCAACTGCAACACTGAACAGGACTTAAGAGGGCCAAAAGCATTTCAAACACGGCATAGGAATCCATTTTTAATTTTCCAAAGGTAATCCAGCCAAGAGCTGGATTAGAGATGGCACGTCCCCCCAGCCACAGGCATGCAACTTCAGTACAACTAACTGTTTGATGTGCCCAGCTGGGATTGCTGCTGTCGACAAACACACACATCTCTTCACTGCCTCTATCATGATTGTATGCAAAGATGAAGCCTGCTGCTCACTGTGTTTCCAATGCAGAAAAATAGCAGAGTAATGTACAGATGAACAGTCCTGTGATCTTTTTCTGTTACTCCTTTTCCCTAAAACAACAAAGTATGAGAGAATTTATATTTATATATACGTATATTTCATGAGAACTTCTTCCAAAAGAAGATTTGTGCTAAAAGGACATGGAATAACTGGTCAGTTGTCACTGAGAGCCACTTAAGAATCACATATATTAAGTTTTGCTATAGAATCTGACCAAGAGCCTTAGGTTGCTGTGAAGCGCCTATCATAACACAGTGGCTAACTTTTCAGTTGTTTGCAAGATGCATTTGCATTCCACGTATTTTTTTTCTCTCTGATCCATTGGATGGGGCACCACAAAAAAAAAAAAAAATTAGTTGAGTCTCTAACACTGTTAACAACATTACTAATAATTTATCCTGATTTTTTTAATAAAAACATTATGCATCTATATGAAGAAGATGATAAGTTCAAAGGGACAGTGTTTACTCTCCTTGCTGTACTGATATCAGAAAGAAAAAATTAATGAGGGAAATAGTGGATTCTAAAAATTAAATTAAGACCATTTACAATCCAGACAGTATAATTCCTTCCTTATGATCACACAGGCACTGCAGTGTCAGCTACAGAGTAGATTTGAGGGTCTTTGGTTGCCTTATCAGAACATTTTATTACATCGTACTGGGATTTATATTTGAATATAACCTTAGCGTTGAATTTTCTTAAGTCAGTTGGGTTTTGGATAATTCTAGTGTGTAACATTGCACCCTGAACTGCTGCTACAATCTCAATTCTACTTCAACAGCTTTGCTTGGGCATTTTTTTTTACAAAACACTTTGTATGCAGTTCACAGCAGATGAAATACCAAAGTACAAGTCGTTTTTCACATAATCTTTGATGGCATACAGTGAGTGACACATATTAATGGGCACTTATCTTCTGAACTAGTGACACTTCGGTTAATAAAGATACTCTATAACAGACACTCAGGATTTATTTTTTTAATAAACCTTTTCATGAGTAAGTGACAAACGTGAAACTAAAGACCTCTTGATAAAAGTCTTGGTTGCAGAAAATTTCTTCTGCAGCATAGACTGGGTCAGTCCCACAGAATTTGTTTCAGCTAGCAATTTTAGAACCCATTCTTCTTGATTTTCTGCCAGGAACCCTAGCAACACCACAGAACCTAACTGGAATCAGGGTCCAGAAACTCTAATACCTCTAATTTCCTCCTCCATGGTTCCAGATATGAGTCCATCAACATCACCTATAGTGTGAACAGGGGCAGCTGGGAGTGAGAAGACAAAAAAAATTCTGTCCTGTGGAAAAACCTGGAAGTTTGGGGGCCACATGATCTGCAAGAATAAAAATCAAAATGTTATAATTTCTCAAATAAAACAAATCCCACTTGTGATCAGCTTTGTCTTAAGTATATAAAGATACCACAACTAATTTACTGAGATAAATGAAAGAGAAGAGTTCTGATTTGAAGCTTATACCTAAGTGTCAGAGGTGATTAAAAACTAGGGTTAGTTCCAGCTAATCATCAGGAGAACGTCATCACTGAGTTCAGCACAAACTTCTGCCACTTTGGCCACAAGTGTAAAAGCAGATTCACAAATTTAAACATATTCACAGATGAAAGTTTATAAGCATGAAGTACATGCTGATATATCTATCTTCCATTTGACAGGAAAACTGTGCATTTCAGTACGTCCAGTCAGCACAAGACAAGGAAGAACACTGGTTGGTCCCCTCTCCTGAACTCATCAGTGTTACTCAGAACACTCAGGACAGCAGCACACCAGGATTCAAATACAAACTCTAAATGCAGCTGAGATTTTCAGAGATGACTGCTGGGTTAAACTTGCTGGACAGAGGGCAGTTTAACCCTGTCCAAGAATGTATTTAAGCACATGCTTATCTTCAAGCACATGAACTGGTAGTGAAGGGTTCTCATTGTTGCATAGAAGGTTCGTAAAATGGATTTGTTTGACTGCTTTACTGCTAGAGTATTGATAACCGATGTGGCTAAGCCTTAAAGCACCCAGCTAGCAAGCCAGCAGATGTCAAACCCTTTTAAAGACCTCTACACTATCCACTGTTCAAACCAGTTCTTGCAGAAGATATTTTCCCCTGTTTTTCCTTACAGCTGCAACATGTGCCTACGTCTGTGTGTGCAAGGTAGGCGTAATAGTGCTTTCAATTATTCTCCTCCCTGTGCACTTTTGGAGGTGCACAGAGACACTGCTATGCAGTTTCAGGTTCTGTTAGATCTATGTTAAATCTTTGCTAGTGCTGGTTACATTATGAAGCCACCTTTCCTAGGCATAAAATATCCATAGTATGCTTAGTACATGCTCAGTATGGCTATGCTTCAGGGTGAAGTAAAATGATGCTCAGCTCTACAGAATGACCTGTAAATTGATGGCCATGTCACAACAGTTCTTCACGAGCCCATAGTGTTCAGACTGTTGTAACGTTTAACAGCATATCTGGGGATGCTTTCCTCACTTCAAAGGACTGATCAATAAAAATAAAAGCAAAACTTACTTCCTCCTTTCTTGAAAATGTCCTTCCACTGCACAGTAGGCATAGTTATTGGTACATCTATAGTTAGCTTCATAAAAAATACATTTTTTTTTTCCAAAGAGTTTCATACATTTCAGCATCTACCAGAGAGTTTGGGCTTACCAGAGCCTTAAACAGTGGGCAGACACCACCACAAGAAAACAAAACCACTTGGTTCACTCGCTGTATTTCCAGCAGCAAGACAAAAATAGAGAGCAATTAACTAATGCCACGGTCCATTTTGTACTTGCCCAGGTCCAAACCTTAAAATGTGCACCCACGAACAACTGCTCAAGATTTCATGCCATTATTTTTAGCTGTGTTTAAAAGTGTCTTCTCAACTAGTCACAGTGAATCCAGACCAGAGGTTACAAGATTTCAGATTCAGAATTTCCAGCAAAAGTTTCCCAACATTTCAAGTTTTATCCACGCTTTCCCATATATAGCCAAATGTTGCAATCTACAGTTGTGTCAAATGTAATACAAAACTTTTCTAATGAAGTTTTAAGAAGCAAGATTCCTTTGTTTCAAGTAAATTTTGTACTATAATATAATCCTTTGCATTTCAAATGAC
>VXAV01005952.1:9454-26559 GCA_013399715.1 Alectura lathami | reverse complement strand
TCTTGCAGGGTTTCCTGTTTTTCCTAGAAGTTTTCGTGCCCAGAATACTCCTAGAACTGAGCTCTATCCTCTGCATCAATAGACAATACCATCGTTCAAGCTAGTTATAATCTCTGACCGGTAGGTTTACACAGGCAATTTACCCATTTTGTTAACAAAATATTTGTCAGACAAGACTCAGAACTCAACCATTCATTTTTTTTCCAGATGATCCTCACAAGCTTTCAGAGCAAACAGCAGCTACTTGATGTCTGCTTCTCAGTTTGACAGGTGACTGTACCAAACCAAACACAGGAAATAAATATCATCTGAGATACTAGTGCGTATGAACACAGAGCAATTTTAAGGCAGAGCTGTTCCTTCACAAGAGTATTTGAGGTTTCTAACACAGAGTTCCAGCTACTTCCCTTGAGGAGTCTGACTCCCCATGTTTGCTGCCACAGACAGTATTTATTTTGAATTCAAATTAATTCAGCCATTATTATCTGTTAAAAGCTGTGCTTACAACTTACTTTACTCATACACAGGTCATGGTCATAAAGAAGAGGTAACTAAATAGAATACAGTTCCTTCAACAACAGAGTCCAAAAAACTCCCAAGTAATGGGAGATGACAGCAGAAGATTTGATATGGTGCTGAAACACATTATTAAAAAAAAAAATCTGTACTTACTAGGAGCTAAATAACTTTCTGCATTCAATACCCAACCACACGCGTTAGTAAACAGCAAACAAATTTAATTCAAGGCAAAGTGAGAAGAGAAGGCTCAAAGGCTATGTAAATAAGATTAATACAGCTATTGCAAAGCAAACTCTACAGGATGATGTTTTCACAAGGGATTAAGCATGCATAAATATGTGCACTGAAATCACAGTGGAAGCTGTGCTACAAATTGCTACTCTTTGCAAAACTTCCCCATGAAGCTCTAGAGGCACTCTCAGCTCAGGTAAAGTCTTACATAGGGTCTACCCTCTTTCTTAAGAATTAGCATTAGTTGATTTCCAGCATAATATAATGCAGTTTGTGATCCAATTAAAAAGTCTGTGAGCTGAAATACATTGCTCTTTCAGCTTCCCTGTGAAAATGCTGATGGTCTGAACTGTGATGTCCCCCATCCACACAGAACTGAAGTAACCGAGGCTTTGTTGCTTCTTTATCAGAGGTGTTTAGGGAAGAAGACAGACAAGATGGAAGAGTAAATTATTTATAGAAGAAATTTGTTTCTACATCTTTCCTAGTGTTTGAAGAACATAATACAACGCTTATATGCCACATTGCCATGAAATCTTCTTCTTTTTTTTAATTTCAAAAAGCCTCTTTCAATGGTCAAGAGGAATAGGACCATATAGCTTCCTATAAACATTAATTGTATCCTTTTGCCCAAATAAGATGGTTTCTAAAGAAATTAGAATACAAGCTTCCCAAGAGACTACGTTGTACATTCTGTATAATTCTGTAGAGTAATAGATTGCGAAAAGCAGGAGAACTGCAGAGTAATAAATCTCGCTTGCACAATTGGCAAATTGATGAAAACTACAATACAGATCAGAGTGGTTAGGTAAGGATCACACACTGAAGAGGAGTCCACGTAATTATATTAGAAGACTGTAATGTGTAGAAGATTTTAGAAATCTTTGAAGAAACAAAAGGACATGTAGATAAGGATATTTTAGATGAAACTTGGATATGATTCATTCTATAAATATACATGAAACCTGGAGACTGAGGAAGTCATCGATGTTTGTAGAAACACACGATTTTTCAGGAGAAGAAATAACAGTTCTCAATACTGAGAAAAGGCTTAGACTAAGAAGAGTAGACTTAGCCAAATGCCGAGATCCTAAAAATTACTCATGTCTTAATGCAAATGGTATGGAAAGGTGATTGGAACATTCCACAAATTAAGCAGGAGAACAGCAATTAGATTTGTATTTTAACTATTAAATCAATCCTGTGCATGCATACACAACAGTTGCCTCCTCTTAATCTCTCTGTATGTAAACACATTGCTGTAATATTGTATATCATGTCCTAGGTAAATCAGAAAAAAAGATTTTTTCACAAATAATCCATTACCACCAACTCCAAAATGTTTACCATGCAGTTTCCTTGATAAGCATACAGATCAAGACCACAAATGAACCATCACATTTCCATACAAAGAAACCTATTATATTCTTTTGATGATGACAGCAGAGAAAAGCAGATGGTTAACTATCAGGCAATCATATGCATCCTGTATTCTGCATCGTGGAAAAAGGTAGCCATCATTACAGTAAGTCAAGCCCATGCTAGTAAGATGACTCTCAAATAAGTCAACAGTTGAGGTGTGAACGAACTGTGACGTGTTTCCTTCCTAGGCACCACGAGCCAGGTATTTTGTGGCAGCAGCCCAAATATTTGCAGGCTAAAAGACAGAATTCATACTAAGTATTGATACTCTGATTACATTGCTTCTGTGAACAAAATGAATGGTTGATAGTATGTACTCAGGTAAGAAAAGGTCAGGAGTTGTGTGTTAGTATACGAATCCAGAATGAATAAATTTACTGATAGTTTTTGAATTACCATCTTAAACTGAAGGCTTTAAAGAAATTCAACCACTGATGAAACAAAAACTCATGAATAGGAAGCTATAAAGAGCAAGATCAGAAAGAAAAAGTCCTCTGGAACTAACTATTAGTCTGTAATCTTCATCATCCTACAGTCCACTGTCAAAATACTAGAAACCGTGAACACTGAAGAAGCTATGAACATCTTTGTCTACATTAGTACAACCCAGAAGTCCATTCTCACCAGTAATACCGAGTGGCATAAACAGATGACCAGCGAAGCGTACCAGAAGTTTAACACTCCCTCCAAGCTGCTAACACCTTCCTGATTTGTTGAACCAGAATTGTTTGGTAAATTTCTGCTCCAGCCTCACTCTGAGCCATGAAAATTTTCAGCATATACAATAGTCTTCAGCGGTGATTACCACAGGGCAGTTCCTCACTGAATTTCTAATGATGATCCCTGTTTACTTCATGTGACTAGTTCCCATGAAAAAAAATGAAGTATTATTGGTCACTACCCATCCTTTCCATATGATTCATGATTTTGTACCTCCCAATCACACAATTTTTCACTTGCATCTTTTCTCAGTTAGAGTCACAGCATACTCATCTCTTTCTCAGACACTGCTGCATGTACTTCTGTTATCCACATCACCCAGCTCTGAACTCTTTACCAGTTATACTACTATATCATGGCTTTATACAGCAGTATAATATTGTTTATTGTTCTGTTTCATCCTGTATTTTATTCCTGTATTTTCACAATTCTTTTTTCAAACTCTGCTGAGGGTCTAAATTAATGGTTACATGAACATACATATCACAGGCCCTGGACTGGCAATGTGGCAATACTAGCTCAGCGAATAAAAAAAAACAGTGGATTCACTGGCCAGAACTTTTTTTTTTATTTACCACAGAGGGGCAGCTGAATGTATGAAGGTTACCAGAAACTTGTGCTTTAAAACTTCTGATATTTAGACAGTCAGCAGATCTCCACTTCCAGAAATACTCTTCAAAATTCTTTTGTCACAACATAGACTTTCAAAGGCTGTAAGTTTGATCTGCTTGCTTCTGAATAAATAACTTCTTTCAAAACACAAATCATCTATTCTCATGTCCAGAACCTCCAGTAAGGAAGACTGCTTAATGCTCAAGCAAGTTTGTTATAGACCAAAGTACTTCATCCACACATCAAAAACTACCTGAAGAAAAGTATGTGAAGCCTTCAGAGATAAATACTTTAGTTCTTCTCTCTATCCCGGTGGGATTTTATCCAGACTTTTATCAAGACAGACTTATTTCTCCACTAAGAACAACCAAGCATTCATGGCAAGACATTCGCTGAGTAACACTTAGGTCCAACTAGGTCTAGTATTTTGGGCATTTTGTCCTCTGGGGTAGACATAAAAGGATCAGTAGTTTCATTCTTTCACGTACAGAAAAACTGTGGGGATCCTGCAGCCAAATGTAGTAAAACTGCTAAAACACTGAAGCTGAATTTGGCATCTGTGCTCTGCACACATTTAGTACAATTGTTGTCCAAGCAGTGTTTCAGAATCCAAGAGGCCTCTGGGGCAGTATATGAGACATCGCTGGGATTTCTCACACATCTGCCTTTCTGCTAGAAGGATTTGGAATCATCCCCTGGATAACAGTAGGGCCAGTGGGAACAACAACCTGAAATCCTGCAAGAAGCACCAGGGACTGGAATAGACTGCCCTATTTGCATTTCCTCTTCTAGATGCCTTTTAGAAAGGGTTACTTCTTCAGCACTTTTAAATACTTTGTCCTGTGATAGATGATTTTGGTGTGGAACAAACCAGCTCATATATACAGCAAATAACAATAAGGAAACGATATATAACATGATGAATTAGAGTATGGGAACTGCCATGTTTTGCAGGGTACAGTTTAGGCATTCTGCATAGCAAGGCAATGCAACAGAATCCATCTCTGTTTACATGGCTTGAATTTTTTGAATGATTACTGATGCTGCCTTTGCAGTAGAAAAACTAAAGGGAATGTTGAGCATAAAGTGTCGAGACTGTGGAGGATATGAGGGATGATGTTATTATTCCTGTGCTCCTCACAATTAATAGAACCGATGACTCAGTTCTTTACCATGGAGTGTGAGCTACACGTCCTCATCTAGAGAAAGGGGTAGAAAACTTATCTCTACCATTCACAGATACTATGCAGGAAGAGGAACAGAGCAGACCTTTAAAGACTGCCTTGGTATTTTTAATCACCCAGAAGGTCAGAGAACAATCAAAGACACTGGAACACTGCGAAACATTAACTGAAAGCAAAAAAAAAAAGTGCCCAAAAGAGAAGTGTCCCATGATCCCATGCTTTATGCCATTCATTGAGTGACAAAGGGTAGCTTAAGCTTCAGGCACGCTCTTCAAAAGCCGCTATAGGTCAGGAGAACCTGAATTTGGACGCAAAGAATACATCTCTTTCCAATCTCTGCAAGACTAATTCTGTGTGGAAGAAAACTAAGTGACCATATGGTCATACGCCTACATGACTTCTGAACATCCTCTAAGTTATTGAAAACACTGATGTAATGCAGTGCCTGATCTGCAGTTAGCGTAATCTCACTATCATGACTATTGTTATGACTGTTCTGTAGAACTATAATAAAAAATTTGCCTGAAAGATACATTAATACAAGATATTTATGATTAGGAGAGGATGACAAGTACATTTCTAATATGAAAGAAATTGAAATATACCACATGTTCACTTGCACATAGATCCATTTTTGCTTTTGGATAACCTCAAAAACATTGGTGTGAAACAAGATACAAAGTTTGGCTTTGAAATTGTTATGGAGACAAGAATGGACTTCAATTTATTCCTGTGTATGTACATACATACCCACTGTGTACACACATGAGCAAACACATTGGCTACATAAATTTATGCTCACAGCATAGTTAACAGTCTCACACACTGAGAGAGAGGCAATGATATGCACAATATATTTTTGATCTGGATTCAGCCTTGTAAGAAAACACTTCTGCTTCAACAGTTACAGAAAACGGCAGATGCTGGATACTAAGAAAGAAAAGATTTGGTTTGTAAAACCTTATCTCTATATCAAAACCAGAACTAAACACAAATATCAGCTAGCTGTGTCATATTAACATACATAACATAAAAATACTTTAAAATTTATTCTTATTTTAAAATAATTTTTTTTTCTGTTTTTTTGTACATAATACTTTGCTGCTTCTCTGTAAGATTAAAATAGAATTGCATAATTTAGGAAGAAGCAATTCAGATTCCAACATGGTGCGGTAATGACTGTGTAATAGAATGAAGCATCAAAAAATCATGCTTTAGTGAATTTAATAGGATTACTGCATTTCAAAAAGTATTTAACTATAAAGTAAAATAATAAAGGAGAAATGTATATTCGATGCTACGCTCCAAAACCCCAACTAAAACATTGGGGTCCATTGTTTAAACAAAAAATAAGCCATGTTTCTCACAAATACATACTCCTGCTATAAATCACATCTGTATTCACTGCAGAGTCAGTAGCCTAAGCTATTTTCCAGTCAGATAACTTCAGACCTTTTCTTACTCCACAACATACTAAAAATATTTCATATAAAGTGGTGTTAAACAAAGCTCACAAAAGTCAAAGTATGATTCTGGTTTTGATTGCCAATGTTTAATAATTCAAGCTGAAATTCAAGATGCTAAAAGAACTTTTACAACACTTGGATGGACAAATGAAAAGCCACTGTTTAGCTCAAGAAATCAAAAATACAGTTATTTAGTTTGAACTTACCAAAGCTTAGATATTTTATATCTGTCTTAATTTTTCTACATAACAGAGTGAAGAATTTCTACTTTGCAAATACCAACATTTTCCCAAGAAAAGACTGATTTTTGTTGCAGCACATACTTCTTTGTAAAAAGTACACCCAAATTAATAACAGTGCACTGGGAATTTTTCAGAAAAGTTATGAAATCACGGAAAGAAAAAGATGTTGGAAAAAGAACAGCAGCAACATATAGCTTTAGCAAGCATCCTCTGCGGTGTTTGTGACGCTTTAAGGCAGCACCAAATCAGTATTTTCATACAACCATGGGGTTGCTGTAATAGATGACAGCAAGGGTTTCTACAAGGAACTCAGGGCCACTTGCTGGGGATAACCTCTGGAGGACATTTAGGGCTTTTTGCCACAAGTAAGTAATGCAGACTTACAAGCCCATGCTAATATAACCAAGTTTGTGTTTATACAACTCCACGGCAACATTTGATCTCTCTATATAGCAGATAGCTCTCTCCATAAGGTGTATCTGAGCACACTTTTGCAGGCACAGTGACATTAACACCATACAACTTCACTCTGTCCCACACCTAAAAGCTGGGGCTTAATGCCCCAAATAACAAATAAAAGAACAAATAAAACTCCAAACTGGCCCCACTGCAAACACTGGGGCACAGCTGTAGGGGTCAGGAAGGGAGACGTGCCACCCCATATTGGCCAGCGTTGGGGGAGACAAGCCAGACCAGCTTGGTCTCCTCCAGCACCCTCCGAGGGGCATGCACACCCACCCCTGAATGCTGGGCTCTGCTCTGCTGCCAATGTAAGCCAAACTTCCAGCAGAGCACTACGAATATTTCACTTCCCGGCCCTCCAGTGACACCCAACACAAATATTGGGAGCACGACAGCATGCCATGACAGTAGTTGAACAGCTCTCTGGATTTCTGGTCTGCTCAGAGGAGGGGAGAAGCAGTATTCTCGTTTATTATTACACCATGTTTCCTTGTGTATGTCAACTGTTTCTTAGTTACAGAGAACTGCACCCTTTCCAGACAAGTGTAATGAATCTTCAGAAAAGGAGTAAATTTATTTTTTAAAGCATTTTAAAGAAACTCCCAAAAGGAATTAACATTATTATTTACAGCTTTGTCTGGTCAGATGTGAACACATTTCTGTGTAGCCACCTCATGGTAGCATATCCTAGCCATCTTGTAATGAAATTATTGTGAACCTATCAGTAAGACATGATCCCACATATTTAAGTCATTACAGAGAACTTTGGCATGGATCAAAGTACATTAGTTATTTTAATTACAGCTGAGTCAATCTCCATTAGGTATGATTAAAATTTGGCCTAACTTTTCTCTGTCTTGAAGCTAGCAGAGCCTCCTTTAAAGTTCAATATTAAAATCATATTTTTGAGGTTTACATCATTATTACAGCTCTGGCTTAACCTTCCCATTACTATTGTCTCTTGTTTAGGTAGTTAAAAAGAAGTCTAGAACAAGACAGAAATCAATGTGACCAACATTTGTTTTTTAGACCAACAGAATACCTAATTAATAACACATGCAGCATAACAGATTAAGGAATATGGTAAAAAGCTCCTATTTGCTTTATTCTGAAGATGATACTTTTAGACAAATGAAAACGTCTACAGAGAATTCCAGAGAATACTGACCAGAAACAGTAGGTGGAGACTGAGAAGAGGAACTGGAAAATTGCACTGATGATACCAATCTTGTTTAGTCTTCCAAATATTTTTATGGGTATTTCAGTGATCGCATTGACTTGCCAGATATCTGTCAATCTTAAGCTTTCTTCCACTGTTCCTGACAGTAAGAGAGTCACGTGAAATCATATTCAAAAAGCAACCTCATCACTTTGCAGACAAACGGGCTCACAGGGCACCTGACAAGAGGATGCCTAACACCAGCAGGGCAGCCTTGTGCAGCATCCCATCCACTGCCAGCTCCTGGCATCTCCTCTGGAATCCCAGAGCATCCACCCCTCTGGTAGCACCATGCTCAAACTGAATGGAAATTCACCTTCACCCTCCTCTCTTGCTAAAGATGATCTGCACCTCATTGCCAGTGTGTCACTGCCAGAGGCTGCTGCCTGAGCCCACCCAGACCCTGGGATCTGCTCAGCTCTGAGCAATGCAATGAGTATGGGTGCAACAGGCATTACCAGATGATCAGATGAACTGCATAGTCCTCACTTCTCCATGCCATAACTGCTAAGCCACCCACTGGCTCCTCTTGTCATCTTTGAACCTACCACATTTTGTCTCTTGGGGAGCACAGACAACAGGATACAAATGTGTGCCTTGCAATGGCTTCGATGCCAGATAACTCAGCCTTTCCAAGCCAGTCTGGGGAATGCTCCTGGAGATAGCTAATGTGTTACGAGTTTGAGATACTTGAGGTTAGCTGGCAACTGGGTAGAGGTTTTGAGGAGCTAGTGTTTTTGGAAATGTTTAATTTGGATATCTCTTGTAGAGCTTAGGTGGCTCTAAGCGTCTAACTGTTCCTGTACCTTCTGGCCCCAAACTCTTTCAGATATGCCCTGAACCAAGAGCAATCAGGCAGAAAAATCACAAAGTTCCTTTCACAACTATGCTTATCTGTGATTATAGCTCTGATGCAAAAGCTCTTCCATGAATTGGTGAGTCCTGTGGTAGCTTGGAAATTTCTACATCTGGACAAAGGAGGTGGCAAGAAGGAATTTACTCCGAATTTTAAAAAACATTCAGTAATGGTTACCTACTGCTGTTCTTGCAATCATCTCAGTCCTTTAGACATTCCTAAAGACTTGCTAAGGACAGACAGTGAACAGAGGCAGCTCCATATGATTAATATAATCATTCAAAAGAGCCTCAAGATAAATACTGAATGACAAGCCCGTATGTCAAAATCTCAATTCTGAAATTGATAAGCATCTTTCAGGAACATTTATGGATGATATCATTGCTCCTCCTCCAACTACAAATGTGTTTAGGAAAATACATATCTAGCTGCTCATAGGTATCTGGAATAAATACACTCAAGGCTCCAGTGATCAAGAAAGATTCCAGATAATCACGCTCTGAAACATTTAGGTTTTGCACTATTGAAAGCTTAGAACCCATTATTCTTTCTTTACTAATCTCTGTACCTCCTGAATGAATATTTATATATAACATGAACGTCCTTATTGTAGTGTCGTGATCAGTATATAAACTGATGACTTACCAACACTGACCGTAGGACTTAATGGATTCAGATGAGATTCTGCAGTATGCCCTCGCAGCCCAGAAAGCCAACTGCATCCTGGGCTGCATCCAAAGAAGCGTGGCCAGCAGGGCAAGGGAGGTGATCCTGCCCCTCTGCTCTGCGCTGGTGAGACTCCACTTGGAGTGCTGCATCCAGATGGGGAGTCCTCAGTACAGGAGAGACATGGACCTGTTGGAGTGTGTCCAGAGGAGGGCCACAAAAATGATCCAAGGGATGGAACACCTCCCCTGTGAGGACAGGCTGAGAGAGTTGGGGCTGTTCAGCCTGGAGAGGAGAAGGCTCCAAGGAGACCTGATAGAGGCCTTTCACTATCTAACGGGGGGCTACAAGAAAGAAGGAGACAGACACTTTATTAGCAGGGTCTGTTGTGATAGTACTAGAGGAAATGGTTTCAAATTGAGAGAGGGGAGATTTAGACAGGATATAAGGAAGAAGTTTTTTACAATAAGGATGGTGAAGCACTGGAACAGGTTTCCCAGAGAGGTGGTGGATGCCTCGTCCCTGAAGACCTTCAAGGTCAGGCTGGACAGGGCTCTAAGCAACCTGATCTGGTTGTAGATATCCCTGTTCACTGCAGGGGAGTTGGACAAGATGGTCTTTAAAGGTCCCTTCCAACTCGGATGATTCTATGATTCTATGATTCTATGATTGTCTGGTTCAAATGTACTTCCACACACGTAAGAGGGCGCATGAGGTAACCTGACATGATGCTTCTGAAAGGTACTAATGTTAAGCTTAAAGAAAGTCAATACAGAAGAAGGCTGTGAAAAGATTCAAGGAATCCAGCACTTCATTGCAGGACTGTATTTCAGGCTCAAGGATTGCAAAGACCAGGAGGAAAAACTGTTGTGTACATATATATGTGCTTACCTCCTCCGCCACCCAAATTCCAGCAGAATGGATGTGGAAGAAGGATTAACCAAGTAGCATGTAAGGACTCTAAGTCACTTTACAATAGGTGAACAAGGTACTAGGAACAATTTTTGAAGTATAAAAACACAGTATTTAAATGTAAAAAAAAAAAAAAAAATCAGATTTGTGTCATGCAGAAGAAATGGCATAGTAAATAAAAAGGATCCTTTTTATACCATTCCTGCTGAAGGAAGAAGGGAAACATTCTGGAATTTGAAATATGCTTAAAAGGCCTAAAAACTAGAACAGGTGCTGTCTGCCATCCAAAATTACTTTGAAGGGATGACAGACAATTAATGGAAACTCTGAGTCATCATCCAGTATTGCTTGCTTAACCATACAGAAGACTGAGGCATAACACTAACTTATTTTCTACAACTTGAACACCTTTTCTGTTATTGAGATCTGTGATCTTCCAAAGGAGAAAACCTCCACACACTGCAAAGCCCAAATACCGTAAATGGATTAGGAAACTAGCCAGTCAGCCTACACTGAAACACCTGAATATATTGAGATTTGACAGACACAACTCTTCCAAAAAAGAATTGCAGGTTAACTGTGAAGGGTGAATTCTTGAGCTGTTGAGAGTCAACATTGCTCCACTGAAGTCATCTACACTACGCTGTTCAAAGAGGCTAAGAATCCATGCTCTGTTTAACATAAACAAGTATTAAGCAAGCATTCCCAATTTTCTAGTGAAATTTTACATGCCAGTCAGATCGCATTTCTCACCTCCGCTTCAAGAGTACAAATGAAGCAGCTCTGTAGAATATTCTGTTGGTAACATGAAGGCAAAATTTGGCAGAAGGAAGCCTTCTACAAACATTCAACATCAGCTTAAAAATATTGTTGCTTTTATACTGACAAAACAGATCTATCTTTTGCTAACAGAGGGACTTGGGAAAGATGGGTGAATTTTGTAACAGAGATGGAATGTCCTTTTTCATGCCTGTTTCACTGCCACTTTGTATGCCAGTTTGCACTGAATTCAAATTGATTCAAAAACCAAGGCGAAATCTTGTTTTTTCCCAAAACCAAAACAACAACGCACATCACTACTTTTAAGAGCTTGTTTTGTTTTATCTGCAGAGAAGTGTTTCAGTCAGCCTTTCTTCAAGCTCCAGGGCATTCAGTTAACAGAAACTAACTAGGAAAAGAGTTTTAAAAGCAAACACCAGATTGGTAACTTCCACAGCCTCCTTCCGTTCAGAGTCCTTGCACTGAGTACTCAAGGATGTTCAAACTCCTATAGGTTAGAAGAATAGCACAGCACGTGGTCCTAAAGTGAGCAGCTTGGAGACCAGGCACAGCTCCCATTATCAATCACCTCAACATCACCTGAAGGTCAGGTTTTGCATTGCACAGATCCAGTCTTGGCAGAATGACTAGCATATCCATGAACACAAATCATCCAGCTTCTACCAGCAAACATACTAATAATCATAATTTTTAAAAAAATCTAAAATTTATTTTACTGTCAGGCGATAATTAAACAAAATTTACAAAATTCTGCAAACACAAGCAGCAGGAGAGCAGGACAGGAAGCTAGACTCTCAGTCTCTGCTCCATGGCATGATCATGGCAGACAGGAGACCACCCTAGAAGAAGTGAGTCATGTGAGAAGGCAAAAGGAGAGGAGAAAGAACAACTCAACGGTGCATTGCAAATATAAGCAGTCAGAGCTAGAAATTGTTGCTAACTAATCCCATCTTTCCAAGGGCTTAGGCATGGCACCTCCAAAAATCTTCCTTTTGAAGAATCAAATGCGAGAACAAAAAATGTGAGGATTGAAACAAAGTGGGTACACATTTTCAAAGTAGTATTGTTCCCAGATATTTAGTATTCCACTTTCTTATCCATTAGATGTGTCTTTATCCTTGGCTGCCTGTATGTGTTTATAAGCATCCCTTTCACATTTCCTGTAATGTTCACAACAGTAAAATAACCACTAGGTTCTTCCTTATTCATCACCTCCCTTGTGAGCCAAAACAGTTTTAACCATTCCTCTAACTGGAAAAAAAAGTTGGACTTTGTATTTCCATGAGTCACCCAGGTAGGACACACACATCTGAGCAGGTCATTGATTTCTGACACGGTGTTGATCTTTTCTCTGTTTCTGCTTCCTATCCCACTCTTTGTCCCCTCTGTTTGGAAGGAGGCAAGTTGAAGCTTTGAATACATCTTTGTATGTGTAGGCTCCCTGCCTAAGGAAGCAGCACTGTTTTTTTCTGAGGTTTCAAGGCTCTATACTGTGAAGAACAGTACAGTTGCTAATGCACGGTGCTGTTCTACCATTAGAAGTGCTTCTACCCTCAGACAAAAAGAAACAAACAAACAAAAACAAACAAGCAAACAAAAAACCCTGTGGCAAAATATAATGCTGTGAAACCAAGGCGGGCTTTGGCTTTGAGTTTCAGTCCTAGGATTGGCGCACAGTCACTGTTCAAATCTAGGAGTTACTGAGCTTGTGATTAATATGGAAATACTGTTCTGAACAGACTTCAGAAAAGGCAGTCACCCTGAACACTTGCAGTGCTGTATTGATTTTGCTCTACTTTTCCCTAAAAGAAAAATAAAGTGGGGAAAAAAGTGTGCTAGAGATTATACCACTGCAAAGTTTTGTCAAAAACTATCATGGAATTTGCTGATATGTTTGCCAAGGTCTGAAGTAACTTTCCAGGTTATCAGATGCTGTATCACCTGTCAGCTACAGATTAGAACTAACTTCAGTCAGTTTGGTGTCTACCTTCCACAACCACTTTTATACATCTCTTAAAGCACCAAATGTCTCATAGGATTTACTGGGAGGATTTTTCCTCTGCCCAAAATCCATTAAATACTTTTTCAGGCACTACTGTTATTTCCTATACTACTAAAACACACAAGTATCTCAAAGCACTTAAAAGTAGATTAATTGGTCAGGCCTGGTTAATTTATGTACAATAATCATGGGTTTGGTCTCTGGATGAGACACTCATTTTCATTTTTGTCATCTGTTGGACATCATTTGTTTGAGTTGGCTATAATGTGGTAGAAGTGTGACTCATACCCTGAGAGCCAGTCTCCACAGAGTTAAGTATCCTCATTCTCTCTCCACTTCTGAAAAAGAGGAGTTGTTGCTTTGTGACCATGTCACTCACTGCCTTGTTTGGTATGTTTAATTTTTACTGCTAGTAGTGCCTCGGTAGACTGTAAAGAAAGGTACAGACCTCAGCAGCAAAGTCCCCACTCACACCAAGAGAGACCTAGCCTAAAAATTTTTTATCTAAACAGGCAAAGGAAGGATGGAGGAAGTGAGAAACAAAAATGTTGCTGGCAGTACAGTTATAAACTATAAAAGCCATTGTTATAAGAATAATAGATAAATCTTCATCTGCACTTGCCAGAGATTCCTCTCCTGTAATAAATAAATAAATTTATTTCCACTATCCCATTTTGATGTCACACCTTTTTAGCTGCTTCTTGAACAGTGCAGCACTAGGTGACCACTTGCTGTAGCATTACGCAAAGTGCAAGGGGAGATGACTTACTCTGCTAAAATGATGTGTTATCATGAGATAATGTCCCAAGGAGCAGAGAAAAAAATCAGATCTAGTTTAGTACTTCTTTGTACTGGTTGGTTGTGTTCTCCAGTACCTGATGAGGGGCACGCTGACTGCAGCTCTCCCAGCAGTCTGGCATCTGTACTGCTGACCACCACTCGAGAAATGTGTTGACATGGTTCTGCTGCAGACAGCAAATAACGGATGTCAAACATTGCGTAGCCCGAACTAAAGACATCAGGAGCACAGCCTCTACAATTCTAGTTATCTGCACATTCCCCAACATGAAATAAGGCAGCATTATCTGTAAGGCAATTTTTTACAGGAAGAATATCAGGGTTATTTCAACGCTCATTAGGGGAAAATGTTGTAGTTCGCTTTTTTCATTGTTTGTTTGGGTTTGGCTGTTTTAAGTGTATTAACTTGGAGAAGATAGATAACCTCCAGAAAAACATTCTTAGTTCACACACTTCCTGTAAACTTGAGCAAACACGGTAATTTTCAGGCCAGGCCAATTTTTTGACTCAATTATATTTGGCTCAAAGTAGAGTTTATAATGAATCCTGGCGAAACTTTAACTAAAGAGAAACCTTCTCCCATGTATAAGTAAGGCTGTTTTAAATGTGAGTCATTTGAAAATCACCATCCCTGAAATGGGTTGATGTTTCAAAATGAACTTAATGACATTTTAAGCAACTAAATCTGTATTTTAAAGTAAGGTCAGAATATTCTAAAAATTCAGCAGTTAGTGAAGCCTTACATAAAGTGTAATTGTGTTGTACAGCACTATACAGAAAATTTATGCTTGTTTTTAAATGAAACTGCCTCCAAATCTTTCCACAATTTTTTTTTTTTTTTTGCATATGTAAACCATAGGTATGTCCTTTATCGTGTTTACAGAAAAAGAACTTAAAAAGAGAGTGTGACAGACAGAGCAAATGACTGTGCTAGTATTAGATTTGCTCAAGAGATCTCTTTTCGTTTTTTCTTTTTTAATTCTGTTTCAAATTTTCCAGCTTAAAGCAGAATACAAGTCTACAATAAAGTCTCCCCAGCCCTGTACTTCTGTACTCAGACAAAGTTTTATCATTACAGTTTTTGTATTTGACAATCTAACTGTAAATACTATCAGAGTTCACCAAGGGCCAGATTATTAATTTTGTCCTTGGGCAGATCTGCTGTTTAACCAACATGGAGAGCAGCTGAAAATATTTATCATTAACTTTCTGTCTTTTGTCTCTTCAGTCCTAGGAATAAGACCTGTGAAGGTTCAAAAGAATGCAGTGAAATAAGGGCATGCCAAAAGAATGATGTTAATGCAAAGGGAATTTAAAGATGTTCCTCTCACCAGTGGAACAATGTGACATACTGTGTTCTGCAGAAACATGAGGATTTACCTTGGAGCAATCTATCAAAACTAAAGACATTCATGGCATGTATAACTTCTGGGATTAATGGAAGAGTTGGCAATTCCAAGAGAACTGGAAGAAAAGAAATTAAGGATCCACAAATTTATCCTCTGTAAACATGAGAGAAAGCATGAAATTTGCCACTGTCACAAGCACAGAGGGCTCAGGATGAAGCTAAGCAAGCACAGTTTAGACGAGGGAGGTGAGGCATTCAGAAAAGTGGTATATGAAGGAGAGCCTCAAGACATGTCTTAAGCACCAACTCACATCTAATGCCAAAACCTGGTGAATCTCATGGTATTCAGTGCCACCTGAATATTGTCCTTACAAAGTTACAGTTTCCCAAATGTCACTTCACCACAGATTTGTAGCAGAGGTGCTGCTGCAAAGGGTACTACTGTCAGAAGACATGTCCGACAGCAGCAGAGAGGATTTCAGAAAGGGTTTTAGTCTCCACAAAACAAGTGCCTGTATCTGTATCTGACAAATCAGACAAATCAGACACAGCTTTATATGCAATATACAGTCAATGAATGTATACATAATGGGGAAAACATAACTTCAGAAGAAAGCATTTTCTAAGCACCTGCAAAATGTGTACAGTTATATGCTTTTTTTGAGAAGTCATGCTGTTAATATCCAATTTGGTTTCCTTGAGCAGGCTACTATTGATTTTCAGGTCAAATAAAGAACCTACTGACAACATTTAATGTATAGTGTGTGTGCATGCAGACAAATGCTTTTCAGAAACTATTTAATAAACAGAAAAGGCGCAGCAAACATGCCAAATAATTATAAATCTTACATTAATTTTAATAATGCTATGATTCAGAAGGTAAAAGTCATATATGCACATAAACCCTAAATAAACAAGGGGAGAAAAAGCGTGCTTTCCTAACCCTTCCGTCACAGAAACCACAAAAGATTTTAAGTAGCATCATCACGAGTTTTATAGCTGTATCTCAGCTATCAATAACCCTCACACATCTACTTACACCACTGAAATGACAGCCAAGTTCCTAGAAGCAATAAGACAAAGACACAGCCTACATCCTTTTCACAGCTTTCAGACCTAATAATATGTAAAAAGTTTTTTCAATACTGCTTTCAAATGCCTTTCTGATTTTAAGTCACATTCCAGTAACTGACTCCTTCCCACATGCCCAAGAAAAAAAAAAAAAAAAAGGTCACTGAAGAGTCTGAAGAGTGCAAGTCCTGGAATTGGCTGCCAAACCTCACCCAAGTACTCCTTTCATAATCAGGACATTGTCTCCAACCATACATTGGTCATTTCTGTTTTGCAGATTTGGAAAAGGTTAAGCCACCAAATCAAGACGCAGAGGTTAAAAGTGGATTTCTCTAAATAGTCATATTTTTGTGCTGAAATGAAACTAAAGGCTTACAGAAGAAACCTTTAAGTTTATGACACGATAGATCATCTTAATAGCGGGTAAAGCATATTTGTGCTGCCTGCATAGTATTTCTCCTATATATAAACTCTTAATTCGACAGGAGAAGCAAAGAAAAGCAGCAAAACATCAAACCATCTTTTGTGCATAATAAACCACTATACATCTCTTGTTGATCTACACACACAGTAACATAAATTACCTCACATGGCT
>VXAV01005951.1:20985-40385 GCA_013399715.1 Alectura lathami | reverse complement strand
CATAAAATGGATCATTGCATTTTCAAAATTTAGTATCTCCACCATCCACACATACAGCCTAGTGTTTAAACCAGCTCTCTATACACTGTATTTGCGGATACTGTTTTCATGAATTCTGAATGGATGTTGGTGGTGAGATAAGCAATGAAATATGACTGCTTCCAGTATTACTACCATTGCTTATGTACTTTGCTAGAACTAGTTTGTGCTAATATCTATCTGTTTTCATTATGTCTTCATTGCATTGATGGAAATAGCTCACATTTGGAAAGCGCAACTCATAAATGTCATTACAATCATCAGCATTAGAATCAGCTTAGAAAAGATACTTCATTTCCCTGGTGGGAAAAAAAAAAAAAAAAAAACATGTAGGAAAAAAATGAACTTCTAAATGATTTTAAGCTGTTGTTGAAAAACAACAACAACAACAACAACAAAAAAAAACTAATTCACGCAAATTCCTGCTCTGAATTGTCAAAGCTTCTCTTCTCTCTTTCCTTTCTGTGAATAATCGGGCTTTCTTTCAGGAGCTTGCACATCTTTTTCAGTTAAGATCTTGTAGGCTGTGAGGGAAATTTTCTCAGGTATGTTTTCCTGGACTGGTGAGTTTTATCCCAGTGAAATGTAAAGCAAAAAATACTTAGCACCAGTACTTGAAAATAAGTATTACCATTTCATAACGTCTGACGAGGTGCAGGTCTTGCTTCCTGTTTGTTCTGAAGTCTTCCATGCTGAGAGTTATCTTGGTTAATCTGGGTGCTGAGTCTGTTACTTCTTTCAGGATTTGATGTTCACCCCTGGCCCTTTCCCAGGACCTCCAGCTGCAAGGAGATCCTTGTCCTACTGGGTCTCTGCAGCCAGATGCTGACTATTTCCTGAGGTGAGGCCTGTCTAGGGTCCTTTCTCCCTTCCCCATCCCTTCCAAATCCATCTCCTCATTGGCATTGCCTCCTCTCTCCCCTAGGGCTTCATCAACCAGGTGCATACTAGAGGCTCACTCTACAGAGCTACGCACTCTGTGTTCAAACTGTCATAACAGTAGTTCTCAAACCATGGGAGGAGAAAGCAAGTGGTTGAGCATATCCCATAGATAAAAAAAAAATTATCTGAGAGCTATTGAGTATTGTAGGCTTCCAAAAAACAGTCTGCACTTGAGGCAGATAAAAAAAAAAAAGATGTAAGATCCTCATGCTTTTATTTTTGCCAACTTTTTCCTTCTACTTCATATGCATGATCACTACTTTTGGAAGAAAAAAAAAAAAAGCAAACACCAACAAGCCAGGCTCACAATAGTATAAGGCTTTAGTGGCAATCCCTTCTTAGCCAGTTTTCTCCCCAGCATTCCTTCTCTCTTCAATGTTCACTTCCTCTTTTGTCATTTTCATCTAAAAAGAAAAAAAAAAGAAATAAAAAAAGATCGTAGTTTAACCTGGATTATGTCATTCATCCAGGGCATCACATGGCTTTGCAAACAGTTGTGTTGGCACAACCGAGAGGTCAGAGAACTGCATTGCAAAGACTGGAGAAGGGAGAGGGAAATTTCTTAAACTGCTACTTCTGCCAAAACCAAATTATTGTGAAACTGCACCATCACATTCCAAAAAGCACTCTCTCCCAAATCTTATGAGACTATAGAAAATGATGATATCAGTGGGGAAGGTAGCTTTGGAGCAGGCTGACAGTAACTGCTGTTTAAAGCCTGACAGTAACTGCAAAGTGGACCAGGACTCTCATGAACCTAAGTCATTGGTAGCCATTCGGTGCTGAATAAGACAACATGAATCCTGATCCTTTCAGAGCAAAACCATGGCTCGCACAACCCAGTTCAACTCCTACAAAACTGAAAAGAGTGAATAATATTCTTGAATACACACACGGCCACCCAGGTGAGATAATCCCACTGGTTGGAACCATGCAAACGAGGCCAACATCTGACCATAAGGGCGTAAGAACTGCCAGCATATCCAATTAGCAGGATAAAAATAACTGCCCTCCTGGCTCACTAATTATTTTCAGTACACACAGTGTGATGGAAACCCTTCCAAAAATCAAATCTGTCTTACAGCAATTTGACTTACAGGCAGTGCAGAATGGAACGTTACTAAGTGCTTTGCAATTAATTACGCTTTCAAATGCACCGACTAAATTTGGCTGTGCAATTAGATAAATAATAACCGAAGGGAAAGGCTGTGTTTTGGAATTACATGTTAAAGGAGATGAATATGCCTTTTGCCCCAGCTGTTTGTTCCTGTGTCACGGCAGGCATCTTGCTGTGAAGCCAAGCCTGCTGCAGATAAAATGCTCGTACAAAGCAACTTCCACGTCCATTTAAATGCACAAGTGCCATTTCCATGCACTCAGCACAAGATCTTTCTTTAATTTCTTTGCAAATCTGCCTCAAATATCAAAGAGGATGACATTTGAACAAAACAATAACCAAATCAGTAATATCAAAGAGCCTGGCTTGGCAGCCTCCACTCTTTTCAGGCAACATTGACTCAAGCAGTGGATGTCACTGATTTCAATCCAGGTGTGCCAAAGTGACAAACTGGAATCCACATGCCAGACCCCTCTGTGCTGACCAAAGGGTGACTGACACATACACAAAACATTGCCTTTTCTTTTTCTGCCTTCAAATTACTACTCCATTAATTGTGCAGATCCTGAATAGAGCTTGTATTAAAAAGATGGCCCACAGGTTTTTAACATGCAGCATTGAAAATAAAATTTGAAATTGTTGGTTTATCTCACAAGTGTGTCCTTGGCCAAAGGGGAAACCACAGTGATGGGAAATGATGTCCCCATCTTTCTGTTGGTGGATTACCACAAGAATCATTTCTTTTCTTACCTCTTTTTAATATTCACAGCCACACTCAAGGTGAAGTTCTTCACTAACATTAATTCAGATGCTAGCAGCAGGGGGCTGGCACATGTATTAGCTGCATTTACTGCCTCCTTAGTAAGCTGGCATCATGGAAGGACTCAGCTGCAAGCAAAGACCAGCTGGCTGAAGGTGAGTTTGAGAAGGCAAGAGTGTTTGTGGGCAGAAGGAGTACATTTAATAGCCTTGGTGAAGATTTGGCTGGAGGAAAGGCATACTGGGGAGTGATCAGATCTGCTTGTAGTTAAAGAAGGGGCTTGAATTCATGCCTGCACAAACCCACATCAGTGAATAACAATTCCCAGGAAGCTAAGATGGCTCAAAATCTGCATGCCACCCTTGTCAATAATAAACTCACTCTGACTATTCATGCTTTTGCTATGTTTTGGATGGACTGTAATAATCCAGATGGTCTGAGTGTGAAGCCCTCCGAACCTAGCCCTATGTAGAACATAGCAGGGGGACTCTGCAGCAGCACAGCTTTGCTAGCACCTCTGACCTGCTCTCCACTTTCTCCACTGGCTTCGCATAGCTCATCAAGTCAAGCTCAAACTCTCCTGCTGAGGCCCAGAAAGTTACAGACATCACTGACTACTGCAAAGTGCTGACAAGCATGGGATCCATCCCTCCTCCCTTTAGCTGCCAAACAGCGGGGCATCTTGTTTACACCAATTCTCCATAGTCAATGGGTAGAGAAAGAGACATCTCCTCTCTATTTTGGACTCTTACCTTAGGATAAGGTGAGTTGTTCCCTTAAGAAGCCTGTCTTTCTCCATGGCCAGTTGGGAAAGCTTAGATCCTGAGTTCCGATGAGGTATGAGATGAAACGAGGTGAGAGGAATGAATCCTGACTGAAGTAACTGTGAACGAGGTGCCTAAACTTGCTCTTTCTGGATGTATTCCCCTTGAAAGCTGTTTCAGTTGCTCAAATCTGCAGATGGTCACCCATGTCAGAGTTTTCACTGCTGGAATAATGAAATTCCTGGCCATTCAAACAAGCCTCAGCGTGTTATCTGAACATCAAGAATGAACTCCTCCAGGAATTAAGGCTTGTCACAAATAGCATCTCCTGCTCCCAGAATAAGGACTATTTCTTTGCGAGGTCATTTCCGTGGTCATCCCTATCACAAATGCACAGCGGTATGTCTACTGAACAATTAAACAGCTCGTAAATATGTCTATGCAACAGAAGCCAAGCAACAAGAAAAAAATGTCCAAGCTCAACAACAAAAAAATATCACAGGTTATCAGCGCTAGACAATGCTGCATGCATTTCACCTGCAGAGAGGATGAAAGAGAAAACACCTCAGGACTGGCACAAGCAACACTACTAAGTTCTGATGGGAAGGTGTACACATGCAGTGGAAGAACTCAAAATGGAAGAGGTACTGAAGAAGGAAAGGGGCTTGACATCTTTCCATGAAGAATGAACTGGCCTGGAATACTCTTGAATTTCCATGAGTAGTTGCAGAGAATGGTTTTCACTACTTGCATGACTGGCAGCTGTTTCAAGGTCTTATTCTTAGGGCAGTTCTGACAGAAACGTAACAAGTATCTTCTTGAATATTCCACCTATATTCTGAAGCTTAGAAGAGCTCTCTCTGATTACGTATCTGTGGAATACTTTTCTAGGATGAAAAATCTGGAAATGGATGAAAAAGAACCCATCTGAGGTACAGTGGTAGAGTTCTGTACCTAACTGCAAAGAAACACAAATGCTTCTAATATTATGATGAGCAGAAAGCTCTGGCTGCTTAACTGATGCTGAGCACTTCACTTTAGAAATGCATGGATTTGGACCATTTCCCAGATGTCACACTGTCACTTCTGAATGACACATTGGAAGAGGAAGTCGAACGAGGAAGCATGTTCAGGAGTGGTGAGTGTGCAGTGGGTCCCTCTTGCTTGTGGGGACCAGCCTGTAATCTAGCAGCTGCCTGGGGGTGGGAGCAGGGGGTGCAGTCAGCATGTTGATTCTAGATGTCTAACTGAGATGCCTTCTTCTCTCTGTTGCCTATATAAGGAATAGAGTCTGGCAGCCACGGAGCGTGGGGAGCCCGAATTACCCATCACTGCCTTACTAGTTGGCATGGCAACGGTGGCAGGCACCTAGAGGAGGTGGTCTGAACGTGGTCCCAACTCATCTGCAAAGAGATGCTACAGCATATGTGCAAGTGAGACAGCTGTACGCACCCCAGCTCACAGCTTGCACTCCTGCACACCTGTGGCTGGAAGGAGCTGTGGCTTGAAGCTGCCCTTTAAGAGCCTCAGAACAACAAATCCTTGTCTCTCCATCTGGTTTTGCTTGGTGTTCTGGGCAAACTTTGTCATGGAGTACACCTGGTGCTACAGGAGGCACCCTCCACCCTGGTCAGTGGTCCTCTGGAGCTGCATCACTGATGGGAGGGAAATTAAACTGCTTTATTCACAGGACACACTCCCACATGGGGAGATACCCTTGTGAAGCTGGTACTGTATCCCATGCCTTCCCTTGTAAATTACAAGATAGGCTTTAAGCTCCTGAGGGAATTGATCAGTTAATTAATCAGTTTATCTGCCTCTGCCTTACATTTAAATTTAAATCTTTGCGGAAATTCCATTCAAACATCTTAAGCTCGGCTTGAAAAATAAGCAAAAGAGTAAATACCCTGTAAACTACTTCTCTCATGAATCAGATCCATTTCAGTTATTGAACAATTTGTGTTATTTGGAGATGCGCTTGCACCTGCAGAGGCTAAGTTCACTTTTGTTTATTGGAACAATTGTGCAAGTGAAGAAATTGGGCAACACTGTAGTGATGCAAACGAAGTAGTTTTCTATGAAGGCAGTAGCAAAGAGTTGCAGGCATTCAGAATTAATTTCAATAATGAGCTGGGATTTCAAATCTAAATATTCGGTTTCCAGCTGCATTACAAATTCGTCCCCAGAATCCACTCTGTATTACTCATCACCTTTTACAGCCTTTAACAATAGTAATAGATTTTTTTTTTTTTTTAAATATACACAGGAAAAAAAGCAATACAATTAGATTTTAAGCACAGCTAGCAATGTGCTTGAGCTCAGTGAGGATCCTGATATCTAGGAAGTGATACAAGCCAAGATTTTTTTTTTTTGTGCCATTGTATATCCAAGGAACATCTCTGTACTTCAGATGACAGGCTCAGGTCATGGTAGGATTGTTGGGACAGATGTTGAGCTCTGAGCTGTGCTTGTAGCTATTGAGGAGCCTGCACAGTTCTAGTGGAGGCTGTAGATTTTACCTGACTGCTTGTTTTGGAGCTGACTGTCTTCTCGCCTGTATTAGAACCACATCCATCTGAACCAAAAGTCTAGTCTCTGGTTACAAAGCTTGAATTGCATTGGGTCAGTCTTTCAGAACAGTTTTTCTGTTACTAATGTGGAGATCATAGCTTCCAAAGCTGTACAACACTGTGCATGAATTGGCCAGAGGTATTACTGTAGAACAAGATACAATTGTTCAGTGGCACTCACAACAAATGCTTTCTCTCAAGCCACGAAACAGGGAATAAAATTGTTCAGGCTAGTACATGTAGAACTTTGTAAGCCTGAGAGAGATTTTTGTCTTTTTTTTTGCATGTAGATACCAGGTTTGATGTTAACCATTTGACTCATTAATAAATGATTTACATTTCCCAGCCAGCAAATTGCTATCTGACACAAATTCATAGAAGAGCTTTATACTGTGAAATTCCCTTGTACAGTGACTCCTTTGTGATTTTAACTTAAGGAACTCGTGATTAAATTTTTAATATAATCATTGCAGTCTCCTGGCATGTTTAAGAAAAAGCAACTCTTCTTTCCTGCGTCATAGATCTTGTCATGGTAGATGCATTTAAATGCCATCAGTGGGGTTCTATCTGCTTCAAAGACTAGATAAAACAGAATGTCCCTCAAACCAAGTAGAGAAGCTGATGGATTCTCAACCTCAGCTGAAGCACTGAGCTGAAGACTAACGTACCACACAGTGCTCTCTCAGGTTAGCTCTGTGATCCAAATTGTCAAAGCAGGCTCTGCAGTACACCACAAAAACAAGGACAGAATCATACAACCATAGAATGGTTTGGGTTGGAAGGAGGGGTAAAGAAAAAGCCAGTGTAAAACTGTGTTCTGCCCCCTGAAAAAGCAACATTTGCTGGATATTGGACAGCTCACCTGAATAAACCAGATCAGTTGGCTTGCTGCTTGCATCTGTAGCAGCTTCTAGCTAAGAGCAGGGCTCAGCTGGGCCCATGGACCCTTTGCTGTGCTGCCTTCCTCCCAGCCCTGCTATCCGCATGGGTTAAGATGGAGAGGGTACGGGAGCTGTCACTGGAGGTGATGCTTCTTCCCATGGGAAGCTTTCCAGCAGGCAAGTCTTCAGATCTAGCTGTGCCTCTGCAGTAATGAAGCCCTCCTTGAAGCTCGCCTTGTGCCCCAAGAAACTGGACTAATGGCTAATTTAAGAAGCCCAGCGCTATAGCTTAATCTGTGATGCCTTTATTCTACTTATCCATAGGTCTTTGTGAGTTCTGCTGTAAAAGGCTCAAATGTGTCCTTTCTGGGAAACTGTAGGAGGATTTCCTGTCCACAGCTTATTTTCTGTGGGTGTGTGATATTCAAAATCCCAAATGACAGAACTGCTTTCCTAAAGCCATGTTGTCCTGCCCATTGAGGGAACAGTTAAATGCAACTATTGAAATACTTTTTTTTCTTTTTTTTCTTTTTTTAAGCACACATTCAGTGTTACTGTTGGCTATGGCAACACCTTGAGGTGTTGGTCAGGACTGTTGCTTGCTAAATGAGTGTTACATATATATATATGTGCATATATATACTGACCAGACTTCTGGCCAGGTCCATGCTAGTAAATAAAGCAGGACGAGGGCACAGGCTTGAACATGGTCTTGTGGCTGCCCATATTGCTGGGTGATTGGTCTGGCTGGTGCTCAACGCTGTGCTCCCACCAATGCCTGGGCACGGCTTGTGGGACAGCAGGGCTTGGTATGGGTGCAGCACTTTGGGGAAGGGTGTTCAACTTTGTGAATGCAAGCTCTGCTTTTGTATTTGGTTTTAGAGCCAGAGATTAATCTTGGTCTCTTTTCTTTGCTACTATAGCTATATTCTTATGAGTCCAAGTCCTTCAGAATGATTTTAAACTTGCATTTAGACAACTAGGGTTGTCTAAACATGGATGTCCTGTTCCTTCTGTGCGACAGCTGCCTCAAATCTTTTGAGAAGAATTCTACTTGTAGGAAATGTCTTGCTTTTACTTTCCCTTTTCCCATCTCAAAAATACCTGTCATGTTTCAGCTGAAAATACCTCTTCCCAAATTTAAAAATCCCTTCTTTCCATTCTTTTTCCCTCTCCTTCCTGTAGTGGCAGATGACAACTGGACATACAGGTTTGGGACCAAAGAGCAGGAGATGATACAGCCATGAAAACTTTCCAGGTTTCAGAGTGTGACCCTCACTGCTGTCCTGTTAAGTAGTTATCCAATTAATGACTGTTGTAGGATCATCTTGCAGAGTTAAATTGTGGTCTCAAGGAAGGTCAGGAGAAATGGTGCAGAAGTAACTAGGGTCCTGTCATGTGAACTGTGGCATGGCAGAGCACAGAATGCAGCTAAGCTGCCCTGATTGTCATCAGCTGAGAGAAATACCAAAAGGAACATTTCCCAAGGCTTGCACACTTTCTACTGTAAATTATAACTTAAAAGAAATGAGTATTGAGAAAGCAATTGTATGAAACATTAAGTATCTTTATCTTGCTACTTACATATGCAAACGTTGGTGTTTTCATCAGAGGTGACTTTTTAGCAAGGTTTTTAAGATACCTTAATGAACTAAAGTAGAAAAATAGTAATTTTTATCTTAGAAGCTGGTGGCATCTACAGTGCAAAATTGTACCACGTCTTATCTATTAATTAGATTTGAAGATCCTGAACATGGTTTCAGTCAAGCTTCAAGTGCATTGGAAATGAGCCAAGAACATCATTTTTTAGTTGCATTACCGTGGTCATGTCACTTTCCAAAGTATCACTAAATTGTGCTCTCATTTTGTCCTTCACCAAAGAGGGAGGAGACTGTGTTGCTCTCTGGAAAAATGTCTGCCTAGAAGTAGAGCTCCAGATATGTAACAGCGGCAAATTGGCAAAACCCCACTGATTGTAATGGAGCAATGCCGATTTTTGCAAGTTCGGGATCTGGCCCATCAGATTTTCAACTGTTATCACCACAGGCAGAATCCAAATTGACACAGCGTGGGATAACATGATTGAATGCAGAGCAGGCTGCCTGGTTTCCTAAATTATTTTAATAACAGAAAGAATGTAGCTGGAATGCCAGGCTAAGATCTCTACCTGGATAAGAGCCCAGATTTTATTTAATCTCTAAAAATCTCTCTCTCTCTTATTTTTATTTTTTTTAAATAAGCCCATTGCAAAGTCATTACTTTTTCATTACAGAGATTGTCATGACAAGGTACCCAGGAAGAAAAGTCTCAGATTCTGTTCAATGCTGCAAAATCCTGTGTCTTCACATAGAAAGTATTCTCTTGAATAGCTCTCATGGAATAAGTGAATTACGGAAACAGAGAAGGAACCTGCTCCCCTCCAAACCCATATTAGATTGGCTACTAAATGCAGCTATCTGACATACCCATACCAAGTACTGCATTTCTAGACACTTTGGTGGGTCACCACTGCCGTGAACCTCCTGAAGCCACGTGGGATCCCGGGCAATCCCAGGGATCGGGCCAGTCTCAGGTTGCAGCATGTCTGTGCAGGTGTGTTTCGATCCTGGCTGCCTGCTGGTGCCCTGGAGAGACGGCAGGTGCAGGTCTGCCCACAGGAGCTGAGCTGTGGTACTGCCAAAAACCTGCCTTGGGTGCAGCATGACGTGGATGGTACAAGGAGGGTGACATGTCCTTGGAGATGGGTGAGCACAGGTAGTGTTGTGCTGGTAGGACACCTGGAATAGGTATAATCTCTGCAGACTGACCATGAGCTGGGCACCCATGCTTCAGTGTGGTGTGGACTGAAAAGTCTGTAGGAGCAGTGATACTCTCCAGATAAATAACTGTGCCCATCGAAGGAGCCAAATTAAAAACAAAATCACAACCATTTGATTTCTCCCCTTAGGAGACAGAGTCATGTTTTTCCTCACTTGAAAGAATTTAAACATTTTACTTTCATCTGCCCTTGTTGTGCCTAAACAAAGCTAGCCGATTACTCGATATCTCAGCTCTGATTTGGGAGGGTATTTTTATTCCTTTAAGACATTCAGAGGGTGGTAAAAAACCTCATTGTAATTCAGTAATTAGTATGTCTCCTTCTTCTCTTGACCAGGAATGCAAGGGTATCCTTTTTTGTGAATGTCATTTTCTCTCTGGGCTCTTGTACTTTAATTTTCTACGATGTGAAAACAGGAACAGAAGATGAATTAGGTATTGAAATCAGAGGATATGAATATGACTCTGTTCTCCTACAGAACTTTTTATTTCAAAGAGAATAAACTTTTATAGTTCAGCAAAACAGAATAAAGGGCTTTGTAAATCAATTGCAATGAACAAAATATTTTAATGTTTTTATCCTTCAATAACTTTATTTAGGAGAATAAACTTCGTTTTACGAAAATCTGAAGCCTCAGAGCACCTACTTCCTGTATATTTTCTCTTCTCCCACCTACTATCTCAATCTGGCTTTACTCCTCTTGAGTTATTAATCTGTGCTCTGTGGTTTTCGTGGATAAATATTTTATTATGCCCCAAACAGCAGTGCTTAGTTTGTTACTAACACACAAATATTAAACCAGCAAGGCAATGTTTGGTGCCTGGATGAGGGGGTCTTAGGTGAGATGAGCTTGCCTACCTCTATTTTCAAATATACTGAGATTAGTTTGAAAGAAATGAAATATCTGTTCTTGATGAAAGAAGGGACTCACACATTGCTAAGATTCGTTTTCTTTTATATCTATATAAAAGTATTTTTCTTAAAGGTATACTAGTATTCTTGTTTGTATTAAGGATATTAAGGATTGGCTTCAGGATTTTTAAAGGACTGCTTCTTTTCTAAATAATTCTTCATGTCCCTGAATCATGCCGAAGCCTTGCAGGAGATGAGTGTCTTGCCTGTTGCAAAGGGATCATCTTTGTGAAGGAATTGGGCTGTTCTTGGGGATACCCAAAGAATGTGGAACTCGGCCCAGAACAATCAAAAATCTCACTGCTTTTGAACACATTCAAGCAATGTCTTTGCTCTCCCATCCTCCAGGAACAACAGAGGCTCATGTTTTTTATTCCGAGGATTGTGCTGTTAGACACTCATCTGTTCCTATTTCTTTCCTCTGGAAGGTGCTCATACATGGCGTGAAGAGCTGAGTAGGCAATGGGAAAGGGCACCATCACCGCTCTGCTCAGCTGCAGGTCCCTTGGACGCTGCTGTGGGCGCCAGACGCCTGGGTGCCAAGAGCTGTGCTGCTCATCCCAGGCCCAGTGTCTGTCCTGCTCATCTGAGGGCTTCCTCTGACGTCTTCCTTGGTAGCCAGAGGAGGGAGTATTCACAGCAATGCTCCTCGGTAAACACTCATTTTATGGAAAAAAACTGAGAGACTTTTTCTTTTGTTGGAAATTTTTCATGAATTATTTTTGTTTAGGAAAACATGATATCATTCTGATAGTAAGAAAACAAACCGTCAGGCCAGCTTTCTGTTACTCCTAAAATATCACCTCCTATTTTTCATTTAGGAATATAAAAGAAGAAAGTGGAGAAATAAAATAACCAAGAGCAAGCCCTAAGTCTGCTTCTTAGCTTTTACTTCTTTTTCTGCCTTTGGATGGTGCTTGGGAAAAAAAAACATAGAAGGGAGAAAGAGAGTGTGAAAAGAGCATGTTTTCCCCTTGCAACTTGAAAATGTAAAAATTAAAAAAATGATAAATTTATTTTTATTGTAAAATTATTATTATTTTTTTGAAGGCAAGATTTCTTTTAAATCAAACCTCTATTTTTCAGTGAAGACATTCGAGCCAGTTTGGCTCACCGCATTTCATGGCTCTGCCTCCTCAGACCACAAATTATAGATGTCATAACAAATGTCAAAAATACAGCAGGACATAATAAATTATATATGCACAGACAAAAATGCATTCAGTCATATATACACACTCACGCATGTGTGTGTATATATATATACAGTCATCTGTCTCTGCATAAATACATACTTGCGTGTGCACAGAAGTCAAGTAGACCTGAAGTAGACCTGCAAGCCAAGCAAGACCCCGAGAGGTCCTGTTTCAGGAGGGTCTCCGTGTCTGTTAGGGAAATCCCTTTCCATGCAACATTTATCTGTGCTCCCCTGTGTTTTTACTGGCTCTGTCTGACTGCAGTGAAGTCTCTCCAGCAGCACACTGTGAGGCTGTGTTTCAGCCAGGTGTTGGGTGCATGTATAAGCTGTACAATGAAAGCCCGAAAGCTTTGCCTGTGTCACAAGGGAGTGGCAATACCACCTAGACATCACACCAGGGTTGTGATACAAAGGCTCTGTCCTTAGAAAAGAGCTTTCCAAGTAAGAGAGGGAACATTTCACACCCGCCATCGCATTTCATTAGGCCACGTGGTGACCATGTGTCGAAGGGAGGATATCTGAGAAACAAGTTCCTCCCCTTGCACTTCCTCCACGGGGCAGCCAAAGCACGTCCTGTGCCCTTCTCATCTTCCAGGCTGGCTCCCAGGGCCTGGATGGACTGAGGAAGCTCAAGGCACGTGCATAGCAGAGCGTGATGTAGAAATCTTTGGCTGAACACCGAGTGACCTGATGTGTCCTCCCAGCATGACTCTAGGCAAGCTGGTCTCTTGGCAGGGCTTCCTCTCTGGTGTAACTTTGAGCTGATGTGTTTATCTTGCCTCCAGTTTCATGGCCACCTCTGTGGTAGTTGGTCTTCAAGCCTGTCCTGCTGCTCTGAAGCCACAGTTAAACTGAAGCCAGCTATAATCTGCAAGCACAGGTGAAAGGCCAGCTCTGAGCACAGCTCCTGCACTTTCTTTTATTGCTGTAGGGATGTCTTGCTCCTAAGGCAATGGCTTCCTCCTTGGGTTTCAAAGAGACAGACCAAAAATGAAGGCGTGAAACACAGGTAGATTCTACTCCTTTTCACTCTTCTGTGCTGCTCCAAACTTTGCATTAGTTCTTCTGGCCTTCAGCACAGGGCTGTGACTGCAGACCCACTTTCTGCACTGCCAACACTCCTGATTAGCACAAGTCCTGCAGATAACAACAGATCAAGTCTGCCTGTCTCCCACTCAGCAGCCTGTACACCTTGATCCTCCCTCAGTAGCCAGCAAAATGGGAGATGAGGTTTACAGCACAATATGAAAGTGAATTTATTTGGGCTCTGACAGGCCAAAGGGAAGGGGAAGGATAAGTGCATACCTAGAACAAATGACCTCCATGCACAGCTGGGTTTGCAGCACTGCTACAGTCCAGAATATTCTTGTGCCAAAAAAAGCTCCCTTGGTTAATGATGTTTCTGAATTGCATTTATTCAAGCCTTGTATTTTGTTGTGCAATTCTCCATTGACAGATGTGCTCACAGCATTTAGGGTTCCCATACTAACAGTGTAAGCCCAGTTCTTTTTATCCCTGTTAAATATCAAAGAGGGATGTGAAATGCAATCTGTTTTTAAAAGACATGCGTTGAAATCTATTTTTGTTGCTGCTAAAAATATGTATTTATTGTGTGGCTAGGAAAGAACTTCTTGGTCTGGCTGAACAGCTGCTCTAAGCCATCTGTAAATGTGCTTTCATCTTCAGGTACAAAACAGTGGCTAGTGGACTCTGGTTTGACCCTTCAGAAGTCAGCCTGAAGAGGCACAGTTCCTGCCTCCAGGCTGATGCTCCAGTCCTGAGTATCCCCTCCTATGTGTAAGATGGGTGCAAAGCCATTGGAATAAATCCGGTTAGCCTAGGAGCCAGCCCAAGTTCAAGGACAAGTTCACACAAGTCTGAGGGTGAGGAAAGAAGGAGTTCAAGGCTTCAGGAAAGAAAGAAAAGAATATTTATCCACGTTTGGCACACAAAGTAATCCCCCTTAGAAATGCAGATGAGCAGAGCTTCCAGGTGAGTTGTTGCAGGGATGACATCGCCAACAAAGCGGTTCAAAAGGTCTCTCCCCAGCACACAAGACATGTTGTGTGCCATGTGCTGCACCACACCAGGCTCTAAAGAGGAAGGTGACTTTGACTATTTCTACCTTTCTGCCTCTTGTTTTGGGAAGCTGGTATCTATCCCTAGCTTCTTTCTGCCCCTCACGCTCCACAGGGCAGGTGCATCTGCACAAGGGTTTGGAGATACCAGCACACGCAGGCATCTGTGACATCCTTGTGCTTTGGAGAGGGACTCACATGACCTCTGCTGTCAGGACATACAGCAGTTTCGCAGTTTTCCAGGAGCACCCACTGTTCCAGTGAGGTGATGTACTGGTCCTATGAGAGCACTTTTAATCCCCTTCGCTTATATTAAAAACCCAGAGCACAGTCAGGTACTGGCAAAGAGGCAATGTTGGTACTTACCCAAAATCATATCTGACATTGACATCTTGTTAGGTCAATAGGAAGAGTTCTCATTTCATATAAACACATTGTATTGATATTACTGTCTGACAGAGCATTTATTTTGTGTTTTATTTATTTATTTATTTATTTTTTTATTTGAATAATCAGGTTGTAAAGTCTTATAAGCATAGCAGGACGACTTACAGCCCTTTGCATCGAGGATAAGTCTGGGTTTTGACATAAGCACTGGGTCATACGTGGGATTCACTCCCCTTATCACACCTGACTTGTTGGATTTGCAAAGTTATCTGGGATGGGTGGTGCTTTTAGTTAACTAAATGCTACACTGCTGTTCAATGCAAAAGGTAGCTCTGCTCAATTGGAAGAGGTTCTGAGTGGCTCAGGTTAGGTAAAGTCACCTCATGTAAACATTCCCCTGGTAGATAATCTCAAAGCAACTTCCTGCTCCATTTGTATTGCTCAGAGGTCAAGTAGGAAGCATTGCTTTTGGTGCTGAGAATCATTTTGCAATATTTCCCGTAAGATCTCTAATCCATATTTTTATAAATTTAAAACAGATTAGTATTTTCAAGTTTACATTTTGAATGAGATGAGTCTGCATGGGAATGCCATTTCTGCAGTGATGTGACTGGACTGTGAACCTTATAACACACAGTTTGCGCCACGTTTCACTGACAGCTCTGATGCAGTACAAAAGTCAGAGGGCAAGACACACATTGTATGCAAATAGGAAAATCGTTTCTTCTGGGATATGCTAATAAATGGTAAGTGGTTTCACACCTTTGCACTAACGCGTTGTCAGCGACAACAGGGTGCTACAACGAGGGCTGTACACAAACAAAGGGTTTTGGATAATTTTTTTGAGTATGAGAGACCCAGGATGCTATCTGACTGCTCAAAGACCGAAACCTATTGAAAATTAAAACTGGAAAATGAAAAACATTTATAAGCAACTCTTGATAGATAAGACTAAGCAGTGATGTGACAAGCCTGGCCAAAGGGATTATGAGGCGGTAACTGAGAACAAAAGCCATTTAGTTTTATAACTGTTTTAAAATTAAGTTAGTTACATACAATTTTTTTTTTTTTTTCTTTTTCTGTGAGAGAGAAAAAAGTGGAACAAAACTTGGCTTGCGATAATCTCAAATCTCAGTACTTCAGAGACGGAGGTTCTTTCCTTTGGATGTTGGGATGATTTTTGTCGTTGTTTTTTTGTGTTGTCTTTGCTTCTGGATGAGTCCCACATGGTGGCTTCTGAGGTGGCACACAATCCCTGAAGGTTGTCCTGAACCCCTAAATAAAGGAGGGATAGGGAACATAATGATGGCCCACATTGCAGAGCATAAGCTGGGGATGACTTATCCTACGCAGCTCCAGAAATGAGCCAATATTTCCCCAGATTCCCCTCAGCCCCAATATGCCACCCCAGTGGGTTCCATGCCTTTAGGTCTTGCAACGCCCGCCCCACCTCAGGGCATGCAACCCCCCAGCATCATGCTATGTAAACACCACTCTTCTGGGACTCAGAACAGTCCCTGGGTTATTGCACAGCATAAATTGCTGTATCTTAGTGCCAGCAGGGCAGCGGTTGGAGCCCAGGAGGGCTGAGCACTCGTCGGGATGCTCATGGGCGGGTTTTGAGGAAGATGCAGCTGTAAGCAGCCAATGTGTGAGCCAGGCCATGCCACTCATCCTGGTGGGGTGGAGAGAGGTCCCACATGCCTGAAATTTGTTGCTGTAGATATATGCTCTCTGCTCAGTGGTGGCATGACATTCTAGTGTCTTGTTTGAGCTCCCTGACACGGCTTCTTTTCTCCTACAGGACAAAGGAGAGAAGTATCCTCTGCTGCACAGGCAAGGGCAAACCCGGCTTCATTCCATGCATTAGAGGGTTGAATCAGAAATGAAAGACTTAAAGTTGCTCAAGCTAAGGTGAATCTGTCATTTCTTTGTTTTGCAAGAGAAACACTCTTCTCTGTAAGTATTAGCATTAGAAGTGCTTTGCTGTGCAAGCACTGAATATGAGACCAGATCCTACCATACATCTTGACCAGGCAACGCTTCATCTTTGATGAGTGAGTGCTGTTGTTTGAGTCATTCTGAAACAGATAAAGGAAGCAAGAGAGAAATCACAAGGGAGGATGCAAATAAGGAGCATGGGTCACTTTTGGGTTCCCACAGATTTAGTTGGGGAGCTTGTTTTTGGTGCCTGCATCTAGAGATATGCCTGCTGCAGCTTACCTGGGGATTTTAGGCTCAGGTGACATCTGAGTCATTCCTCTTTTCATGGAAATCACAGTTCAGGAAGGCAGAAGGGACTTGCCCTTCTATATACTTGAGTCTAGGGACTGGGGAGAGCAAAGTCTGGTGTGATAGGGCAAAGTAAGAGGAACAGCAAACTGTTGTCTTTGCTGAGTCTCTTGCTTTCTGGTAGAGCAAAGCTCAGCCTTCCTTAGACATGTTCAGTGTAAACACTAGTCACAAAAATTAGCTTTAGTATAAAACAGCCTTAACGGTATTCTGTCCCTTCTGCTTCCTTCCTTTACCGCTGTGTTAAAGGTCAAGGATAAACGTTAAAGCACTGAAGAGTCTGCAGCAAGTGTTTCTTTCTCTCAATTTCACCCCTGTGATGTGAACCTCTTAGTTTTAACCCGAGTGACTTGCCAGAAGCTGCTGCAGTTTCTGTGAGTAGCAGGAGGGCTGCTCAGAACTGTTTTGTGAATAAAATTTTGTCTTTTGGTTGAAACCAACCAACCAAACTGAAGTAATACAAATCAGTGTGGGCTTTCTCTGAGTTTTGGCAAAAATTGATGCAAAATTTTCAGTATTTTTTCCCTAAAGACGTTCTGGGTTTGGACCAAGAGCTGTTTGGGTTTGGCAACTTTGGGCTTGCAGTTTTTCTGTTTTTGATATTTTCAGTTTTTTGCTGGGAAAGCAAATGCTGTGCAGGTTTTTTATTTTATTTTATTTTTATTTTTTAAACTGAAAAATCTCCTTTATTTGGATAGTAATTTCTTGAATGGTCCTTCTCAGAGGGGATATGTTGGCAGACCTTCTGAAGTGGGACAGGAGGATGAGAAACCCTGAATGTTTGTATGTCTTAAAAGCTGGCAAATGACAAAACCCTCAAATGGCCATTTCTTACATCTTCTCATCTGACACAGAGACCATAATTCTGTTCCCAGCTCTTCAGGTGATCCATCAAGTCATGTATGTGAATATAAACCAACAATTTACTTAAGACTATGGTCTGCTTTCAGACTCTTCAGGGATGATGTACTTTAAACTGTTCTCCAAGAATTCTGTTATATAAGAGTTTGTCCTATGAACAGATCCCAAAATAGGTCTTTGCAGTGGCCCCTGCTAGCAGTACATCTAATTCCTTCAGCATTAGATTATCTTGAAAACCAAACAGTAGCACTGTTCTGGATGTTGCCCGCCAACCAGCTGCACTGGGAAACAACAGTGACATAAGAACAGGTATTTATTTCTGTGTCCTTGAACCTAATCTCTAAGTAGCATTTTTTAGGTGCATTGACATTTCTGGATCCTCTGTGCTGAACTTTGTTCTCTGTTTTTACTCCCTTTTTCTCAAAGTGCACATACTCAGCCTGTGGTGTAGGTTATTGTGGTGGGGAACAGATTAGCCAGGAGTTAAAAGGCAGAATGGGCCATCTTCATTTCTCCTAGCTGCCCCAAGCAGGTGTGACCAGGAAAGCTTACGTCATATAAGCCAAGAATCATGAGCAGATGTGGAACTTGAACTACTGACATCCAGTGTGGACCAGTATTGCAGATGGAAGTATGATCTCACACACCCAACACCTTTCTCCTCTCTGCATACCCTTTCCTGTGTAAGGAACTCCACTGACAGACAATGTCATTCCCTGGGTGTTGCCCTTGGTCATGTTTGGTTTTTAAATGGTGTTTGGCTAGGTTAGCAGAAATCAATGGTGGAAGTTCATTAAGACCAGCTTGCCACTTGTCATGAGAGAATGTCATAACTTCTCAGAAAACTTGAGATAGTGGACTCATGGCTATGGAAAAGTCTGTCATCAGATGTTCATGTAGCCTTAGCTTGAGTTAGGAACTTATGTGAGTAATAGTCCGGAGACAATCTAACAGAGAGTCATCAGAAAGAATGGCTTCTAGACTACTGTTAACTCCCTACCCAGATCTGTTCAAAGGGAAGAGAACTACGTTAGGCACTCCAGCTTGTCCTCTTAAGCTTGCCTATCCTCACTTTTCCCATGATCCTTTCAGCTATTCAACATAACCCACCACAACGAAGGTGATCTGTCTTTCTAAATTTCTGTGCCTTCTGCCCTATTTCTGCTTTGTTCCTGTGAATCCTCTTTGAGACTCTGTTATTGTGTTTGCCCAGCATGTGAAACGACAGTCATAAAAGTAATCTGGAAAGCCTTGGCTGCTGTCAGAGACGAGCCCAGACTGAGCACAACTAAACTATGCTGGGAAAGTAAAAAACAGTGCCAGGGCTGAAAACCATCCCTGCAACAGAGGGGCCACTCCAGTGAAGAATTATTGATCCTTCTGTGGGTGAGATCTGCATGAATTTCCATGTTTTATTCTCAAACTTATTTCAGTTTAAGGAATATGTCTGTACAGAGCTGCTTCTCTAATTTTCAGATCCCAGTTTTTCTTTTCTGTGCTGCCCTAGATTCACCACTGCCTATATGTGTGCTCCTCTTCTGTCAACAGAAGACTGTTGTCAGTGGGATTTTGGCTTGGCCTCAGTGGCCAAGAAGCCAGTGTCCTCCCTGCCTTTGTTTAGATGCTTTCTTTTGCCTCTTTGGTACTGACCTCAGAGAGGATTGTGGCATATGACTCAAACAGCAGGGTCAGTATCATCTTGCTCAAGTGGTTTTGGGAATAAAGAGGCGGCAGACTTAGAGAAAGCACTGATAATGTTTTTTGTTGCTGGTGGGGCTTTT
>VXAV01005951.1:342-20884 GCA_013399715.1 Alectura lathami | reverse complement strand
TTTTTTTTTTTTTTAGTCCACTCTTTACATTTTCTACTTTCTCCTATTTTTTTAGTAATTTCCAACTGTCTGTTTGTTTTTCCCTGGTGATGTCTGAGCTTGCAGTTATTCTAAAGCCAAGCAGCTACTTCCGTGACAGACAGTTGCATCCTCTGGATGTCTGTTATCAACCAGCACACAGAGGCAGCAATGCAAATCTGCACACCCCGAGGGAGTGCTCTCCTCACCTGGATGATCACAAGAGCATAGGGGCATTCACAGCCTGTGCACTTCGCTTCTCAGGAGGACTGGGAAATGTGTTATATGTCATGCCAGCTGAGCCATCACACATTGTTCTCCCAAGCTGTTGCTTTGTCAGCCTCTGGAAACACGCTGTCTTCAAGAGAATTTAGGATGCTGGTGGTTACTTCCAGGTGCTGTCTACTGCATGAGCTCTGTGATGCTTGTCTGGGAGAAATAAATAGCCTGGATTTTTCTGCTGTCTGCTGGATGGCAATCAATTGACATTGCACTTTGATCATGTAGGATATGATTCCTCCCACTTGACTTCTGATGCAATTACAGACAATTGCCTCTATAGCTGGTGGGGCATTGGCACTTTCAATTTGTCTGATTTTGAGATGAGAAAGCGAGAAAGCTACATATTTGCATTGACTAAGAAGCGGTCTGGGCCTGACTCCGTCTCACCATGCTGACAGCCCTGTCAGCTGCAGCAGAATAACTCATGGAGAAAAGCATAAGGTAGGAAGGAGGACGAGGGGAGCAGGGCAAAGTCCTTAGTGACTCATTCTGAAGTAGAGTCTGAGTCTATGCACAAGAGGAATAGCACAGGCCAGTGTCGTGCACTTGAGGCTCACACAGCTGGCACCTGCCTTCTGTACCTCAGTCTGAGGTTGACACTGCAGTGCAGCCTCTCCTTCAGCCCTTCATCCTAATGCAGCTGTTGTCTGGATGCATCATCTGCCTCTCTAGGTCAATTGAGAGAGTCCACCTAGGGATGTGTTTTAAAGGGCCTGTGGTACCAGTCTGCAGGTGAGGATGAATAGCCTGGTTGCCAGTCCTCACCAGCTGCCTTCTGCAGCTTGGCCCCTCATATGAGTTGAAGCACTGCACTCACCGTGCTCTGTGGAGTACATGATACTAGGAAATTTGGGAAGTCTGATGAATGAAGCAGGCTGTAGGAAACCTTCTTCATCTTCTCACCTAGGTCTTTTGTCCTGACTGGTTGCTGCTCCAGCATCCCTGCTTGGAAAAGACTGGGTGTGATTCAACAAATGCCTTCTTAGACACCCTTTGCAGTGCAACATCTTTGTCTGCCAAAAAAGTGCAGTTAATGAGGTAAGAGAGAAATTATTTAGAGTAACTTTTTTTTTTTTTTTTTTTTTTTTTTTTCCCAGAAAGAAGTAGTTGAGCTATATTAAAAAAGACAATGCAGGCTGGCTGTCACAGGGAGTGGGGGGATGTCCTGTCTGTAAGACTTTTCTACTCTTCCAAGGGAAGTGGTGGAAACCTTGTTGCTTAGGACATGAAAAATAGGCAACACAGCACTACAAAAAATGTTGTTGTGAAATACCCTTAACTGGCAAGTAGGTGGACTGAAATGGCTTCAAGTATCTTTTACACTTATCAATCCTTCTCAGAGCTATCCTCGGCATCCTAAAGAAATATCCTTTGGCTGTGAGCACTTTGTCTCACAAGTAATTAAGCAGAAATGAGTATATCACTAAGTACATTTCAATGTGTGTCCTCAACTGGCTGGAACTCAACCCGGGGATTCAGGATCTGCTTGTAATTAACATTCCATAGTAAGACTCCACACCCTCTATTTGTCTCTTCCTAATTATGTGTTGGAAATGCACATTTCTCCTACCATTAGAGATTTCAGCAGAGGAGTTCCAGCTGGGCTTTAAATTGCCTTCTACCTCAATTTAAATATTCCCTGTTATTTTAGGTCTGTAGACATTACACAAGTAATCCTTTTCTCAAGGCGTCACAGGGAAACAAGCCACTGACTCAAAAGAAAAATGAAAATAAAAAACAAACCAAAAACTGCTGAATGGCCTCTTGGGTTGACGATATCACAGATTTAGGCTGCAATCTGTTAGTTCTTGTGGGCTGCAATGTTGGCTGTTAAAGGTGTCACTCTCAATTAGCACAAAGGTCTGCAGATTCAAGGGACAATTGTGAATGAGGTTGCTCGTGGATCTTCTTTCTGTGAAACTGCTTTTCCTGCCAGTTCATCAGAGCAACATTTTCATGGCAAAGTATCAGCTGGCAGAGCTTGTCATTGGGAAGGTTTGATTGTATTAGGAAACTGAGAGATAAAGCACTTCAGCTTAAGCTGAATGGGGGCTTTAACTGGAGTCTGGTTGTAGAAGTTTGAATGGCTCATGCTCCCTGAGCTAGCTGTGCCCAAAGGTGTATGTGGAGGGTTGGGGGGAGATGTGGCTGTGTCACAGCTGGCACATCTGGCTTGCAGCTGGCTGACAGCAGAGCAGTAACAGTAGCCTCTGCCCTGCACCTAGAAAAAAAGCCTGAACAACTATCCCTGGATCTGCAGGGAGATACACCACCCTTGTGCATGCCTTATGAGGGTCCCCAGGGAGATGGGAAAAAGCAACCACTTTATTCCCCTGTTTAGCAGGAAAACAAGGAGCCCCCCAGAGCTTCTCATCTATGTACTGCTACCACATGCTTCCAGGGCTGTGCTGGGATAATGTGTGTCTGAGGGATACCAAAACAGTTTGTTCCCGGACTCCACACAGCTTCTACTGCCCTTGACTGTAATGGTAATTAAAAGCAAACAAATCTGGATGAGCCCTGTGAAGCTGCCAGATCCCTACAGGGACACCTCAGTTTCCCTGTGTGTTTTATATGGTAATGGGAGGCCCGGTGGCGAACTCTTCGCTGCTACTAGTGAATGGTGACATACAAGATGTGGCTTTGGAGCCAGTGGATTAAATCATGGCTCTGCTGGAGCTGGTGGCAAAGCTCCCATTGACTTCAATAAAGCCAGACCATTCTGTGCAGTTATTTTCCATATATAATTCACGCAGGGGGATGTCCGCTCCCTTCTTTTTGTCTCTTTAATGATTAACAAGTTAACAATAAGAAAAAGGCTTTTTCTGGAATGGTTCATATTTGGGAAATCCAATTCTGACCTACTAAGCCTGCTCTGACTGTTTTAGCCGTGAGGCGAATTTGCAAACTGGCCTAGGGAAGCTGGTACTTGTTATTGTTGCTTCAAAGACAGTCTATGTGGGAGAGGGAATGAGATGTGTTGGGATTAAAATACCCTAGCCGTAAAAAGCAGTAATAATTACTGTCTACATGTGGGCAAGTCAAAAGGGGTTATTACCAAAAGAAATTTAAACTCTTTCTGTTTGCAGAAAAAAAAAAAAAAAGCCTGAAATCCAACATAATACATGTGTGCAGCATGGATTGTTTTAAAACCCTGTTTTCTTCAAACACCACTTTCATAAGGCCAGTTCTAAATGGATTAAAATGATACTAAGATGTTTGGCATAAGGTAAGTGAGGATATAATGGGAATTACAGAGGAGCCCTGCAAGCTGGTGTGCCAGTGGATCGCCTCCCATGGGAGGCCACAGCTCACCCCTGAGCATCAGGCTGTGGGCTTCAAATCTCATCGAGGTCCTGGGTCTTGGCAGTGTCATCAGGCACACTGAGCAGCTCATATTTTAATATAACATCTTCCTGTCCTCTCCTGAATTTAGGTCAGATAATCAATAAATTCTTATTTATTCAGATCATCCGGTGCGTCTTCATACAGATGCTGTACACATCCATATATCATATATCATATCTCCACCTGGATTCTAATAATTTGTGACCGACTACTTCACGCCTTCCTGAAATGCGTTCATCCTTCACGTGAGAATACTGCTGTTCAGTGCACAGCAAAATTTCATGCTAACTATTTTTGCACTTAGCCTCTTCTCATTGACTTAAGTGAAAATGCTCCTCAGACTTATTCATAAAAATGGATGGAGAATCAGAGTCCTGAGGTCTGTGAGGATGCCTTCTAATGGAGAGCATGTGGCTTGGTTCTGTCCCACCTTCTCTCTTCAGAGAGTTGTAATAGAGATCTATTATTTTTGTGGGGTTTGGGCTATTTTGCTTGTAATAAATCCACAAATACAATTCTAAAAATAAAGATTATCCTGAGTGGTTGAAAATATTAACTGAAAATTTTCAGAGTATGAAAAGAATTAATTACATTAGCTGTAATTAATAGGACAGTTTCCTAACCTACAGTTACTTGTGTGAGAAAATTCCTTATGCCTGAAAAATCTTGGCTGATGATGCCACATGCCATTCCTCCATCCTCCAGTTCTGTGTTAGAAGTTGAAAGAGTGTGTGTGTGCATGTGTATGTAATACCACTGCTCCATTATAACTTCTACTCACAAAAGCCATGCCACAATTCTTTCAGCTCCAAGATTAAGGTATTTAACAGCGTCATTTGGGTTGTGTCTTATAGCAAGATTCAATCAGTTCTTTGTTGCATACATTGTTGGCTATCATTTGATTGGGCAATACCTGAATGTACATTTGGTTTGGAAAAGCTGTTGCACAATTCTGTATTCCCTGTTGCTTCATGGAAACTTGGACTTCCTCTTAGCTTCACTTTCTGTGAGTTACACACTGCTGGGGGGCTGTCTTTGAACCAGAAACCAGTCATGACGAAAGCATCTGTTTTATTTGTTTATCTATTTTTTCTATTCCAGGTCTACAAACTCATTCCAGTGACACATGGCTTTCATTTATATGGTTATCAAAGCCTACTTCTTTGGTTGCTTCCTGTCTGAACACAGGGTAGAAGCCAGAACATTTTTCTTCCTTAAGGCCCACTTATATAAAAGTTTGGCAAATATCTGCCTTTTATTTTACTGTTAGATGTATCTTTTTCTTACCATCTGTTGAAAAGATTTTGCTTATGTAACGACTGTTTTCATCATTTATATCACCACAAAGTAGAAATCACCTATAGACACTGAGTTTTTCTTGCTAGCTATTTCACACCCACCTGTTTATGAAGTGGTTTGAGTATGTATATCATCATCAGCTCATTGATCCAAAAATATCCAGCTGCTTTACAGATCTAATGAGAGCTACACTTGTAGACGTGAAGAAATACTGCCCATGAATTTTACTACATTTTCATACTTCCTGCTGGTTCACGCTGCAGTGACCCAAGATGTTTCCAAGACTGGTCACCTTCCTGACCTCTCTCTCTGGATGGGTGCTGGGCACTGAGAGGAGCTGGATGGGCCACGCTGCTTCTTCTACATCCCCACAAGTACTGCTGCCTTCTGTGCTACTATCTGTGGAGAGAAATAGCACCTTTATCACATCCTCACACAGATGTCCAAAGCAGGCCAGATGGCTTCCATGCTAGAAATGATCTGTGTCGCTACCAGTGGTTATAAAGGAATGCCAGGCCACTGGAGCCTTTGGTGCTGGCATGTTAAACTGAATGACACAAATCCTACTGAAGCATCCTGACTGAGTAGGTGGCTCTATTCCCTCCAGCAAGTGTCTGTTTATTCCTTACACTACTCTAGCAAACTTGTGGTTGCCCCTGGTCCTGAGGGACAACAGAGCCAGTCCACTGTCTAACTCATGGCAACTGATGAACAGCAATTGAGCTGGGAGGTCAAGAGCGTGCAAAGAAGACAATTACACTTGGCAACTGAGGCATTCTTCATACTGTGCTGACTCCAAACCATCTGATGAAGATTTTACTGAAAGCAAACTAGATAGGTCTCAGTCCTTGCTTTTGCTGACCAGATATTTTCTCCAAGACGGCTCTGTTTTTCTCTGGCTTTGAGTGGAATGGCCTTGTATATCCACCATGCTCCTCTCTCAGGGACCAAATGGCTAGTTGTGGCAGCTGGGTTGGTCCATAAAATAACAGTCACTGTTCCACTTGTGGGTGTAAGTTGTAGGTACCAGTTCTCCCACACAGCTTTGTCCCTCTGAGGTTTTTCTTTCCTCTTGGGGGTGCCATAGCAGCATGTGGGTACTGGCTTTTCAGCTGTCCTGACACCCAGTCCTGCGTCTATCCCTTCTGCCATCTGACTGTGCTCAGCAAAGACACTTCTCTGGTTGTCGCTCACAATATGTCATGTTCCAGTAAGTGATTCCTTACAATACAGGAGAGCTGCTAGTAGGTCCCCAAGGCAATTTATATGTTTGTGTCATCATCTGAAAATGGCCCCAAAATCAACACTTGCTGCCAGCTGGTCACTTTGAAATCAGCTGGGCCTTTAAATCAACAAACATTTACTGCCTCTTGTGTTTCCCCAGTGCCATGAGCTGAGGAGCANNNTTTTTTTTTTCCCCTAGCTTTCTTTCTCAGCTTTTATTTGCTCCCTTGCTGTGCAGTTGTCAAGGCACTTGTACTACACCTATACAAGCTTTTTCATTGTCCCAGTGTAGCAGCTCCCCTGGATGCTGATGGCTGAGCTGCAGTAGTTGCAAGGCTGGAGCATACCATCTGTTGTAGGCAGGAGGGAATTCTGAAAGTAAGACAGAAATGTGGCAGTTGTAGGTGTCCACCTTTGTGGTATTAATATGTTCCTGAACTAAAGAGAAATATTTATATATAAACCAATTATACATATAGAAGATCCTGTTTTGGGATAAGGGAGATGGATCAGTTGGGCCACCTCTCTTTAAGTCCTTCCCATTCTGTGGAAATGTGGTGCATTGTATGTGATCTCAGCTTCTTGAAGGTCTACTGAATGGTAGCCTCAGAGCAGAGGTGGAAAAAAAATGACCATTACTTTAAAATTGAATGCTCCTAACTTGAAACCTTTGGCTGATGAAAACAAAAGCATATGCTGCCACTCTTGCTCTGCACGTTCTGCAGAGTCAGGGTATCCCTGGCATGGATTGCTGAAGGCTGGGATATTTCAGTTAAAAATAAACCCAGAGCAATCATGACAGGCTTGTAAATTAATGTGGTGCATTTTCTAAGCACCAGCTCTCATCAGGGTTACTCTGGTGATCTCTCAGTGTCGTCCATCACCAGGGCCCTATCGCTCTAATGATGCATTTCATATTAAAGCGGCTCCAGTTGCTGGGAAGAGATTCTGCACACTCAGATTGTAAAAAGTCATACATTTGTTAACCTCAAGTGTTCTCCTTTTTCCTATGGTGCCCTGGAGAATACAGCAAATAGCTTCCACAGACAGAAATTCTATTTAATTCTTTGGCTGCATTCAAAGCAAAATGTTTTCCTTTGCTGTAGCTTTTCAAACTCTGTTGAGAACTTCTGACGATGTTTAAATGATAAACTGTTTTATAAATCTGGTGCTGCCATCCAGATTAACCTTTATGAACAGGCTTTTGGGCTGGACTGAAAGAATGCAATCTGCCCTTGAGAAGGGGGCAGCCATGTGATTGCCCTGGCCAGAGGCACCATGGGAAGTGGGCAGTGACTCAGAGTCTTGCTTTGGTGGCTGGTTCCCCTTTGTTCCCAGGGGAATTCCTATATAAATCTCCTTCCCAGCCATGGCTTACTTCCCCCTCTGCACAGGGTCAGTGTTGCTGTAACTCAGCACTGCATGTTCACAGTTTGCTCTGCTTTCCCCCTGCTCCTCCCTTGCTGCCTATAGCCCTCTGTGCATGAGGTCTGGTATCAGCGTATGCTGCCACATGCTGTTTCCACTCCTTTAGACAAAAACATCTCCTTTGTACACGCAGAAGCAGGAAGTCAGACGTCTGAATAGTCTTCCCACAAATTTCAAGAATTACTCACATTCATTGTCATTCTCGCTGTGCTGCACTGCCTGGGGCGGCCTCAAGCTTTGATGGGAGCTGAGGGCACACCCATCAGTGTCAGGAAGAGCAGAAACCTGTTGATGCCAGGGTAGACGCTAGTCACCCATCACTTGCTTGCCCCAGATCTTGTCCTGCCTCCAATGCCCAGTGCACACTAGATCCCTGCACCCTGGGCCTGAGCGTCCTCTCAGGATACCTTTCTCACCTATCTACCACTCTGGGAGGTGAAGAATAGGCCTGAGGGCAGGCTTAGACGTGTTTAAACATCTTACCCTTGTGTTTTCTGCCTTCATTACCTGTGTTGGATTGGCTGCAGCTTGTCTGCTTGTGGCTTGGCTGCATGGCTTTCTCCTTTGTGCTGAGAAAGTCCTACACTGCCTTGCAGCGGGGGACATGAAGCTGTTCTCAAGGGGGTCGTTTAGGGGGGATTCTTCCACATTATGCATAGCGGAGTTGTATTCCTGGTCTAAGCTGCTGGCATGGGCTCGCTGTGAATTTTGTGAGGAGAGATGGGCCTCGCTGGAGGCTGGTTCCTCCCAGCTGCTGTAGGTATTTATGTTAGAATGGAATGACTCCTCCCCTGGACATGCCTCTTGCCGTTGTCTATAGGGAAAGGATGGACAACTGGCGAAGGCTAGACACCTAATGTTGCATATGGCCACATCTAGATCAGATAAATCCCTGCTTTAGGTTTTTCAGGACGGCTGCTGATAGCTTTATCCTGAGCTGGCTTTGGCCTTCTCGTGTTTGATCCATCCAGACTGACTGCATGGGAGATTATGGATCCACATACGGAGAGGACATGCTGTAGCTCGTCTGATGAGCTGTTAACAGCATGAACAGTACGTGGGTCTGGTTCTCAGAGAAGGCTTTGGACCAGAACCTGCAGTTTGTGTGGTACCCACTCAAAAGCGTGAGCATATCTGTAAATCCTCCTTGTTTTGGTCAGGTCAAATTAGGCATGCCCTCTTTATGTCTAAATCCTCTGGGACAACAACCCAGATCATCCTCTTCAGAATGAACCAGTGATGCTTCAGAAACAAGTAAAGACCCAAAGATATAATTGCAGAGCTTCCAGGTGTACTCACTGGTTCCCTACTAGTTGGGGTAGGTTCGGACTTGAAGACATGTGAGGTAGATGTAGCCGGAGTTCCACTGTGGTCTATACCACAGATCTTGGTAACGTGCAGCTGATCATAGCTCTGAACACCAAAGGAATGTTCCCTGCAGAAAGACCAGCTTTCAGAGAGGTTAACTTATGTCGTGCCATGTATAAGGCATGTGCTGACTCGTGTGTGCTGCAGTTCAACAGTAGTTCATCTTATATATCACAGAATTAAGGCAAGAAAATCCCCAGCTCTATTTTGCAGGCTGCTTTCTCCAAGCAATCAGGTATTTCAAACTTCTGATAGACACAATGATGGTGGAAATGCGTGGTGGCTGAAGCCTATCTCCTGGTCCCTTGTATTGTCTCTACCTCAGAACCTTATGGTTTCCCTCTGCTACCTTTTGCTTGAGAATCAGGTTATAAGCTGTTTGTGGGACAAGGAGTTTTCACTCTGTGTTTTTCTAGGACCCAGCACAATGACCTTGCCTAGGGCCAGCCCATGAGCACTGAACCATGTTGTTAGAGTAGTGTAAGTAATAATCAAAGCTTCTGAACCCACAGGATGAAAACCACATGCAGTATTCGCTATACAACTGTTTTGGTTTGAGAGATTCAGTTAAATACTGACTCAGTGGTTAGGATATGTAGGATGGGATTATGGTGATAAACAGTTCAGCATTACATCAGTTACTCATAAGAAGCAATGAAAAAGGGGCCACACTATTTCTAATGCTTTCCTGATGTCATTTAATTGGAAGGAACTGAGTTGTCAATGCATATTGAGGTGGTCCATTTATAGTATTTGGTGGATTGGGGGAGATTTCTACTTTCATGCCATTGTTTTTCCACAAATAATGTTACCAGTGACTCCTTTTTTCTTGCCTATCAGTTATGTTTTGTATAACCAAAGCTAATTACTAGGTATGAATAAATCTAATTCTAGTGGGAGTAAACTGCACTTACCATATTTATTCTCTCTGAGAATGACCTTTTCCATGAAAGGCTTAATAAATCCACACTTCTGAGACATGTGGAAAAGTGTGCTTGCTCCTGTGTTGACTGATTTGCAATGCAGTTCAACACCACATAAACACATACAGTCTTAATGGCTCAAAATCACAGTCACTGGAGTGTAAAAAGCTCCTGTCGCGTTCAAGTCATAAAAGAAAGTTAAGCAAGGCACCTGTTTCTGGTCTAGAAGGGCTCTTAGATGCTTGCCTGGGAAGGAAAGCTGGTCTGCTGAAGACATTCTAGTCACTTGTATGTCTGTTTTCCGTTTCCAACTACAAAGTGACATGAAAAGGGCAAATATTTTCCTCGTTTGGTGTTGCATGTAGCCTGGGGCTGTTGCCATCAACAGGATGTTATCCTTTCACTGGAGAGACTGTGAATGGAAGAAATTGGGGTGGAGGGAGAGGAGGACTCTCCATGAGATGCTGTCTTTTAAAAAAGATATTTTGGCACTTGATAACAGTAAAAAAAATTCTGACCTGATTTTACTGGGGCAAGATTTGGAGGGGATGCCTTTCTAGGAAGAAAGGTCTCTGTGATTCCTGACCTATTCTTGCCTTGTCACCAAGGGGTGAGGTCTTTTCTGCACCCAATTAATGATGAGCTGTGTGTGTGTGGTGGGGAGAGGAATGGGTCATATCTAAATGGCTAAGACTGTAAGCTAATTCCTTGGCTTCTCTGCACATTACAGATTTTTACACACTTCCATTACAGAATATCCCCAAAGTGTCCTGAAATAGAGTCTGAAGCAAGATGGAAATTTCTAAAGCTGCATTGCTTAGGGTTTGGCTTTATTTTTGGTACTAGACACCTCGATTTCCTTGTGCTTTCTGCACATGGTAAACAGCCCCCAGGTGGAAGTGACAACGGAACCCAGGAAAGATTGAGAAATTCTGGCTGGGCAAGCAAGCTCCTAGTCCTCTCTCACCCACTCAGTTCACACTGTCTTCAAGGTTGCCATTCTCCTTCACACATCCACTCCTACATGGATCCTCTCAGTGCTTGAGGATGAGACCCATGCTAAATTAAATCTCTCCTGATTTAAATGGAGGAGCTATGAGATGCAACTCCACATTTGCTCAGCCAGTGGAGATATAAATGTGACATAACCAATCCACCCCACCACCTGGTGGGCCTCTCCCAGGAGGCAGCGCTAGGGATAGCAAGAGAAATCTTGTCTGGTCCCGGTGCTGGAACTACCTGTACATCCAAAGAAGTGCTCCTGGGAGGGGATCTCCTGGCAGACCCCACACTGTGGTAGTGGCTGCAGGTGGCCTTGCAGCTCTGCTGGCCTCAGAGTGGACCCCAGGACCACCGAGGTGCACCTTGGGGCTGCGTGTGCTTGTGAAAGTCCTGAGCAGGCAGAACAGTGCTCCTCCAGCCTGCTTCATTTACCATAACAAAGATCACTCTGTAGGAAGACAAGGAAGCCTCTTGCCTATTCAGGAGTTTCAGAAGCGTGGTGCACTTATGTTTCTGATTGTGGGAAAGCCCCAGAATGTGGGTTGGGTTGAAGGGACTGTGCAGGTGATTTTACAGAAGTCCTGCCTAAGTCCTGGGTAAAACTCAGTTGCAGAAAACCCTCATTTCTCATTTAGGTTTGCACCTGTGGCATTTGGATTTGACAATGAGGAATAAATCAGGTGTTGGTCCATAAAATCACTGTCCCNTTTTTTTTTTTTTTTTTTGAGAATCATGCTGAATATAGGCAGGAAATGTGGGTGGTCAGAGCTGGGTACAGCGGCAGTGGCAGTGCTGCACAGGTACTTACCTTCCTCCTCTGCCCACCAGTTGCAGCAAATCTGCCTAGGACAGAACAGATGCAACGACTGTGTCTCTAGAGCAAGCCAACAAGAAGACAGGAGCTGCAGAAATGAATTTGGATATGTAGGACATGTATACACTGGGTCTTGTAGCAATATGGTGCGTGATGCAGAATCTGATACTTACCTGACCAAAGGAAACTTGCATACACAGAATCATACAAAATGGTTCTTCCTGCTGAAATGCTCATAAAGTACCATCCTTAATAGAGCCCACTGAGGGCTGGATTTGGGGCCTGAGGTATTCCTACAGGCTAACATAAAAGATATAAATAAATATCTGAGACTGCTGTTCATAGTGAGTTCCTTTGGTCCAGGGAAGTTATTCTCCTCACTTCCCTCTTTGAAAAGAGTTGGGAGAAATGACAGCTCCCAGCAGGAGCTGTGCAGAGTGATTCAGTGCTCTGAACTGCCTCCAAAGCTGCCTCTAAACCTGCAAAGGGAACCTGTGGAGACTAGGCTTCTCAGGCTAATGTTAGCCTTTGTGATGATTGCCATAGGCTCCCACCATAGTTGTTGAAGAAAAACAGTGACCCACCTATGAGTTACTCCTTGGCCTTTGGAGACTTCATGTATTTTAGTGCCTCAGTCTGTCACCCCAGCAAGCACAGCTCTGTTGTTTCATCAGCTGTGACACTTTTCAACTACTAAGAAATGATTTCATGTTCCAAAGTGTGGAATGGATTGTGTGTGGGTGTAGGGCAAAGTTGCTTTCACCCTTGGGGATAGTCCTGGAAGATCTCAGAAGTACTCTGAAGAGGAAGCGAGGCACCAAGAGTGTCTCTGCCCTGATCCAGCTCACATGCTGTGTCTGAAGAACATGGTGGTTGGTGCTACATCAGTTTGCTTTTCCCCCAGTTTTGGGAGGCTGGTGCTGTTGCAAGCAGTGGAGACAGTGGTATTCCCATGCCCTGGAGGTCAGTGGAGCCTGGTGGAGTGCGATTTCCTGGGATGACCCTTACCTCCTCACATGTAACAAATCTAAGTTCACAACGTATTCTGCTTCATAAATCTTGTGTTTATTTTCTGGTCATCTCATCCCCAGCAGCCCATATGCTTCATAATGTATTGCTGAAGAGGGCAGCTCCCAGCCAACAGAGGAAATGTATCTTAGGCATGTCTTTCCTTTCTAATTCTTATCCCAATACTTTTTCCTAGTTTTGATCCCTGTGGTCTGGATTCCTTAGAAGTCTCTAGAAAACCTCACCCTCTCGTCATTTCTCCCAGAACTTTAGGGGTTAATATCCTTGGAGCATCACACTGGGAAGCAGCACAAGTCTGTTCATGCAGTTGACAGTGCCCTTTTATTATTGCTTCTATCTCTCCTATCGGATGTCTCACTCTTAAACAGGGTTGTTATTAAGATAATTAGTTAATGTGGGTTATTTTATTATGGTAGTCTTATTTGGTTTGATTGCACACTCAGCTGACATGTCATAAAAGCAACAAAAGCGTTAAGAAGTTGCATAATTGGCAAAACTGAACTGTCAGTGTTGTGGAGTTCAGAGAAGCGCGGAGGGAAGAAATGTACAGACTCCACAGAGACGTGGGTCCTTCTGTGAACCTTGGATTTCTCCTCCTAGCATTTATGATTGGCATTTCCTCTTCTGTGTTTTAATTTTCTCTGCTTGTGCTGTGTTTTCAGATCTTTGATTTTGCCTGCAGAGGAAGGCAGCTTATTCTTGTTTATCTTTGCCAGAGATTCCTTCGTTTTGGGAACCACATCGGAAATAGCTTTGGATGAAGGCAGACGAGAGGCTTTAAAAAGCATCTATCAAGTAATCAAGTGGGTCCGTGTGTCATATTTCCTGACCATCTATTGCCTGGGTATCTGCTATTGGCACGTGTCCCAGTGCCGTCTCACCAGTACAACCCTATTTTCATTTATATCCAGCATTCTTCTATTCAGACACTTTATCCAGCTTCATCGGTGCAAAATCCTGGCAACTTATATCCTCTTAACCTCATGAGTTCTCCTTGTGCACCCTTCTGACACATAAGCTGGGGAAAAATGTTATGTTTTCTACCCTGGTATGTGCATCTGCATTTCAGTGCATCCTAGCATGATTCTGTTCCGAGATCTGACCAGTGCAACCACCTCCTTTTTTGTGTTGGTATTCTCCAGACTTGGATTGAAGCTGCGAGTGGAACACTCCCTAGCCTGCTAAACTCTGACCAATTTGCAGCCATGTCGACCTGCAAATATTTCCTCCAGAGTTTGAGATTTTTGGCATCCCAAGTTTCCTGGATGTGCTTGCATCATCCCTGTGCGGAGGAGGACTTGGCTGTATAGCTTAGAATGTGCTCTGTGTAATTGAACAAGTTCCCTCAAAAATACCCCAGCAATTTTATCAGTTCTTGCCCTGGGTTATGAGGCATTTGACGTAGCCCTGTGGGCAGAAGAGGAAAAAGCCCTCCCAAGAGGCATTTCCTGAGCTAATTTGATAACTTTAGGGTTTGAAATGGTGGGGAAAGAAAGATCTCAAGCAAGAAACAACCTGGTAAAGAATGAACATGGACATTTAAAAATTAAAAAAAAAAGTCTTTATTTTTCAGAGCATTGCCAATGGAAATTGATTCCTAGTGTATTAAATAAGCACCAGTGGATTATGAGCAGCCTATATCCACAGTAACTCTGTTCAAACCATGGGCACTGCTGCAGTGAGGATTCGGCCTTTGAAATACCCCTTTGCAATTGCTGCTCTGAAAGAGGGATTTTAGAGACAAGCACTGCTGCATACAAAGGAAGCCTGAAAGTCCCTTCATGCACATTGCTCTTCCAAGGTGTTCTGCTAAGGCATAAAGCACCGAGGAGGAAGGCTCCCGACAGCTTTCCTAGACACTGCGTGTTGGGCATTATGTTTTTCAGGTCATCGCTTAAAACGCGAAAAGCAGCAAGGAGAGCACACAAAGGCGTTTTAACCAGGGCTCTTCTCGGTCTCCTAGACAAGACAAAGGGAGCAGTTGATGAGCAGAGGCGCACAGCTGCAGTGTGCTCGCTGAGAGGCTGCACACAGGGTAGGGATCAGAATTCAGATCCATTAAGCAAGTCGCCTGATTGTTACCGACAGATTAGAAGAAACCCTCTGCCAGCTTTACACATTCACCGCCTCTTGTCTTTGTGAGTCAGGAGGCAGTTCCTGTCGAGAGACACACACACACTCTGTAGTACAGGATGATTTTTGGCAAAGCACGGGTGATTGTGAGCCAGACGGGGCGGGGACGGCATTCCAGTTTTATAACACAATTCCATAATAGGAGACAGCATTCTTTTCATATTAATGTTCATACAATAGGAATTTTAAACCCCAGCTTTTGGGTTATGTGGGAAAAAAAGTCGTATTTCAATACAGTAACAACATTACATATCTCTCAAACGAGGGAGCTGCTAGTGGGCTTGAAGTGCAGTATTAAGTGAAGTGCAGTGTAGGGTGCTTTCATTTCCAGAAAAACCAAATTGCAAAGCACCAATGTAGCTATGTGCTTGCTGCTCCCACCACAACATCCTCTTCGGGTAGTTTACAGGTGCTTGTTCCACCTGCTCTGGCCCTGGGGGAAATCCACACCACTGCTCTCTGCAGACTCCTCATGAGAACTGTGAAGCACCTATCATTGCCGCTCCAGAGTGATCAGGCCACACATTATGCCTTCTGGTAGCACTGCCCAACATGTGGCCGCTTTGGGACCATCTCTGCCATACATATCACCATGGACACTTTCTGCCTCACGTTCTGGTGGCCTGAAAAGGAACCTGAGGCTTTGCAAGAGGTTACTCATGCCCTGACTTAGATCTCACAGTGCCTTGCTAGGAGTGTGGAAGATTTAGGGGTAAATTTCTCCTGTTGGGGTTTTGACCAGACTTTGAATTATACAGCAGAAATAACCTCGTGCTTTTGAGAGTCATCACTCCTCTGAACTCAAGGCTGCAGTTTGCCCTCTCTGTAGCCCAGATACTTTGCTGCTGGCATCAGTGATAAAGTGTGAAGAGGCTCTCCATGTTTTTCTCCTTTAGACTATGTAGTAACAGGAAACTCTTTAAGGCTTCCAGAAATACTTTGGACCTTCCTGATCTCTGTGAAAAAGGAAACTTCATAAAAACCTGTTTCTGCCCAGCAGAATGCCATCCCTTAGACTAGCTTTTGCCAGGCAGTTTCCAGCAGAGAAGAGAGACGGGTTATGTGAGGCAACTTTTCTCACTTGCAACATCTATTACTGAGACTTCACAGAAGGCTTAACTGCATTGGCTCTCCAGAGCAGCTGTAGGAACTGCTGCTATTGGTCACAAAAAGTTCACATTATCCTAACCTAAGCTATCAAAGCTATTAAATTCAGCTATGTTTTAGATGAGCAAAAACAAATGATCTAAAAACGGCACAGTTATCAGCACTATTTAGAGATCTATTGGCACATCCAAAAGAGCAGATTAGGGCCGGTGACCCTCCTGAGAAGTTGTTCTGTGCCTTGCCTGAGTAGCCAAAGGGCTATGGGTATCAGTAATGGTAGGCATGTGCTGGGGATGAAGTGACTCCAGGTTATAGAGTTGTATAGTCCTTGCAAGAACGGTGGGATAGAAACAGAAGGGGAAAACCTCATTAAGCATGTGCAGGCAAATTTGGTAAAGGCTAAGAGTGCTTTGAGTGTTTCACATACAATGCTGATTTTGAGGGCAATGTTTAGTAGTGACAATTTTATAATGCTGGTATGATATTTGGATAGTGTCCAGTGATAGAACAGAAGTCCTCAGGATGTGTGTTCATGCAGGAGAGTGTGTCAGTAGGGTTTGGAGGGTATAGTTTCTGGTTTTGAGGCTGGACACTACAATGTACAGTACTATGGTATGATTACAAGTATTGCATTGGGTAGGTAAGATTTTGATGTGTGATAATACAGAGCCTGATCTGCATGCAGGTTTTCCACTTGGCCTTCATGAGCTCACTGGGAATCTCTGCTCAAAAAAGGGTTTGCAGAGCAGGGGCTGTGTGAGAATATTTCCTCCCTCATGCTTTCTCCAGGATTGTGCTTGGACAGCTTGGTGAGCAGCCTTCAGAGCAGGCCTAGTGCTGAGCATCGCTGAAGGAGCTGTGATCCCCAAGCCCGGGATGGTAGCCCTGTCCTGGGCTGAGCTGGGACAGCCAGCCAGGGAAAGAGGCAGCTCGGGACACTGACGTGAGCACAACCCAAATTTAAAAAAGAGACTTCCTGCCTTGGTAGAGGTGTTGAAACGTCTTGGTGTGTTTCCCTGCCTTCAAACAAGAGCCCCATGCACCTGACGTCACTTCCCTGGCTGCTGGGCCGATAACAGGATGAACCTGAACTCCCTCTGAACCAGACGTTCCACTGTGTCACTGCTTATTGTGCTCACGGTGGGGCTGCAGACGTAGCTACCAGCATTGTTTTTGTAGCTTACGCTTCACGCACAGTTTCCCCCCTCCTCCCCAGCAGTTTGGAAGGAAACGGCATAGGAACTTCTGCGATGTGCTTGCAGGCACATACAAGCAATGTGACTCATCAATAGATGAGGCTTTGGGAGCTGGTGCCTGTTACAGCGTGAAGCCAGCCTGCTTCTTCACAGAGCTCCGAAAGGCAGCTGGCTATGTCAAAAGGGCAGAGAATAAAGCGCGTAGTGTAAAATGGAGACACAATTAAGCAAAGATTAAAAAAAAAAAAGCTACAAAATTCTTTGCCTCTGCTCAAAGTTCCCTTGGGCGGTATTAGCTGAAACAAATAGTTCTGCAGCTAGTTGCTGTAAATAGTGGCACATAGATTTTTCAATAGTGCTAATTTATTTCTCAACATCTGAGCGAGCAATCATATAACATCTACCTTGGCATGCACTGTGCTCATCATAGGATATGTCCTTATCAGTTGGTTGCACTGAGGAAACAGCATATCAGCTATACTTCTGTGAATCTTATCCTTCTCAGACCTTCAAATGTTTCAGGCTCAGATCTTGCAATATACACACTCGCCACTGTGGATGTAGTGGATTATTTATTGCAATTTATTAATGTAGTTTTAGGAGCTGTGACATAGATTATGTTTCAGAGCATTTTAGAGGGACACATACAGCACTGTCTGCATTTTGAGACTAGGAAAATTGAGCCCTTTCTCTGGAAAGGGCAGTAAGATATAGGTGCCTCCATTTTGTTTCAAACATATAACCTCAGAGAAGGAGCTGAACTTGGGCACTGACACCATTGCTCCTGATTATCTCAGAGGCGATATTGCAGCATACCCCAGTAACTTGTTTGTGTTGGATTGTGTGGCTGTGCTGTAAGCTGTGGGTTTCTTTTATGCCTTTGGAAATCCACACTATTTCCACTCACTAATTGAACCTGGAATAAATGGAGAAAAGTACATGCCAAGCCTTTGAAAACAAATGTGAACCTCTAGTCTGGCATTACTTTAGATGTTGGAATTAGTCTGAAATGACCACAAGAGTCAGAAATACATAAATTCTGACATTTCTGATCTTACAGAAGTCAGTTTTATTTGCATATATGTTCATATTGTCTGATTTATAATCAAATTTCTACTTCTACTAAGATGGCAAATTCATAAAACCAAGTGCCTTTGTTATGTCCCTTTAGTAAAAATGCTGTTCTAGTTACTGTAGCTGTATTACATGTCATGGGATGGCAAGGTCAACTACTAAATACATCCTATAGAGATGTCCAAGGTTATCACCCCCTGGTTATCACTGAAGGTCATCTTCTGTTTGTCATTCATTATATAACAATACCAAGCAAAACAGGCTCTTTAAGAACAAATAAGAATAACATCAATACTAATTATTCACCATACTGCTGAACAAATTGCACATTTTTCCACATTTCCAAGTATCAATTAAAAACAAATGAAAAAAAAAAGACACAACCTGCTTCCTCCTCACTTCAAAGGACAAGTATCAGTCTGCTATATTTCTGGACATCCTAGACAGTTTGCCAGCCCAGTGCTTCCAGTGCTTTAGCGTGGTTAGAAGTCCTGTGCCTTTTGTATTGCAAATCACTGGATAAAACTCTTCACAAGGTTCTGAAATACTCCATTGTGAGCTGGGCTGGGGCTTAGTGCTACTGCATAATAAAAATAATGTCAAATACTTGGAGAAAATATTGCTCATGAATAAATTGCCAGGTATGACAAATGACAAGGTCTGAGAGAGATTAGTCAGCTAGTTCCAGTCATCCAGTCATCACCTTGGTTTCTCCTTTTGACAAACTTTTGGAGTGTTTTTGTGGTTATCTAAGATTATATTTTTTTCACAAGCAATATTTGGTTGAGGTTTGTATCCTTAAGATTTTTCTTTTTCCCCCCACAGACTGCATTTTATTTTCCATCAACATTCACTATGGAGGACATATGTTTTGAGTAAGCCTGTCTAGTTTTTTTTTTTTTTTCTTTTGTATTTCACAGATTTTACTTCAGTTTTATCTTCCTTGAAGGATACCTTTCTCCAGCATCTTCTTTCAACTGGATCTGGGGAAGATTTACAGTGGTGTAAGATTCTGTTGGCAAGCAAATTAAACCTAGATGCTTTCCCTGGAGAGAGTGAAATTATGTGATTATACTGTATATTTGTGTACCCTTGCAATTTATCTCCTTTTATAGTCTTCTGAAATTCCCTCCTGTTCCCTTGAGATAACTTAATGTTGTCCACAAATAAGCACGTCCTAGATGCATCTGCATGCAGAGTGTGACAGTGATCTTCAGCTAAATGTTGAGTTCAGGGAGTTGGGGCCCAAGGAGTCTGTGTAACTCTCACACTCTTGGTATTTATTCCAGATTAATCTGTGTCAATCTTACTTTGGCTAGTTGTCTTCAAGACAGAGCTCAAGGAGTGGAGACTGTCCTGACTTGGCAAATTTTCTGAGGATGCTCATAATGGTCTGAGAAAATAAATGAAGGTATCTTTTACAAGAATGTAATCCTCAAAACATTCAAAAGGACAGGCAAAGAAATTTTTCCTTGGCCAGGTATTTTACTTTTTTATTTGTAGTGTAATTCATTTAGGCAATTTATTAAGGATGTGTTGGAAGGTGAGTCAGAAACAGAATTATTTTCCTAGTTTAAAAACAGCTTGTTTAACATTTATTCATGCTGGGCTGAGTCTCCAGATGGTATAAACTGGCATAGTTCCATTTAATTTCAATGGATCTATGCCAAATTCTAGCAGCTGAGAATCTTGCCCACTAAGTCACTTTTGGTTGCATGACTTTGGTTCAGTGCTAGTAAGATCTAAAGAGTCAGTCCCTGGAGTGATGACAAAAAAATTTTAACTTCACCAAAAGAACCATTCCTTTCTAATGATTGTCATACAGCTGAGTGAGCACATGCATAGTCTTTTCTGAACTGACACAACTCTATTTTTCCATCTACCTTCCATTACTGGTGTTGTTATAATTAAATGCGTGCCTTTCTTCCTCAGCAAGATCCAAATGAGAAAAGCTCCACAGCAATACTTGATCAGCACTTAATGCATTCAGCTTTAGATGTTGGTTGTGTGATTATCAAGACAATGCTATGCAGACCATTGATGTCAGACTCCTCTCTGATAAAGGCAGGTCCCAGCATAACACTGTCTAAAATAAAACTTTGGAAGAGGGACAGAGACTAAAGATTCAACTGTTACAGAGTAATCAAGAAAACCACACAAACTTTTGAAACACTGCATTTCCTCCTGAAAAACTTACTGCCATTGAATCTGTATTGGGTGACCGGGCTGAAAGCCAGGCACCCACCCAGATACTTCCCCATTTCCCACATCAGGACCAAAAAGAAGCAAATAGGAAG
>VXAV01005950.1:4718-20678 GCA_013399715.1 Alectura lathami | reverse complement strand
CTTCCTAGCTTTGTAGATTTCTTACCTCTCTACGTCCCTACCACCGTACTTCTCTAGAATTCTTTCTTGCTTTCTTCCTACCTTTGTGTGTTCCTTAACTCTCTATCTCTCTACCTGTCTAGATTTTTTTCTTGCTTTCCTCCTAGCATTGCTGACTTCTTACCTCTCTACCACTATAGCCATCTGCCTCTGTAATTCTTTCTTTCTTGCTTCCTCGATTGCTGGATTTCTTACAGCTATTCCTCTCTCCCTTCNTCTCTACCTCTCTACCTCACTAGAATTCTTTCTTGCTTGCTTGCTATCATTGTATATATCTTACTTCTACTCTTCTCTATCTCACTTTAATTACATTTTTGGCTTCCTAGCTTTGTGGATTTCTTACTTCTCTACATCTCTACTTCTATACATCTCTAGATTTTTTTCTTTCATGCTTCCAAGATTTGTAAATTTATTACATTTTTACCTCTTTACCTCTCTCAATCTCTTTCTTTCTTGCTTCCTAGCTTTGTTGATTTCTTATCTCTGTAACTCTCTACATCTCTCCCTCTCTAGAATTCCTTCTTGATTTCTTCCTAGCATTGCATATTTCTTACCTCTATACGTTTCTACCTGTCAAGATTTCTTGTGTGCTTTCTTCCTTGATTTGTAGAATTCCTAACTCTCTGCCTCTCTGCCTCTCCAGAATTCTTTCTTTCTTGCTTCCTAACTTTTTAGATTTCTTACCTCTATACATCTCTACTTCTTTAATTCGCTAGAATTCTTTCTTGCTTTCTTCCAAGCATTGTAGGTATACTACCTTTCTATCTGTCTTCCTCTCAATAATTCTTTCCTTCTTGCATCATAGCTTTGTTGATTTCTTACCTGTCTTCCTCTCTACCTCTCTATAATTGTTTCTTTCATGCTTCTTAGCTTTTTGGATGTCTTACTTCTCTACTTTTTCTCCATAGAATTCCTTCATTGATGCTTCCTAACTTTGTACATTTCCTACGTCTCTACCTCTACCACCCTAGAATTCCTGCGTGCTTTCTTCCTAACTTTGTACTACTTCTACCTATCTATATCTCTAGCTCTCTACCTCCCTAGAATTCTTGCTTGCTTCCTTCCTAGCTTTCTACATTACCTACGACTCTATCTCTCTACATCCCTTGAATTGTATCTTGCTCACTTCCTATCTTTCTACATTTCCTACCTCCCTACAGGCCTACCTCCCTAGAATTCTTTCCTGCTTGCTTCCTAGCTTTGTACATTTCCTATCCCTCTCTACCTCTCTACATCCTTAGAATTCTTTCTTGTTTGGTTCCTAGCTCTGTACCTTTCCTACCTCTCTACGTCTCTACCTCTCTACATAATAGAATTCTTTCTTGCTTGCTTCCCAGCTCTCTGCATTTCCTACTAATTCTCTACCTGACTACATCCCTAGAATTCTTTCTTGCTAACTTCCCAGCTTACTACATTTACTACCTCCCTTCAAGCCTAGATCCCAAGAATTCTTTCTTACTTGCTTCCTAGCTTTATACACTCTCTACCTCTCCACCTCTCTAGCCTCCAAGAATTCTTTCTTTCTTGATTCCTAGCTTTGTACATTTCATACCTCTCTACCTCTACCACCCTAGAATTCCTGCGTGCTTTCTTCCTAACTTTGTAGTATTCCTACCTTTCTACCTCTCTAGCTCTCTACCTCATAGAATTCCTGCATGCTTGCTTCCTAGCTTTGTACATTTCCTACCTCTCTACCTCTCTACCCCTCTACGTCTATACCTCCCTAGAATTCCCTCGTGCTTGCTTCCTACCGTTGTACATTACCTACCTCTCTACCTCTCTGTCACCCTAGAACTCTTTCTTGCTTGCTTCCTAGCTTTCTACATTTCCCACATCTCTAAGTCTCTACCTACCTCCCTAGAATTCTTTCTTGCTATCTTCCTAGGTTTGTGCATTTCACACCTCTCTACCTCTATACCTCCATATCTCCCTAAAATGCTTCCTTGCATGCATCCTAGCTGCTTGTATTTCCAGCTCTCTACCTCCCTAGAAATCTTTCTTGCTTGCTTCCTAGCTTTGTACATTTCCCACATCTCTACCTCTCTACATCCCAATAATATTTTCTTGCTTTCTTCCTAGCTTTGTACATTTCCCACCTCTCTACCACCCTTGAATTCCTTCTTGTTTGCTTTCTACATACGTACATTTCATACCTCTGTACCTCTCTACCTCCCTCAAATTGTTTCTTGGTTTCTTCCTATCTTTGTGCATTTCCTGCCTCTCTACCTCTTACCTCCCTAGAATTCCTCCTAACTTGCCTCCTAGCTTTGCAACTTTCTTACCCCTCTACCTCTCTGCCTCCCTAGAATTCTTTCTTCCTTGTTCTTCCTTGCTTCCTAGCTTTCTACATTTCCCACATCTCGTCCTCTCTACCTCCGTAGAATAATTCCTTGCTTGCTTCATCTATTTGTAGTTTTCCTACCTCTCTACCTCTTTACCTCGCTAGAATTCCTGCGTGCTTGCTTCCTGGCTTTCTACATTTCCTACCTCTTTACCTCTCTACCTCTGTGGAATTCTTTCCTGCTTGTTTCCTATCTTTGCTCATTTCCCACCTCTCTACCTCTGTACCTCTCTATCTCTCTGCCTCTCTACTGACCTAGAAATCTTTCCTTCTTGCTTCCTAGCTTTGTAGGTTTCCTAAGTCCATAACTCTCTACCTCCCTAGAACTCTTTCTTCATTGCCTACTAGCTTTCTACATTGCCTACCTCCCTACCTCTCTAGCTCCCTAGAATTTTTTCTTAGTTTCTTCCTAACTTTACACATTTCCTACCACTCAAACAATCTACCTCCCTAGAATTCTTTCTTGCTTGCTTCATGCTTTGTGCATTTCCCACCTCTCTACCTCTCTGACTCCCTACCTACCTAGTATTCTTTTTTGCTTGCTTCCTACCTTTGTATATTAACTACCTCTTTACATCCATACCTCCCTAGAATTCTTTTTTGCTTGCCGCCTACATTTGTATATTAACTACCTCTCTACCTCTCTATCTCCCTAGAAGTCTTTCTTGCTTGCATCCTAGCTTTCTACATTTCCTACCTCTCTACCACTCTACCTCTTAAGCTCCCTAGAATTCTTTCTTGATTGCTGCCTAGCTTTCCACATTTCCCAAACTCTATCCCCGTAACTTGCTACATTCTTGGAATTCTTTCTTGCTTTCTTCCGAGCTTTGTACATTTCCTACCTCTCTACATCCCTCAAATTCATTCTTCCTTGCTTCATAGCTTTCTACATTCCCTACATCTATATCTGTCTACCTCCCTGGAATACTTTCTTGCATTCTTCCTGCCTCTGCATATTTCCCACCTCTCTACCTCTCTACTTCCCAAGTATTCTTTCTTTCCTGCTTCCTAGCTTTGTACATTTCCTACCTCTCTACCTCTCTACTTCCCTAGATTTCTTTATTGCTTCCTTCCTTCCTTTCCACATTTCCTACCTCTCTACCTCCCTAGAATTCTTCCTTGCTTGCTTCTTAATACATTTACTACCTCTCTACCTCCCTAGAATTCTTTCTTACTAGCTTCCTAGCTTTCTACATTTCCCACCTCTCTACCTCTCTACCTCCCTAGAATTCTTCCTTGCTTGCTTCCTAGCTTTGTACATTTCCTCACTCTATACCTCTCCAGAATTCTTTCTTGCTTGCTTCCTACCTTTGTGCAATTCCTTCCCCTCTACCTCTCTGCCTATCTCCCTGAAATTCTTGCTTCCTTGCTTCCTAGATTTGTACATTTCCTACCTCTATGCCTCTCTTCCTACCTAGAATTGTTTCTTGGTTACTTCCTTGTTATGTGCACTTCCTACCTCTCTACCTCTCTCCCACCCTATAATTATTTCTTCCTTGCTGCCAAGCTTTGTACATTTCCTACCTATTTACCTCTCTAACTCCCATGAATTCTTGCTTGATTCCTAGCTTTGAAAATTTCCTACCACTCTACTTATCTGCCTCCCTAGAATTCTTTCTTGCTTGCTTCCTAGCTTTGTTCATTTCCCACCTCTATAACTTTCTACATCTCTACCACCTAGGATTCTTTCTTGTTTGATTCCTAGCATTGTACATTTCCAGAATCTCTACCACTCCACCTCTCCACCACCCAAGAATTCATGTTTGCTTGCTTCCAAGCTTTAAAATTTCCTACCACTCAAACTCCCTACCTCCCAGGAATTTGTTCTTGCTTGCTTCCTAGCTTTCTACATTTCCTACCACTCTACCTGTCTACCTCCCTAGAATTCTTTCTTGCTTGCTTCCTAGCTTTCTACATTTCCTACCACTATACCTCTCTGACTCTCTACCTCCCTAGAATTCTTTCTTGCTTGCTTCCTAGCTTTTGCATTTCCTACCTCTCAACACCTCCACCTCTCCACATCCCTAGAATTCTTGCTTGCTTGCTTCCTGCCTTTCCACATTTCCCAACCTCTATCTCTCTAACTCCCTACCTCCAGAGTGTTCTTGCTTGCTTGCTTCCTAGCTTTGTACATTTCCTACGTCTATACCACTATACCTCCCTAGAATTCTTCCTTGCTTGCTTCTTTCCTTTTATATTTCCTACCTGTCGACCTCTCTACCTCTCTACCTACCTAGAATTCTTTCTTGCTTGCTTCCTAGCTTTGCACATTTACCACCTCTCTCCCTCCCTATCTCTCTACTTACCTACAATTCTTTTTGCTTGCTTCCTAGCTTTGTATATTTCCTACCTTTATATCTCTCTTCCTCCCTAGGATTCTTTCTTGCTGTTCTTCGCTCTGTGCATTTCCAATGTCTATACCCCCCTAACTCCCTAGAATTCTTTCTTGCTTGCTTCCTAGCTTTCCACATTTCCCACTCTCTACCTCTCTACCTCTCTACCTCCCTAGAATTCCTTCTTGCTTTCTACCTAGCTTTCTACATTTCCCACCTCAGTGCCTCCTTTCCTCTCTACCACCCTGGAGTTCTTTCGTCCTTGCTTCCTGGCTTTGTACATTTCATACCTCTCAAACTCTCTGCCTCTCTACGTCCCTAGAATTCATTCTTGATTGGTTCCTACCTTTTTACTTTTCCTACCTCTCTACCTCTCTACCATACTAGAATTCCGGCATACTTGCTTCAAACCTTTATACATTTCCTACCACTCAAACTCTACACCTCTCTACCTCCGTAGAATCCTTTCTTCCTTGCTTCCTAGCTTTGTACATTTCCTACCTGTCGACCTCTCTACCTTCCAAGAATTCTTTCTTGCCTGCTTCCTAGAACTGTACATTTCCTACATCTCTACCTCCCTACCTATCTACCACCTATAGAATGCTTTCTAGCTTGATTCCTAGCATTCTACAATTACTACAACCATACATGCCTACCTACCTAGAATTCTTTCTTCCTTGCTTCCTACATTTGTACATTTCCTACCTCTCTACTTCTCTACCTACCTATAATTCTTTCTTCCTTGCTTCCAATCTTTGTACATTTCCTACGCATTTACCCATCCACCTCCCTAGAATTCCTGCTTGCTTGCTTCCTAGCTTTCTACATTTCCTACCTCTATACATGTCTACACTCTACTTCCCTAGAATTCTTTCTTGCCTGCTTCCTAGATTTGGACATTTCCTACCTCTCTACCTCTCAATCTATGTAGAATTCTAACTTGCTTCCTTCCTAGCTTTGTACTCTTCCAACATCTATACCTCTCTACCTCTCCACCTCCCTCGAATTCTTTCTCGCCTGCTTCCTAGAATTTTACTTTTAATACCTCTCTGCCTCTCTACATCCCTACCTCCCTAGAATACTTTCTAGCTTGCTTCCTAGCATTCTACATTTCCTACCTCCCTACCTCTCTACCTATCTACCTCCCTAGAATTATTTTTGCTTGCTTCTAAGCTTTGTAGATTTCTTACCTCTCTACCTCTCTACCTCTACGGAATTCATTCTTGCTTGCTTCCTAACTGTGTAAATTTCTTACATGTCTCTCTCTACCTCTCTCTACCTCTCGAGGTAGAGGTAGAGACTTAGGTCTCTACCACTCTGCCGCTCTACGGCTCTACCATTCTACCTCTCTACCTCCTTATAACTCTTTCTTCCTTGTCTCCTAGCCTTGTATATATCGCACCTCCCAAACTGTCTACCTCTCTACGTCCTTAGAATTTTTCTTGGTTCCTTCATAGCTTACTACATTTCCTACCTCTCTACTTATCTACCTCCCTAGAATTCATGCTCACTTGCTTAGTATCTTTGTATATTTCCTACCTCTCTACCTCTCTACATCCCTAGAATTCATTCTTGATTGCTTCCTACCTTTGCACAATTCCTACCGCTCTGCCTCTCTACCGCCCTAGAATTCCTGCATGCATGCTTCCTACCTGTGTGCATTTTCTACCTCTCTTCCACTCTACCTCCGTAGAATTCCTTCTTGCTTGATTCCTAGCTTTCCACACTTCCTACCTCTCTACCTCTCTGTCTACCTAGAATTCTTTCATGCTTGCTTCCTAACTTTGTACATTTCCTACCTCTATACCTCTCTACCTCTCTACCTCCCTCGAATTCTTTCTTGCCAGCTTCCTTGATTCCCACATTTCCTACATCTCTAGCTCACTACCTCTCTACCTCCCTAGAATAATTTCCTCCTTGCTTCCCAGTATTCTACATTTCGTACCTCCCTACCTCTCTACCTCTGTAGAATACTTTCTTCCTTTCTTATTAGGTCTGTAGATTTCTTACCTGTCTCTCTCTGCCTCTCGACCTCTCAACGCCTCAACCACCCTACCCCTCTAACTTCCTAGAATTCTTTTTTGCTTGGTTCCTGCCTGTATACATTTCCTACCCCTCTACATCTCTACCACCCTACCCCCTTGAATTCTTTGTTACCTGCTTCCTAGATTTCTACATTTCCTGCCTCTCTAACTATCTACCTCTCTACCTCCCTAGAATTCTTTCTTGCTTGATTCCTAGCTTTGCACATTTCCCACCATTCTACCTTTCTACCTCTCTACCTACCTCCCTAAAATACATTCTTGCTTGCTTCCTATCCATGTACATTTCCCTCCTCTATACCTCTCTAACTCTCCATGCCCTAGAATTCTTTCTTCCTTTCTTCCAAGCTTTGCACAATTCCCACCTCTCTCCCTCTCTACCTCACTACCTCCCTAGAATTCTTTCTTGCTTGATTCCTAGCTTTGCACATTTCCCACCATTCTACCTTTCTACCTCTCTACCTCCCTAGAATTCAGTCTTCCTTGCATCCTAGCTTTGTACATTTCCTACCTCTCTGCATTTCTACCTTCCTAGAATTCTTTCTTTCTTGCTTCCTACCATTATACATTCCCTACCAATATTCCTTTCTAATTCTCTACCTCCCTAGAGTTCTTGCTTGCTTGGATCCTAGCGTTCTATATTGCCTACCTCCCTGCCTACCTAGATACCTGGAATTCATTCTTGTTTCCCTACGAGGTTTCTACGTTTCCTACCACTCCAACTCCCTACCTTCCTAGAATTCCTTCTTCCTTGCTTCCTAGTTTTGTGCATTTCCCACCTCTCAACCTCTCTACCTCCCTAGAATTCTGTCCCTTGCTTACTAACTTTGTACCTTTCCTCTCTCTCTACCTCTCAATCTCCCTACAATACTTACTTCCTGGCTTCATAGCTTTGCACATTTCCCACCTCTCTACCTCTCTTCCTCTCTACCTCCCTAGAATTCTTGTTTACATGCTTCGAAGCTTTGTACATTTCCAACCACTCCAAATCTCTACCTGTCTAGAATCGGTTCTTCCTTCCTACCTAGCTTTGTGTATTTCCTACCTCTCTATGTCTCTGCCTCCCTAGAATTCTTTCTTGCTTGATTCCTGGGTTTGCACATTTCCTACCTCTCTACCTCTCTACCTCCCTAGAGTTCTTACTTGCTTCCTTTCTAGCTTTCTTCATTTCCCACCTCTCTATCTACCTCTCTACCTCTCTAGAATACATTCTTGCTTGCTTCCTATCTTTGTACATTTCCTACCTCTCTACCCCTCCACCTCCCTATAATTCTTGCTTGCTTCCTAGCTTTGTACATTTCCTACATCTCTACCTGTCTACATCACTAGAATTCTTTCCTGCTTGATTCCAAGGTTTGTGCAATTCCTACCTCTCTAACTCTCTACCTCCCTAGAATTCTTGCTTGCTTGATTCCAATGTTTGTACATTTCCCACCTCTCTACGTCTCTACCTCTCTTCATCCATTGAATTCTTTCTTCCTTCTTACCTATCTGTGTATATTTCCTACCTCTCGACCTCGCTACCTCCCTAGAATTCTATCTTCCTTTCTTCCTAGCTTTGTACATTTCCAACCTCTAAAACTTCCTTTCCCCTAAAAGTTTCCTTGCTAGGTTCCTAGCTTTCTAATTTTCCTACCTCTCCAGCTCTCTACCTCCCTAGAATTATTTCTTGCTTGATTCCTAGCTTTGTACATTTCCTACCTCTCTACCTCTCTACCTTCCTATAATTCCTGCGTACTTGATTCATAGCTTTGTACATTTCCTACCTCTCTACGTCACTACCTCCCTAGAATTCTTTCTTGCTTGCTTCCTGTCGTTGTACATTTCATACCACTCTTCTTCCCTACCTCCCTAGAATTCTTGCTTGCTTCCTTCCTATCTTCGTTCATTTTATTCCTCACTATATCTCTACCTGCCTAGAATTCCTGCGTGGTTGCTTCCTGGCTTTGTACGTTTCCTACCTCTCTACCTCTCTACTACTCAACCTCTCTAGAATTTTTGCTTGCTTGCATCCTACCTTTCTACATTTCCTATCTCGCTAACTCTCCCTCCCTAAAATTCTTTCTTGCCTGCTTCCTACCTTTCTACATTTCCTACATCTCTACCCCTCTACCTCTCTACCTCCCTAGAATTCTTGTTTGATTGCTTCATAGCTTTGTACACTTCCTACCTCTCTACATCTGTACCTCCCTACCTCCCTAGAATTCTTTCCTGCTCGCTTTCTAGCTTTGTACAGTTCCCAGCTCTCCTGCTCTCTACCTCTCTACCTCCCAGAAATACTTTTTTGCTTCCTTCCTAGCTTTGTACATTTCCTACCTCTCTACCTCTCTATCTCCCTAGAATTCTTTCTTGCTTGCTTCATATCTTTGTACATTTCCCACCTCTCTGCCTTCTACTTTCCTAGAATATCTGCGTGCTTGCTTGCTAGCTTTGTACATTTCCTGCTTCTAAACCTCTCTACCTCTCTGCCTCCTTAGATTTCCTTCTTGGTTTCTTTGAAGATTTGTACATTTCTCACCTCCCTTTCTCTCTGACTCTCTACATCCAGAGAATTCTTTCTTGCTTTCTTCCTAGACTTGTACATTTCCTACCTCTCTGCCTCTCTATATCCCTAGAATTCATTCTTGCTTCCTTCTTAGCATTGTGCATTTCCTACCTCACCACCTATCCACCTCCCCAGATTTCTTTCTTGCTTGCTTCGCAGCTTTGTGCATTTACTACCTCTCTACCTCTCTACCTCTCTTATTCCCCCAGAATTCTTTCATGCTTGCTTCATTGATTTGTACATTTCCTACCTCCATATCTCCAACTCATTTCAATTCTTTCTTGCTTGCTTCCTACATTTGCTTGATTCCTAGCCTTCTACATTTCCTACATGTCTACCTCCCTAGAATACTTTCTCGCTTGCTTCCTAGCTTTGTACATTTCCTACCTCTCTACCTCACAACCTCTCTATCTCCCTAGAATTCTTGCTGACTTTCTTCCTAGCTTTCTACATTTCCCACGTATGTACCTCTCTACCTCTCAACCACTGTAGAAGTGCTTCTTGCTTTCTTACTTGCTTTCTACATTTCGTACCTCTCGACCTCTCAACCTCTCTGCCTCCCTTGACATCTTGCTTGCTTAACTCATAGCTATCTGCATTTCATACCTCTCTACCTCACTACATCCCGGGATTTGTTTCTTGCTTGCTTTCTAGCTTTCTGCATTTCCTACCTCTCTACCTTTCTTCCTCCCTAGAATTCTATCCTGCTTTCTTCCTAGCTTTGCACATTTCCTTCATCTCAACATCTTTTCCTCTCTACCTGCCTAGAAGTCTTGCTTGCTTGCTTCCTAGCTTTGTACAATTCCTGCCTCTCTACCTCATAACCTCTCTATCTCCCTAGAATTATTGCCTACTTTTTTCCTAGATTTGTACATTTCCTACCTCTGTAACTCTCTAACTCTCTAACACCGTAGAAGTCCTTCTTGCTTGCTTCCTAGATTTCCACATTTCCTACTTCTCTACCTTTCTACCTCCCTACGATTCATTCTTACTTGCTTCTATCTTTGAACACTTCCTACCTCTCTACCTCTGTACCTCCCAGGAATTCTTGCTTGCTTGCTTTTTAGCTTTCTACATTACCTACCTGTCTGCCTCTCTACCTCCCTAGAATTCTTGCGTTCTTCCTTCCTCACTTTCCGCATTTCCTTCCTCTCCTGCTATCTACCTCCCTAGAATTCCTGCTTGCCTGCTTCCCAGCTTTCTACATTTCCTACCTCTCTACCTCTCTACCTCCCTAGAATTCTTTCTTGATTAGTTCTTAGCTTTGTACATTTCCTACCTCTCTACCTCTCTACATCCATAGTATTCTTTCTTGCTTCCTTCCTAGCTTTCTACATTTCCTACCTCTCTAGCTCTCTACCTCTCTACAACCCTAGAATTCCTGCTTGCTTTCTTCCTATCTTTGTGCATTTCATACCTCTCTATGTCCTGAGAAGTCTTGCTTGCTTGCTTCCTCGCTTTGTGCATTCCTTTCCTCTGTTCCTCTCTGCCTATGTACCTCAATAAAATTCTTCCTTCCTTCCTCCCAACCTTTGTACATTTCCTAACTGTCTACCTCTCTACCTCTCTAACTGCGAAGGATTCTTTCTTTTTTTGATTCCTGGCTTTGTACATTTCCTACCGCTCTACCTCTCTAGAATTCTTTCTTGTTTGCTTCCTAGATTTCTACATTTCCTACATCTCTACATCTCTGCCTATCTACCTCCCTAGAATTCTTGCTTGCTTGCTTGCTACCTTTGTACATTTCCTACGTCTACTCCCCGCTACCTCCCTAGAATTATTGCTTGCTTGCTTGCTAACTTTGTACATTTCCTACCTCTCTACCTCTGTACCTCCCTAGAATTCTTTCTGATTTTCTTCCTAGCCTAGTACATTTCCTACTTCTCTACCACACTACCTCCCTCGAATTCTTTCTTTCTTGCTTCCTACCATTGCACATTTCCTATCTCTCTACCTCACTACCTCTCTATCTCCACAGAATACTTGCTTTCTCCCTAGCTTTGTACATTTCCTACCTCTGTACCTTCCTACTTCTCCACCTCCCTAGAATTCTTGCTTGCTTGCTTCCTACCTTTGTACATCTCCCACCTTGCTACCTCTCTACCTCTCCACCTCCCTTGAATAATTGCTTGCTTGATTCCTAGCTTTTTACATTTCCTATCTCTCTGCCTTTGTAGCTCCCAACAATTCATTCTTACTTACTGCCTACCTTTTTACATTTCCTACCTGTCTACCTCTCTGCCTCCCAGGAATATTTTCCTACTACATTTCTAGCTTTCTACATTTCCTACCTCTCTACCTTTCCACCTCCCTAGAATCCTTTTCCTGATTGCTTCTTAGCTTTCTACATTTCCTGTCTCTCTACATCTCTACCTATCTACCTCCCAAGAATTTTTGCTTGCTTGCTTCCTATCTTTGTGCATTTCCTATGTCTCTGCCACTCTACTTCCCTAGAATTCTTGCTTTCTAGCTTCCAACTTTTGTACATTTCCTACCTCTCTACCTCTCTACGTCCCGGGAATACTTTCCTTCTTCCTTTCTACCTTTGTACATTTCCTACCTCTCTATCTCCCTACCTCCCTAGAATTGTTTCTGGCTTGCTTCCTAGCTTTCTACATTTCCTGTCACTCTACATCTCTGCCTGTCTACCACCCTAGAATTCTTGCTTGCTTGCTTCCTAGCTCTGTACATTACCTACCTCTCTACCTCTCTACTTCCGTAGAATTCTTGTTTACTTGCTTCCAACCTTTCTACATTTCCTACGTCTCTTCCTCACAACATCCCGGGGCTTGTTTCTTGCTTGCTTTCTAGCTTTCTACATTTCCTATCTCTCTACCTCTCTGCCTCCCTAGAATTGTTGCTTGATTGCTTCCTATCTGCGTACAGTTCCTAACTCTCTACATCTCCACCCAACTAGGATTCTTTCTTGCTTACTTCCTAGCTTGTATATGTCCTACCTCTTACCTCTCTACCTAACTAGAATTCTTTCTTGCTTGCTTCCTACCTTTGTACATTTCCTACCTCTCTACATCTCTACCTACCTAGAATTCTCTCTTGCATGTCGCAGAGCATTTCTTACAGAGCAATGAGCATGTGAGCAACCCAAGCTTGTGAACAGTCCAGTTTTCTCAAGAACATTCCTGCACAACAAGATAAGGAGCTAGCATTCGGGTAGGGCAGGAACATACTACAATTAGAGGAGAAGTCACNTCTTGCTTGCTTCCTACCTTTGTACATTTCCTACCTCTCTACATCTCTACCTACCTAGAATTCTCTCTTGCATGTCNACCTCTCTACCTCCCTAGAAGTGCCTTTCTTCCTTCCTAGCTTTGTACATTTCCGGTCTCTATACCTCTCCTGTAAATTTGTACATGTTCTATCTCTCTACCTCTCTACATCGCTACCTCCGTAGAATTCTTCCTTGCTTGCTTCCTAGCTTTGTATATTTCCTACCTCTCTACCTCCCTAGTACTCTTCCTTGCTTGCTTCCTACCTTTGTAAACATCCTACCTCTCTACCTCTATACCTCCCTAGAATTCTTTCTTGCTTGCTTCCTACCATTGCACATTTCCTATCTCTCTACCTCACTACCTCTCTATCTCCACAGAATACTTGCTTGCTTTCTTCCTAGCTTTGTACATTTCCTACCTCGGTACCTCTCTCCCTCTCCACCTCCCTAAAATTCTTGCTTGCTTGCTTCCTAAATTTGTGCATCTCCCACCTCTCTACCTCTCTACCTCCCTTGAATAACTGCTTGCTTAATTCCTAGCTTTTTACATTTCCTACCTATCTACCTTTGTAACTCCCTACAGTTCATTCTTACTTAATTCCTACCTTTGTACATTTCCTACCTCTCTACATTTCTACCTCCCTAGAATCCTTTCTTACTTGATTCTACATTTCCTGTCTCTCTACACCGCTGCCTATCTACCTCCCAAAAGTTTTTGCTTGCTTGCTTCCTACCTTTGTACAATTCATATGTCTCTACCGGCCTGCCTCTGTAGAATTCTTGCTTGCTTGCTTCCTAGCATTGTACATTACCCACCTCTCAACCTCTCTACTTCCCTAGAATTCTTCCTTGCTTGCTTCCAACCTTTGTACATTTCCTGCGTCTCTACCTCACATCATCCCGAAGCTTGTTTCTTGTTTCCTTCCTAGATTTCTACATTTCCTACCTCTCTACATCTATAGCTCCCTAGAAATATTTATTGCTTTCTTCCAAGCTTTATACATTTCCTACCTCTCTACATCTCTGCCCCTCTACCTCCCTACAGTTCTTGCTTGATTGCTTCATAGCTTTGTACATTTACTACATCTTACCTCTCTACCTAAATAGAACTCTTTCTTGCTTGCTTCCAACCTTTGTACATTTCCTACCTCCCAACCTCTCTACCTCTCTAACTCCCTAGAATTCTTTCTTGCTTGCTTCCTTAATTTGTACATTGCGTGCCTCTCTACGTCCCTACATCTCCTCCTTCCTAGAATTCCTTCTTGTTTCCTTCCTAGATTTGTACCTTTCCTGCCTGTCTACATTCCTAACTCTCTACTCCCATAGAATTCTTACTTTCTTGCATCTGATATTTGTACTTTTCCTTCCTCTCTACCTCTCCAGCTCCCTAGAATTCTTTCTTGCTTGCTTCCTACCTTTGTACATTTCCTGTCGCTCACCTCTCTATGTCTCTAGAATTCTTGCTTGGTTGATTCCTAGCTTTGTACATTTTCTACCTCACTACCTCCCTACCTCCCTTGAATTGTATCTTGCTTGCTTCCTTGCTTTGTATTTTTCCTAGCTCTCTACCTCACTACCCTGCTATCTCCCTAGAATTCTTGCTTGCTTTCTTCCTAGCTTTGTACATTTCCTTCCTCTCTACCTCTCTACCTCTCTGCTGCCGTAGAAGCCCTTCTTGCTTGCTTCCTAGCTTTTTACATCTCCTTCCTCTCTACCTCCCTACCTCTCTACCTGCCTTGACACCTTGCTTTTTTGATTCCTAGCTTTCTACGTTTCCTAAATCTCTGCCTTCCTACCTCCCTACAATTCATTCTTACTTGTTTCCTACCTTTGTACATTTTCTACCACACTACCTCTCTACCACCCTAGAATTGTTTCTTGCTTGATTCTTAGCTATCTACATTGCCTACCCCTCTACATCTCTGCCTATCTAACTCCTTAGAATTCTTGCTTGCTTGCTTCCTATGTTTTTACATTTCCTACATCTTTACTGCTTTTCCTGCCTAAAATTCTTGCTTGCTTGCTTCCTGCCTTTGTACATTTCCTTCCCCTATACCTATCTACCTCCCTAGAATTGTTGCTTGCGTCATTCCTTGCTTTGTACATGTCACAGGTCTCTCTACCTCCCTAGAATTCTTTGTTTCTTTCTTCCTTGCTTTGTACGTTTCTTACCTCTCTACCTCCCTTGAACTATTTCTTGCTTGCTTCCTATCTTTCTACATTCCTAACTCTCTACCTCTCTACCTCCATAGAATTCTTGCTTTCGTACTTCCTAGCTTTGTACATTTCCTACCTCTCTACCTCTCTACCTCCATAGTATTCGTTCTTGCTTGCTTCCTAGCTTTGTACATTTCCTACCTCTCTAACTCTCTACATCCCTAGAATTCCTGCTTGTTTTCTTCCTGTCTTTGTACATTGAATACCTTTCTTCGTCCCTAGAATTCCTACTTGCATGCTTCCTAGTATTGTTCATTCTCTACCTCTCTTCCTATCTGCCTTTCTGCCTCCCTAGAATTCTTGCTTCCTTGCTTCCTACCTTTGTACATTTCCTACCTCTCTACCTCTCTACCTCTCTAACTACCTAGAATTCTATCCTGCTTGCATCCTAGCTTTCTACATTTCCTGCACCTCTACCTGCCTACCTCCCTTGAATTCTTGCTTGCTTCCTGCCTAGCTTTGTACATTTCCTACCCCTCAACCTCTCTACCTCTCTATCTCCCCAGAATGCTTCCTTCCTTTTTTCCTAGCTTTGTACATTTCCTACCTCTGCACCTCTCTAGCTCTCTACATCTGTAGAGGTTCTTCTTGCTTGCATCCTATCTTTTTACATTTCCTACCTCTCTAACGCCCTAGAATTCTTGCTTGCTTTCTTCCTATCATTGTACATTTCCTACCTCTCTACATCTCTGCCTATCTACCCCCCTAGAATTTTTTCTTGCTTGCTACCTTATTTTGAACACTTCCTACCTCTCTACCCCTCTACCTCCCTAGAATTCTTTCTTGCATGCTACCTAGCTTTGTACATTTCCTACCTCTTTAACTCTCTACCTCCCTAGAATTCTTTCTTCCTTCCTCCCAAACTTTTTACATTTCCTACCTCTCTACATCTCTACCTCTCTCTCTCCCTAGAGTTCTTTCTTCCTTGCTTCCTTGCTTTGTACATTTCCTACCTCTCTACATCTCTGCCTATCTACCTCCCTAGAATTCTTTCTTGTTTGCTTCCTAGCCTTGTACATTTCCTTCCTCTCTACCTCTCTACCTCCCTAGATTTATTGCTTTCTTGCCTCCTAGCTTTTTATATTTCCTACCTCTCTACCTCTGCACCTCCCTAGAATTCTTTTTTGCTTGCTTCCTAGCTTTGTACATTTCCTACCACTCTCCTTCTCTACCTCTCTACCTCCCTAGTATTCTTTCCTGCTTTCTTCCTAGCT
>VXAV01005949.1:23597-42719 GCA_013399715.1 Alectura lathami | reverse complement strand
GCGGAGCTCCGCGGCACCGGCGGCGATTAGCGCCCGGCGTTACCAACGCCCCGCCGCCAGCCGCCGGGTGCAGCGCCCGCCGTGTAGGGGCGCGGGGAGAGGCTGGCGCTTAGAGCGGGGAGTTGCTGTTCCGTGCGGTTTTGACCTACACGCGTGTGTCGTGTGTTTAGGGACTCAAAGAGCGACCGATCTCGGAAAACGGGTGTACTGATGATGTTGTTCCTTCATTTCTGAGTCACTGTTCCTCCTGCCCCTATAAATAACGGGCAGGCCTTGCTTCATGTTGGCAGACTGCTTAGTTGCCTTCATGCCATTATATTCAAAGGTGGTGATGGTCCTTTCTTACTGGGCTGCGTATTCTGGAATGAGTAATTCAGGGTTCCACTGCTAAGTCAAAGAAAGAACGGTTATAGAATTTTCACTACAAAGGTACTGAACAATTTGTCAATATGCTGTTTAGAAAGTGCTCAGGAATCAGTTTGACATGTCACATCAATTGAACGAACACTCCATTCTTTTTCATTTCTCAGGCTACAGAAATATCAGAATATCCTACTGGGTACGTTCGGAGGCCTGACAGTCACAGGCAGGGCTGTTTGGCTTTCCAAGTACGTCTTGCTAACAAAGCCATATCCATACCCAGCTAAAACACTGATTCGTGCCTCTATACAGGACAATGAGTGAAGATTAGAAAAAGAAATATAAATTAAAATATTGTCAATCCAGTTACTGTACTTAAGCCGAATTTATTAGAAATGTAAGTAAACTTGTTATCTAGAAACATGTCTTCTACTCAGAATATGAATCCTTCTTGCCAAGTCCAGCATTCTGTCATTTCTAAATAAAACACAGGGAAGATCAAGAGAGTCCCATAATGCAGCATAAGAACATGAAAAGGACTATAAAAAATATTATTCAAGCACAAGACATTTTGTCTACAAGTGACACAACACTAGAGGGGGGAAAAAAGGAGGGGGAATTAATAGCTTTAAATTAGAGTATTTTTTTTTTTCTAAACTGAAAGGTTCACAGAAGCATTGCAAGTAAGATGAAAATTTCATTGGACAATTTTCTAGATGGAGTATAGGTTGGGATTTTTAAAGGATTTGGAGAAAAATGCTTAAAAGGAAAAAAGAGACAGAAAGAATAATAGCATAAACTACAAAATGATTCTATTTTCAAAAAAGGCTGGGGAGAGGTCTCTAATGCAGGACAAAAGTAAAGTTTCCAAACATTAAAAGCCACTGCAAATCCTAAGTTGCTGTTCCTCAGACAAATCTGCTTACAAAGCTGAAAAATATGTACAGTTCCCACTCTCTTCTGGATGAACATAAAGACATCAGCTCTTACATGCAATAAATACTCATTGTAACAGTCCTAATGGTTTAATGACAATAAGCTCACAGTTGTCTAATCTTGTAGGGGTGCATACCACTAGAGAAGAGAGGCTTTCTGGTAATGCCGTGAGAGCACACATTGTTTTGAAGGTGGTAAAACTAGAACAAAGACTTTAAAATGTGACAAAGCTACAGAGTGTGATCAGAGGCCCAGAAAATATGAAGTGAGTTGGGACTGAAAGAATAGCCTTTGTTCAGTGCGCAAGAGATTGAAGGGAGGTGCAATAACACTCCTGAAATATGTAAAGGGCTGTGCAAAGGGATACGTGATAATTTTTTTCCTTGTCTACGAGATAGGACAAGAAGTAATGGACTTGATTTACAGCAAGGAAGATTCATGTTAGACATTACAAAAACTTCTGTGTTACCAGCACGACAAATGAGCCACCTCAGAGTACACTGGAACCTTCCTCGGAACAGGTGAGGTGAGTGTCTCCCCAGAGCAGGTAAAGCAAAGTCAGAGTTAGCATTGTTAGCTAAAAACAAATTAACAGCCTTGCAGAGGTTCTGTTCCCCTGCAATACATATTTGTTTGTCCATTTTTACTGCCATAACTGAAATTATGAGGGCAACTTTATTAGAAGCAAAACCTGAATGTGTTGAATACTCAAAGTCTTTTCTTGAAATTACAGACCTGAAATTGAGTTTGATCACCCTGAAACTTGGACTTATACACCATACATGAAATATCTTTGTGTAACACAGCGTAGAAATTACAGGAAATATCTGAAAAGGTGCAACATGGATTTATGCAAAAGAAGCAACAGCTGAAAGCTCAAAGAATCTCTGGAAGTGTACTGTTATTCAGGTGGATGAATTAAGTAATTATCCCATGGAGCCTGGGGAAAGTTAAGGGCCTGTTTTGTGCTTATGCTGGAGTGTCTTGTCCCACCCAAAGCCATGCATACAAAAAGACTAGGCTTACACACCAGCACCACAGAAGCTTTGCATCCTAGCTGCTTACATTTTGTTTACTGCTTGGGAATTCTTAGCTGTTAGAGGAGGGAGAGCGTAGAACACTCATAGGAGCTATGGAGTTTGTCAGAAACCGTTTGTTTTCCAGAGGTATATGCTGATTCCAGTGCAACTTTCCACATGAAGATTTTCTTGCATTCGAACTGAACCGTGGTCAGAGGGACACAGCTGCACTATGACCCAGAGCAAGCATATGAGCTTAAATCTCCATCAACTACTATGCTAGTAACTATGCTGAGATATACTTGTCCCTCTTCCCAAATCTCCTGCATCTTTTCCCTCAATGGCAAAAATCAACTAACACACAGCTCTTTTCAGTACTTCCTCCAAACTCAAGGCTCACTCTAAGTGCCCTAGCCCAGCTTTTGTTATTGGCAGTGTCCCACCTGTTTGCAAATTTATCTACCTACTTGATGATCACTGTTTTTGCATTCCTGAGTAATGGAAGAATGTTCTCCTTATCTGTTTCAAGCAGTAATCTACAGTTATTGACTTTAAAGGGAAGCTGAATCCTGCCACCTTGTGATCAAGAAAATTAGCACACTGCTTTATTTTGGAAGGAAGGGAAGAAGGATGAAAAGGGAAAGGAAAAGTAAGCTGTACTTACCATGTTTCTGATAATCAAGGAATTAAATGAAAGCCTGACCATCTAATGTTTGATTCCAGCTGGATATTACTAGAGATGTCATTCTTTTTGTATAACCACTCGTCTAGGGGCACTCTTCATACTGCTGTATCACTTTTCATGTGCCCAGAAAGTTTCAAAATATGTGGGGCTTCAATGGCCTCCCCAGTGACCTAATGGAAGCCTCCTGGCCCATGGTCTGTTTCTGCCTCACAGCTGGAGGTGTTAAACACAGAGCTCCTGGTAACTCCATGTTACGTTTATTTGCAGTATGCAAATGCTTTTCATCAAGAAGCAGTCACATAATGGGGTAGAGGGAAGGATTCTCCTCATCTGTCACAAAAGCTAGTATTTTTGGGGAAGGCAGTAAAAGTAATGATTGTATGGAGCATGAATGTTCATCTTCTGCTGAAGTCCAGGGCAGTATTTTTTTTCTGTCTGACAGGACTTCACAGCAGCTGCCTCCTGTCTGGATCTCTTCAGGCTCCTGCTCTCCTGTCCTTCCACTTCACTGTGTTTGTTTTATCCACCAGTCTTCTGAGCCTCTCTGCAGACAGCCAAGCAGGACAGCTTGTTGATTGCACATCTATCCATTTACTGCCTTCTGGATACCTTCTGACAGTAGATGTAAATGGTGTTTTTACCTATGAGACGTCAGCAACAGGAATCCCAAAGCAGCTGATCAGCTCTAATACTCCATTTTGTTAGCTTTCTCAAATGGTATTCATTCAAGCTTTATCAAATGCATGGACTTGCTCAGTTTGCAGTAATCATTTCTCCCTCAGATAATCCAGTTGACTCTCTGTATGCCTATTTACAGACACCTATTACAAGGTTCAACAGGTGGAAAATACAAACCTAAAAAAAATCTGAAAACCAGTTGGCAGTTTTCTCCCAGTTTAAAAACAGTTCAAACAGGGTTTGTTGTTGTTTGTTTGTTTGTTTGCAATGATCAGCTGATGATATTCTGCACCCTCCTTTATAGTAATCAGTGGAATCAGTAAAATAAAAATAATAATAAAATAATAATAATAATAATAACAACAAGGCTCTGTCTCTGGAACAACAACTTAAAGGATAAAAAATTAACTGAAAACTTAGTTAAAGCAACATAGCAAATCAACTTCAATTGGCATCACTGATTAGTTAGTTACTGCTATTCTCATTATTTATTGTCTCCCTATTCAAAGGAGTACTTACCAAGAACATGTATTGCTCGTAATTTTGGACTTAATGTCATTTCAAGTGTGAGCAGTACATGATTTTTGACTCCTTACCTTCTGGGAGAATAAAAAAAAAAAAAGCTCAGTAGCTTACAGAAATTATTTAATTTATGAGACAGATACGCTTGTCATGGTCATGCTAGTATCTCACTCAAATTAGAGTAACATCTCATTACATGGCCTGTTTCTCCAAGTGAAAATATTGCGTGTACAGTTGTGTGTACTGCCGATGGCACAGGAAGGACGTAGTAACTCTGTTGCAAAACTACAGATGGTGTCTGAACATGCCTTTTCTCAGAATGGCATGGATAACAGCCAGGTGCAAGTATAAAGATTTTATTCTGCCTGTGTTGACTGTTGTCCTACAGGTCCTTGGACGCTTCTGTTTATATCAGGAGAAATTACATGATAGTCACTGTTTTTAAGACTAAGCAAGAAGAAAACAAGACTATTGTTATGAAAGACCTATGAAGTTCTTTCACAGAAGAGAAAAATACTATGCTGTCCGGAAATGGCTATCTCGTCGCCTGCTTACGAAATTATCTCTTGCTGCTGATAAACTTCTGTGCCTGACATCTCTAGCCTGACATGAGAAAATGTATTGACAAATTTGCTGCTAAGTCAGTCTACTGAAGGCTCTTCTGTTCCCTTTCAAGTTTGACTTCAGGATTTAGTCTGGAGTGGATGCTATGCAGATCCCTTTGATTAATGCCTTTTCCACACTGCTCTTTCTCCTTCAACTATGGACAAGACCACATTCTTGCTAGTTATCTTCCATGGCTCCACAGCCTCTGCTGTCCACCAAGACACTGTGATATTTTCCCCATCTCCTCTGGAGCCTTTTCCTTCCAACACCCAGATTTTGTCACAGACTGTAAGGGATTCTCTTACATAATGCCCTGTGAGTTTCTATGGTACTTCCACTTGGTTTCCCACAGCAACCACACAGTATAAGAGACATTTTAAGCTCAATCACCATCATAATTTCTTAATCCTTTTCAGAAGATTCAAATAGTGTTTCTTCTTCATGCTGGCATTGTCCAGACACCATTTATAGTCAGTTTTTCTGAAGTTCAAACAGCGTTGCCTCGTGGCTTGGTACATCTGGATCAATGGAAGAATGATAGTTACCTTCTGTTCACAGAGAATGTCATAAAAGTACATGATGTGAGAACATTTTGGTTTTGAAAGTGTTGGCATAAATTAATGTCAGCATTATTTTTTTTTATATATATACAGTCTCTAAATCGGTAGCTAGGGCAGTATACAGCTGCCTCTCTGAAGCTACTAGGGTTATTACATGAAGAACGTTGCCTACAATTCTGCAGAGGAAGCAGTGCCTGTTGATTGCTAACAGTATTCACGTTCATTTAAGGTAAATTTAGCTTACAGTTTATGTCCTGAAGCTGATGTCTGTAAAAGGTTCCTGTTGCCATAACTGTCACTTACCTATCCAGCACAGCTTAGTCCTCTGGAGTTAAATGCTGTTCGAGCTGTAGTTTTTTACCTTGGCCTTATGTTCCATCTGTTAGCCAGAACTGATAATGCAGCAGAAGTTTATACCTACCTTCAGTGGAAGTTGCTAGAGGTTCATCTTTTTCAGATATATGAAAATACTCATTTATGTACTCCGTTCATGCCCAAAATACTTGGTTATATTTGCGATTGCATTTTTTTTTCACATTGCATGTTGATGCCTGAACTTTCATTAAATGTATTTTTCACTTTAACATTTCATCCAAGACTTACAAAACAAAAAAGAAGAGAGGGAAGGAAATGGATAGTTCTTCCCTACACTCCTCTGTCACCGCAACTTGAAGGTTTGATTTCCTTTGCCATAGTTTATGCTAACACTTTCAAAACCTCACATTAAAATCTGCATTGAAGTTAACTGTATTTTCCTAAGGGCATGATCCAAATCCTGTCTGTGATAAATATCTCCTTGACTTCATTGGTCTTTGGATTAGGTCATAATTTTGCATAATCCAGGACTGATGACTACAATGTTTTTCTGCCTACTAGCAGATTTAACTCAGCAGACTTCTGAGAACATGCCATAAGACAGGCTTCCAATCACCCTTCCAAGCATTGCATTCAACATCGTGACTCAGCAGCTCTAGTTCTTTGGCTGGGTCCCTATGTCTTAGAATGGTTCCCTCATTTCAAATGAAGTCAGCAGATTTTAGCAATTTTTCTGCCAGTACCCAGTTGCAAAGGCAGTTCAGGACCTTCTGTTGAGGGTGTAATATAAAATACTTAAACCTGATATTCCTGTATCATTTGCAGTTTCATCACTCATTCTACACCTTCTCTCTTCACACCCTGTTGCTTTTATTTGTCATTTACATAGGCAACTCTCTTCAGGACCTGTTCCTGTCAGAAGTACCTTTTAAAGGCTTCTCTTTGACTTCAGCTGTCAGGTTTCACACCTCACCCACACCATAGGCCTTCCGCTAAAGTTTTTGGCTAAGTATAGATCATAGAATCACAGAATCATAGAATCATAGAATGGCTTGGGTTGGAAAGGACCTCGAAGATCATCTAGTTCCAGCCCCCCTGCCGTGGACAGGGCTGCCAGCCACTAGCTCACTGGATCAAACTACTCAAGAACCCATCCAGCCTGGCCTTGAACACAGCCAGGGATGGGGCAGCCACAGCTTCTCTGGGCAGCCTGTTCCAGCGCCTCACCACTCTCTCAGGGAAGAATTTCTTCCTGATGTCCAGCCTAAACCTCCCCTCTTTCAGTTTCAGCCCATTCCCCCTTGTCCTACCATTATCCACCTGTGTAAAAAGTCAGTCTCCCTTCTGCTTGTAACCTCTTTTTAAGTATTGGAAGGCCGCAATGAGGTTTTCCCAGAGCCTTCTCTTTTCCAAGCTGAACAGTCCCAACTCCCTCAACCTTTCCTCATAGGAGAGGTGCTCCAGCCCTCTGATCATTTTAGTGTATCAACTGCATCACTCATCTTGGTGTTGCCTGAAAACTCGTTGAGGGTGTACTCAATCCCACTGTCCATGTCGTTGATAAAGATGGAAAAGAGCATTGATCCTAAGATGGATCCCTGGGGGACACCACTTGTCACCAGTCTCCACTTGGACATAAATCCAATGACCACAGCCTTCTGGCTGCGACTATCCTGCCAATTCCTTACCCACTGAATAATCAACTTTTCAAATCCATATATCTCCAACTTAGAAGTTGACATGCGGGACCACGTCAAAGATCTTGCACAAGTCCTGGTAGACAATAGTAATTACTCTTCCTTTATCCACTGTTGCTGTCCCTCCATCACAGCAGGCCATCAGATTGGTCAGTCATGATCTGCCCATGGTGAAGCCGTGCCGGCTGTCTGGGATCACCTCCTCATCTTGTATGTGCCTTAGCATCTCCTCCAGGAGGATCCGCTCCGTGATCTTCCCAGGCACAGGCGTGAGGCTCACTGGCCTGTAGTTTCTAGGGTCTTCCTTTCTACTCTTCTTAAAAATGGCAGTGATATTTCCCTTTTTGCAGCCACTGGGGCCTTCACCTGACAGCCATGACCTTTTGAGAGAGTGGAGTTTTGGAGAGTGGATTGGCAACCACATCAGCCAGTTCCCTCAGGACCCTGGGAAGCATGTCATGGGGCCTCATAGACTTGTACGCATTCAGTCCCATCAGGTGGTCTCAAACTTGCTATTGGCTTACAGTGGGAGATTTTCCTCCCCCAACACTTGCCTAGAAGTTCAGGAACCTAAGAGACATGGGAATCCTTAATGCCAGTGAAGACTGAGACAAAGAACAGATACTTGGGTAGGCTTCTGGAGTTATCACCAAGATCAGTGACACAACATCAGCAGCTGTCACACACCTGCCAGATGCATATTCTTGTGTCTCTCCAGCTGTTTCAGGGTTTTCAGTCCATCCCAGCTGAGGAAACAGCAGATAATATAACAGGAGATGAACTCACCCTGTAACAGGGAAACAGATGTTGGCAGTAGTGTAAGGATTCATTTTATTACATGTACACATGCACAGTATCATTCTATGTTCCTTTCACATTTAATAGGGAGAAACTGACAGTGCCTGACACAACTCCTACTACTGTAGATGTCTAAATATTTGAGATGGATCATGTCCTGAAAATGCCGGTTTCTCTGCTGACTGTAGGAGATCTTCAGGTGACTGTAGGTGTGTAAGACTGTTTTCCAGATAGATATATTTAAGTGGACACTGATCCTAGAGGGATTTCTGCCTTTGAATGACCCTTTGAGGAAATCTCTGCTGATGTTCCTGTAAATATTAAGAGGTAATGCCCAGTCAGAAGAATTTCTTGTTCACAAGTCTTGACCATCTTTTATTTCTGTCAATGAAGTATAAGAGACTTGGAAGAACATTCTCCTTAAAAACAGTGAGAAAGATCCTCTGCAAATTCAAGTGCATCATATCCCAATATTACCAATACCTACAATATTAAGTTCATTGACCAGCAGCCAGTAGCGCTTAGTTTATGTCATGATTCAGACATAAGTCTATCTTTTTATCATGTCTACATGCAGTGGAACTACTTTGCCAACTGCATAACTGCTCAACAACAAGTTGGTATCTGTTTTCCAAGATCTACCCCTATAGAATTAAGCCCAGTTTTTGCCTTTGGGCCCCTGATATTTTTGGAGTAATTTATTGGATTTTTCCTGCTGAATCCCAACTATTCAAACCCTCCACTCCCTCCCAATCAGTGGATGAAGACATTTTATATCCACAGGAAGCAAAGCCGGTTCTGAAACTCATGTCCAGCATCTCGCCATAAAATTCATGTTCTTGCAGCCCAGTCCTGTTTGGTTCATTTAGCCACCACAGTAATACTTTCTTGCACTATCCTGGCTAAGATGTAAAATCCAACAATTCCTGTGGTGCAGCGTTTCCTTATAACCCCTGCACTCAAGGCTAGACACCTCTGATGCAGTGTTCTTCCTGGCACAGGACAGTGCTTCATCAGTGTTTTGTGTAGTCAAGTTAGTCGGGGATTCCCCAGGTAATTTATACAAGAAAAACTTTCTCTAGTCATGGTTCACACATGGCCAAACCCAACTGATGTCCTGGTTTCATCCTTTAATGCAGGTACAGCTTACTTACAGTTGGGTGTACTTTCTCTTTCATTTTTGACACCCACAATTGCTGAGCCAGTCTAGGTCTTGCTGCAGATAAAGTTTCCACAAAACATCTGGCCTCACTGCTGCTGTTTGTGTGACCAGGACTGCAGGCCAGGGTGCTTATGGTCAAAAACAGCTGTGATTTTTTCCATTCCTTTTTAAGGAAATGGGTTTCACATCCTACTTCATGTTGCACATCTGTCCACATCATCTCTGCTGGGGAGGCTCAACAGGGGACACTGAGGCACAGTTTAGTCTTTCTTCTCGTCACTATTTATCAGATTATGTCTTGTCTGGATTTGTTTCATGGGATGGACCTTGCACAGTAGTTCGTACATTTTTTTTTTCTTTTCTTTTTTTTTTTTTTTTTCACCTAGGAGAGGATGTGGTAATTGAAGAGTTTCACAGGACTTCAGTCTCCCACAGATTCCAGTTGTAAGAGCCTGTATGATATACATGATCCCTTGCTTTGGTGTTTGAACCAAGAGCAATATTTCCTGAAAGGCAGATGGCCTGATGGTTAAAAGGTTAAAAGCTTTGTTAAACATGTATGTGTGTTGCCATTGATTGTGGATTTGATGGTATTTAAGTGTACTTTGAAAGGAAACCACTGATATAGGGCCCTCTCCTTGTCATCCTTACTCAATTCCAGTGTGAAACAGCCTAACAGATTGTCAATTTTTTAATTGACCACAGAATGTGGGTCAAAGGACTGAAGTACATGGGTGGTAATTATTGTGGTTTGACAAATCTGGGTACATGAAGGTTCAATGCGTCTCCAGTGTAGACACAGCCACAAGTGGAAAGACAAGTGACGCCATTTTGAAAAGCAAATGAATATGATTATTAAGGTGATATGTTTACCAAAATAAGTGAAGTTATTTTTATTGCTTTAGGGTTAAACTTTTGCAGGAATGCCTGATTTTGTTCTTTTTCTGATCAGTTGTTAAAAGAAGTTGTTTACCTTCCCTGCTGCACTTGAAATTCTAAAATTTGTGTTTAATTTTTGAGGTAAGATAAACAAGGAGTAAATGTAAGCAGCAATAACATAGATGATGTACACATGATAGTATACAAAAAAAGAGTGTATTATTGAATATTAATAGATTATTTTTAAGATACATCTGTAAAGCATCTTGCTTATTTGTTTAATGTGATAAACTCATTATTTTTCAAAAACATATAAACTTTTATAGACTCACAGAATCATCCGAGTTGGAAGGGATCTTTAAAGGCCATCTAGTCCAACTGCCCTGCAGTGAACAGGGACACCTACAGCTGATTGCTCAAAGCCCTGTCCAGCCTGACCTTGAAGGTCACCAGGAATGGGGCTTCCAGCACCTCTCTGGGCAATCTGTTTCAGTGCTTCACCACCCTTATCCTAAAAAGCTTTTTCTTTATATCAAGTCTTAATCACCCCTCTCTAAGTCTGAAGTCATTTCCCCATGTCCTATCACCTGAGTTCTCAGATATGAAGGCCATTCTCTGTGCCTTTATATTCTGTAAGAAAAAAAGCGCCTTGTTGCCTTTGCACAAGAAGTCCATTTCTACTAAAGCCTATTGATATAATAGATGTATAGTAAAGCCAAGTGATTTTTATGTATAGTATGGATTTTTATGTATAGTAAAGCCAAATGATTTATAAGTCCTGTAAGGGAAACATTCCTGTCTGCACCAAAGACATAAGGATGATAATGGTGTGCTTAAGCGATCGATTGTAGGGGACACACAGGGGCAAAAACCGGTTCCACGGTTACTGTACCTGCCTGGGATCAGAATTGTGGCAAAAGGATTGCCATAAAGCAAAGAGACGAACAAGAGTAGTGGGAGATCTAAACTAAAGCAGGACTTTTTAGAAGCGTCGGATAGCCTGTAAATCCTGGAGCAATCAACCAATGAGGAAACAGGGGAGGAACCAGCAGCTGGGAAATAGAGAATGCAAGCAGTATGTGTGTCTAGTTGTCAGGTGTGTCTAGTTGTTGGGGGTGCCCGCCATTGCAACGGTGTTGATAAAACGTACTTCACTCTAGACCCTGCCTGAGCCAAATTTATTGGCCAAAGACTGTTTCTCACAATTCTAAGCCTGTATAATGTGTTCATGACATTGAGAAAATTAGTATGGCAGCACTGTTCCTGAAGTCACTGGTCCAGCTAGTAGTCTGTTAAAGTTATCTAAGAACAATTTACTAGCACTAAATATGTTATTTCTAGTGACATAGAAATGCAGGCCATAAGCACAAGAATTCAAACACTTCAAAGCTGACAAAACAAAAATCACATGCTTCTGCAAGCAAAGCAGCATCCATGAAAATATGTTTTGAGTGTTCTTGTTTTTGAATTAACTGCCTGATCTTGAATGTCCGCAATGAGTCCTGAGAATCATAGAGGCATGTGGACAGTAATGTCTTGATTAAAAAATTTTACAACAGTATGAAAGAACTTTTTAGCTTTTTTTTTTTTTTTTTTAAATACGTCTCTTTTTTGTTTGTTTGTTTGTTTGTTTGTTTGTTTTTGGTGTGCATTGGCTGTGCTGGATTTCAGAAACTGAAAGGGGATGTACCTGACTGGAAAATTGCTCAGTGGACTGTTGCAGTCACATAATTGACCACTTGACATGTAAGCTGAATCTCAGCACAAGGTGGTGGACTCTGTTTGGTTTTGCATGTATTTTGACTGCAGAGTGTGACAGAATTGAGAAATGCAAAGTAATTGCCGCAATACAGCAGCTTTTGACCCCTGCTTAAACAAAAACAAAGCAAACAAGAGTAGTATGCCAGCTGCAAGCAAAAGGTTACCACTGGAAGGTTCTTAATAGGGGCCTGAGGCACTGGAGCTAAGTCTGGCTGGCTGAGCCTTCACAGCCGTCTTTATCGACAATGTCAGTATCTCTTTGTCTGGCAATAATGGCGCTAAACACTATACTCATCACAAAAGGTACAGTGAGACAAAAGGCCTGACTAAGCAATGAATTATCCTACTTTTCGTGCCATGCTAACTTCTCAAAAACAAGGAGAAACAATGACATCTAACCAAAGAAACAGAGGTGTGACTCCAGCTGATCTCAAGGAAAAGATTTCCACCTAACAAAAACATGATTTTACTGAAACAGAGCACCAGACAATATTGCATGCTATATTTTCTAACCTAAGTTACATTATAAACGTGACTGCAGGAATCGCATCCTACCTGTCTTTATCACGTCTTCTTTTTTGATGGCAGTTGTCATCAGAGAGTAAAACGACATAGTTTTAAAAAAATGGCTTTCTTGGCATGCAAGCAAAAGAAGATATAATGTAATTTGAGGGACATTCTGTATGAAGGCATGATCTTGGCAGAAGACTTCTCACTTCAGTTTCGAAATGAAGGCACTTTCTGGACAAAAGTATCTGAAACGGGAACAGGTTTTGTTGCAAGATATCTGAAAGAAGGGATTGGCTACATGCTGTTTAAAGACCTGTAGCCAAGGATAGGTGTGAGTACAAAATGCATGGCTTAGAGTAATTCTAGACTTTGTAAATCATCTTTTCATCACCTGAAAGACCCTGTATGCACATTACCTCATTCCGGAGGAGAGTTCTGGGATCTTAATGAGACACAGGTACTGGAAAAAATATGCAAAATGTTAGCGTTTTGCTTATATGCTCTTAACGTTCAGTCGTGATGCTGAGCACAGAGTGACAAAAGTGACACCAGCGGGACCCATATGATGAGTACTGTCAGAAAGTGTCACCAAGATAATAAGTTTTCCCCATCTGTACCCAGAAATGCAGAGGTCCCAATTCTCACGTTCAGAATGGTCATCAACACACCAAATTATGGTGCCAAGTCACTTCCAAGGCAGTGCAACTGAGTTCAGGGCCAGGTAACAAACTTGGAACAAGCTGCTTTACTGTACTCAAGTGTGAGCTTATTTTCTTTTCATTCACTCCATTTCACAAAAGCATCATTTAGTCCCATGAATGTCTGTTTCCAAATAAACATTTCTCTATATCTTGTCCCAGCAGATAAAAGAGAGGTGTGGTTTGCAGGATGTGAAGCCACAGAATCAGCATTACTAACTGCACTTTATCACAGAAATTCTGACTGTTTTGAAACACACACACACACAAAAAAAAAAAAAAAAAAAAAAAAAAAAAAAAAGTTTCAGCAACTTTTGCAGGTTTAGAATTGAACTTGAGCCACACAGGACCAGATACAAAATTTACTGAAGACATTGAAATTCTTATACAAATTTCAGGGGTACAGATAGACTCTACATCTAAATTTTTTTTACCTCTCTTAAAGGATGCACCTAACGTCTGAGAAATCAGCACAATCTCTGACTTTTCTGTTAGATATTTTCTCCCTCTCGGTACCTCATTCTCCTTCAAATCTTTGGAAATATTTGACAATTCAAATCTCATTCCACATATTAGGTTTTCTGGTGATGTTTTCACATGCCTTGTGCAGACCATCATCCTGTGGAGACCAGATCTTATAACACGAACTAAAAGTTCCCGCAAGTGATGATCAGATTTCTATATTGAGAGAGCAAAGTCATGGAAATTTTTGTAACTATACCAAATAGTGCTTGCCTGTGCATAGTGTGATTCTCCTTCCTGGATCAGAAACCTGAAGGTTTGGCTCACAGGCTGGAAACTGGTCACAAAGCTGACATCATAATTAGTTAAAAGGAAGTCACTGTAGTGCAGGCATTCTTGAGATGAGGCATTAGTGTAGCACATTCTGGACAACATCCAGTCTTACAAATGATATCACAAATTGCTTGGCAGAGATGCAAGCTCTCATCATTAAGGGAAAGTGCAAGAATGCTATTGGGTTTCCTGGTGTAATGTAAAAACAAACAAGAAAACAAAACTAAACAAAACAAAAAATCCTTAGTCTTCAAGGCTGAAAAACATGTAGTCTATGTTAGTGGGTACCTAGTGGCAAGAAGTGAACTGCACATACTGCACTGGTCTATACTGAGAGTTGGCATTCACCACTACACCTTTGCCAGAAATAGGAAAGCTTCTGTGTGTCCCGTGCAGCCCTGGTACTCCTCTCACATCACCACACTTCTGCAAACTGATGTGTTCATTAATTTCCTGGGATGAAGCTGAGCACAGCTGATGTGTTCCTATTGATTCTTTTCTTTTGTATTTCTAAGCATTTTATTTAACAATGATAGTAAGTGAATGAATAATACTGTCTCTTCTTAGCTAAGTATCCACAGCTCAAACTCTGTTGCTTTTTTAACTGTCTGCACCACTGTTAGTTGATCATCCCCTGCTCTCTGTCATTTCTTCTGTTAAAGCAGGTCTTCCCAGCAGGGCTGATGTGTGTGACAAGCCTTTCTGACTCTGTAGTTCCCAGAAGTTGTGGAAAATGGACACTCTGGTGACTATGACTCACACTTGGAATCTCCCAACCCAGAAGCACTCCTTTTTCTGGCTTGATTCACCAGCAGTGTAACACAACTCATGATACACAGAGAGACAATTTATTGCCAAAATGCAGAACATTTAGTTTTTCATCACTGTTTTTCTCTAGTCAGTAATTGCATTAACATGTAAGGTCTAATGTAGCCTTGTGTCTATAATTACAGGACCAGAACTTTGGTGCGTAAATTTACTTTTTTCAACAGAGTACTAAAAGATAGCTGATACTTCTGTGTTACAGGTTGGTCGACAACCTCTGGCTCACACTCTAACTCGTTTGGTGCATTCTCTTATGGGAGTATTAAATCCCTTCAGCCACCCCTTGGCCAGGAGCGGCAGGCGTGCTTCCCAGCTCTGCTGCTGGCGTGCGTACTCCAGACACAGGAGAGCACCCACCATGCTCTCCAGCCTGGGTTTTTGGTGTCTGCAAAGGAAACCCAAGGCACAGTACATCCAGAAGTTCCCAGATCTTGTCAGCTGGTTTCCTCCAGACTCAGCTCTGAGATCTGGAGTGACAGTCAACGTTCTCCCTCAAATGTCAGCAGTAGCTGAGAGGTGGTGCAGTCCTCCAAGTCTGTGATGTTAGACCTCTCTGTGACCTGAGGTAGCCTGCAGTGCAGTGTCCTCAGTCCAGGAGAAGGAACTGAAGGGATGGAGAGCAAGATCAGAAATTCCCAACATGCTCTCATATGCTCAAAGCCGTAGAATCCTATTGTTTCTCAAAGGAGAAAAAGAGAAGTTGCATAACATTTTATTTAAGGCATTAGAAAATCATTACTATTTACTTGAAAAAAAAAATAAGTACCAGGAATTTTCATAAACTATAACATACACCTGGCACTTAAAATGTTTTAAGGGATTTACATTTTCAAAAAGGTCTTTGATTCTGTGGTCAGTTGAGTGACTCAAAGTTACTGTTCTGCCAAGCCAAATTCTTTTCACTTATGGGATCTGACAGATAAAGTTGAAACAGGGAAAAGGAAAATAACGAATAACGAGGATTCAGTCATGCTTTAAATACAAAAGCAACTCTCTGCACAACTCTAACACTGTATAAAAGAGCTAAAATTCAAAGTCATACTACAAGGTAGTCTCCTTTCCACTTCTACATTTCAGCCGCAACCCAGTGATGAGTCCAGTCAAGAAAGTCTAGAGATCCCAAACAGCTGAGCATCCAACCAGAATTTTTTGACAGTTCTTACTCCAACAATTCATTGCAGTTTTCTGGACATAACAATGGAAGACAGAATTTCAAGCCCTGGAGGTGACTTTCCTTTATTGTTCTGCCTTTTTTTCCCATTTTCCTCCATTTTTTTAGTGTTTGCTTTTGTATTTTTATGTATGAGTTTAACTGCAAATGAATTCATTTCCTCTTTTTATTTTCATTGTCTCTTTCTCCAGCAGGAAAAGTTGGTCTCTGTTTCTTGGAAGAAAAACATATGCATCTATGACTTCCAATAAAATACTTAAAACTAAAGCGTTAAAAGATGTTATCTTGTTTTCACATGAGATGCAGATAGTTCAACAAAGTGTAATATTTTTATTCTTGTTAAAAATTTAAAAAGGCAAGCTTCTAATGTCTGAGCATTAACTTAAGTTGTAGTCAGTCTGTAAAACAATAGGAGGGATGCTATTAAAAGCATATTAATAATAAAACAGACGCTTTAAAAAAATCTTAATGTCATGGCAAACTCAGTCCACTTTGCTGGCTAAAAGTTGCTATGATTCAGGCAAGCTTAAGAGTGGAGATTTGGGCAGAAGATTGTAACATTTCTCTAGGAAAAAAAAAATGGACTTGAATATCCTGCTTATGTAACTTCCTTTGGAAAAGAAGCAGGTGAATCTTTGAACTTTTATTTAACCTCTGTTATTGTGGTCATAGTTTACTTCCAAGGAATATCAAGACCAAGTACAAAATAGTTCTCCGAGGAGGATCAAACAATAGTGCGTGAGGCTGGCAGAGCCTTTTGCTGTCAGAGAGCTGTGGCTGAGGAAGGAGATGTGATTGTTAATCCTCAACAGTTTCAGCAGCATGCACGTTTACAGAAGTGAGGCCAGATTTCCACTAGCCCAGGATCTGAACATCCAGGTGCAGCGAGGCTGCCTGTGCACAGCCGATCCTCATCAGTAGCATCTATTGTCGAGGCCATGGGTCTGCTTTCACTCCAGTCAGAACATAAGTAAAAGATTTTAGAGACAGCTTTAAAGCTGATAGCAATTTAGAAACATCCTCAGTTCTCCTTTTCCAGAGAGTTTTCTTAGTTACTGAAAAGGGGCTCTATTAAAAGACATAAAATCCTATGAAAATCCTATACTAGATTTGAATAGAACAGAATGACTATTTCCATATTTCCAGTGCCTGTACTGGACTTTTAGTGGCACACAGCCTTGCCAACACCACACACATCAGCATGCTCAGGAATATACGTTGGTACAGATGCACCGTTAACTCCTCCATATCCATTCTAAAGAAAAATTCTGCATCAGTGAAACTACGTCTATTTGTATAGCTGAAACAGGTATCTAGCCTTTAAAAACAATTCATTTAGGGCTCATATAAGCTCATGGCAGCTATCTTTATAACTACAATTGTCCCTCTGCTTTGTTCAGATTCTAAAAGATCTCTTTGCTGTTGTGGGTATTGCTAGCAATACAGGCTTATCATGCGTAGTACAGGGCAGTTATGCTCAAATACTATAAAGCTTGTTACAAACACTGAAGCAAGAATCCGTCTTTGTCTGTTACAGGAAATAGAGCCAAAATATCAATATTTCCCTTTCTAAAAGAGGCTGGATCCATCCCAGTCATGGAGAGCTAAGTTACTCCTTGAGCTAAAGAGGTTCTTACTTCCCAAGTTATGGATGCAACTATGCATTAAATAAATTTGGGGCTGATACAATCAAATGCTCTTCATGCAATTCTTACAACCAAGATTTTTTTCTGTGCTCCAGTGAAATGTCTTGTCATGTTTGTGGCAACACACTGCCTCAGGCCTGTGGAAGTGCAGAACACACACAGATAGTGCCTTAATAAACATAGATTAATGTCCTGCCATTCTAGTAATAGCTTCAAAGAGCAGTAGGAATTAAGCAAAGCACATTGGTCTAACCCTCTTGGATAGTCTCCATCTGCCCCAGGATGGCTTACTTTTTGGAGTGAAAGTATTCTTTAATCTTGAGATTGGAAGCCAGTCATAAAGTTCTTCCACTTCTACTTTCACATCTGATGTCATGCTTACAACAGAGGCATGAAGAAAGATAAAAAGCTCAGGCCTGAGCCAAGCACCATCCTTAACATACATAGAAAATCTCATCTCCCCTGAGTATGTGTAGGACTTCCTCATCACTGCTAAGATGGAGAGAGAGGTGCTTTTCCTGCAGTGAGCTTTCCATAGCAGTCTTATCCCCTGCACCAGCACAAGCTATCTGATTTGCACCGTCAATGGGCTAAATGCTGGCCAGAGTTGGGCAAGCAAGCATTGTTCTGAATGGTGGGCAAGCAAGCATTGTTCTGAAAAAATACACCCCACATTATTCTGTATTTCCAGGCCCCTTGCACTGGACCTGGAGTTAAGCAGTCATGGAAAGTAAGACAGGTCCCTCACCTTGCTGTGTGGAGCAGCTGGTCCTCACTGCTCCCATGGTTGCAGCACAGCGGAGACTCGCGTTGTTACAGGGTGAGGACACAGACAGGCAAGCATACAGCTGGGGGAACAAACAAGCTCCGGGATCCAGCCATATAAAAATAAACCTTGTGACTTTTGTTGTCAGAGGTAACCCCCAGCTGCAAGATTCAGAGGCTTTCTCTTCTGCACACCAGGTACAAGACAAAAATTGGGGTGAGGCTCCAGGCTGTATATATGCAACACCAGGGCTGGGTGCTGAGCAGCTGCATTAGCATCACAAGGGCTTCAGTTTTCACCATGTCTGTGTTTAATAACTGCACTGTAGAGTGCCTTTGTAGCCTGTCCTACATTTGTATATTTTCAGAGAAAACCAATCAATGATCCATTGAGATCCATGAATAACAGGCTAGGAAGGACAGTCAGAGTATGGACGGTCAGGTAAACATAAAATGCTAAACATTAATTTGTGGGGTTTGCAGATGGTGACAAATCTAATGATATGCAGTAATCGGTGAGATCTCTTTATCCACCCCCCACTGACCGCTGTTAATTCCATAGTCAGCTATCACTGGTGGCAAGATGCTCTCCAAACAAGTTTTGACAGATCAAGTGACAGATGCTTTGTCAAGCACCTGCTGTCTCAGGAACTGCTGAAGCTTAGCTGTACACATCTTGCTATTCCAACTGTACAAGAGAGAAGAAAAAGGAGAAGAGAGAGAAAAAAAAAAAA
>VXAV01005948.1:386568-414531 GCA_013399715.1 Alectura lathami | reverse complement strand
AAAAAAAAAAAAAAAAAAAAAAAAAAAAAAGTTAATTTTAACTTAAAGGTAAATCCTATTTAGGGGAAAAGGGATTCCTTCCTAGGCACCATCCATGGAAAGCCACTGGCTTCTCCTCTCTGTTAGCCGGACAGCAGGACCGGCTCTGCCCTTTGGCCTGCTCTTCGTAAAATGATTCCTGAACCTCTGTGTAATAAACACTCAAATGACTCCCAAAACAGAGACAGGTTTTTGTCATTGCCATGGTCTTTCAAGGGCCTGTTCCCAAGTCTCTGCAGCAGCTAATGAGGATTCCAACTGCATGAGACAACTTGGCCTTTGTGTGCCCAATACCTCCAAGCCCCTCTGCAAAAGTCAGCAGGCCTGAACAGAGAGCTGCCTTATGGGTTGGAGTAGCTTTAAAAAGATTACAAGTCTTATTGTTAAGATGGAAGCTAAAATCATAAAATCATTTATGATTTATCGGTTATAAATCATTTAGCTCCATAAAAGCTAAATAGCAAAATCCTAAATCCCATATGAAACTGTACCTTCATTCAACACGGGTGGATAATGGTAGGACAAGGGGTAATGGGCTAAAACTGAAAGAGGGGAGGTTTAGGTTGCACATCAGGAAGAAATTCTTCACTGAGAGAGCGGTGAGGCGCTGGCACAGGCTGCCCAGAGAAGCTGTGGCTGCCCCATCCCTGGCTGTGTTCAAGGCCAGGCTGGATGGGCGCCTGGGCAGTTTGATCTCGTGAGCTAGTGGCTGGCAGCCCTGTCCACGGCAGGGGGGTTGGAACTAGATGGTCTCTGAGGTCCCTTCCAACCCAAGCCATTCTATGATTCAGGGCAGCATTTTATGAGTTCTTTCTTACCATTAGTGCCAGCATTTTACAACACAAATTAAACATATTCAAAAGACCACCTATGCAAAGCAATGACTTTGGCATCCAGTTTCTATGACAGAGCTGTGTCGTCCTCACGAGCTGGATAATTTGGGAGTGATTTGGTAGTGTTTATATATGAAAGAAAGAAATCTGGATAGGATTGGCTTTAAAGAAATAATGTACTTTTGTTATATAATAATTAATCCTCATTAACAAATATTCAAAATTATTAGACATATATGCAATGACAACTATATACAGAAATGATGTTTTATCTGTAAAGAAATGAAATAAATTGAAATGCAGATGATGAGATATTACAGGAAGAGCTGCCATTCAGAAGTTCTTCCTCTGCACCTGCATGTAAATATATTTACAGGGAGGTCCTGTTGAAGATGATGGGTTCCTTATGAGAAAACTGTTTCTGAGCTAAAGATTACCTATCATGTAAATGCATAAATGTGAGACTCAGTTGGAAAGTCTGCCTACAGATAGGTCTTCAGGTGAGCACAATGAACAAGTCAGAGTTTGATGAAAAGATTTCAGGAAGCCCTATTAGTGCCTTCTTCATAATGGCTCACCAAAATAGAGAAAGAGAGGCACATATAGAGAGAAGGAAAGAAAAAAAGAAAGGAAAAAAAAAAAAAAAAAGAGAGAAAAAGAAAGTGAAAAAAATTATTGTCTAACATCTAAAAATATGGTGTAACATTTCGGGCTGAACACATATGTAGACACATAGAGAGCACATGGTGGGTTTTGGAGACACTAGAGCAAAAGGCTTTTCTTTTCTCTGCCTCTAAAACATTTTCCCAGGTTAAGTACAATTCCCATGACCATCATAATCATTCATCTGGCTCTCACACTGGATAGTGGTACTATGCGTTGTATTTGGCTGTGACTACCAGGGCACCCAATGATTTCCTTTTCCATGACATTTCTGAGAAACAAATACTGGAGCTGATTCACATCTAGCCACAAATATGAATCAAAACCCAATACAAAGTTGGATACACACTGGAAATTTGATAACTTGTGAATATGAATTTACTCCTGTAGCTGCTGAGCTGCTATTGGAAATCTGGAGCATGCTTGGAATTACAATGTTTGCTTTCCAAAAACGTGCATACTTTGTTCCTTGTAATCATATTTCTGATGAAGTCAAAGACAGAAATCCCAGGGAAAGAGTTGGGGAGGAAGGACTTTGTTTTAAAGACGTGTGCTTTATGGAACCTTTCCTACTTGCTGTCCTTCCAGAGTAAAATATTAGTCAGCCATCTAATCCCTTCCTTGTTCTGTACGTTCTTAGAGACTTGAGAAAAGAGGTTACAACTTTTATAAATTGGAATAAAGTGGCCTCTGTTTTCTAACACTTGCCAAAGCATACAGGGTCAAACTGAAACAGTCACCCACAATGGCCAGTTACATTCCTTATTTAAACAATAAATTAGTGTCAAAGTTTCCAGTAATTAATTTCTATACTAATTTACATATTTCATTCCTTCTTTTTTTTTTNTTTTCTTCCCTTTTTTTTTTTTTTTTTTTTTTTTTTTGCTTTCATGTTTTAAAACTGTAATGCATCTAACATCTATTTAAAGCAACCTCTCTGCCCAGTGATTGATGTAAGATACAACAATTACAATGCCAGTACTGGGGATAATTCTTTGCAGATGTTGTCAAATTACAGGTTAAATGAGGAAAAAAGTTCCTTTCTTCCGGCCACCCACTCTAGTCCTCTTGAAATAGGTGCACAGTACTGTATATCCCGTGCTGTAGGTGCAGTAATTCTCTGCTCAGTCACTCATCTGGTTTAAATGACTTCCATTTGCCATTTCAAAGGATGACAGAACGCTATGTTCAGATTGTTTTGCAGGTACCAAAAATGCAGTAACTCTGCTTTGTATTTTAGCTGGCAAAGAGAAGTGAGCTCGATCTGGCAACACTATGCTGGTTTTCCCTTTAATATAAATAACATTTGCCATTGTGGACAGAAAAGAAAAAAAAAAAAAAAAAGGGGGGGGAGGGAAAAACGGGGAAAAAAACGAAAAAAAAAAAATGAGGTTAGGTTATTTTAACCCTTTGTAAACTTTTCTACTCTGAGCTAAAACAGAATCCTTGTCTTCATGTTATAATCATAACAGTATGTATTTCCTGCTGACAGAAGAAAGATTGAGCATGGGTCCTGCATGTCTCTTTAGTCTGGGGAGAGGTGATGAAACTTCTCCATTACCCAGCCCTTGTAGCAGCAGCCAGGCACAGTCATAGTCCCTGAACGCAGGAGAGGGAAGGTAATGTGCCATAAACAGAATATGGAAAAAATCAAGAACAAATTTTAAAAATGGCTTTGCCTGCCTTTGAGTGCTGTCAGTAGTGGGCTCTGCTCAAGAGGAGAGCACACCAGGCCACGCTCCAGCACAGCACAAAAAAACCTGGCGCTGGCATGTCTCAGTGCCATGCTGCAGCACGTGGCACGGTGCACAAGGGCTGGTGGGCTCAAACCTGCACTGTAGGTTTGGCCGTGCCACTGTCTTGTTTTGTGGCCTTATCCTCTCTGCCTCTTCCTTCCACACCTGATCACCAGCACCTAGAATAAATGCTATGAAAACAGCTGCTAGATAGACAGCCCTGTAAGTACCTCAGGAAAACAGATACTGAGTCACACCAGGAGGACACATCCATGTCGGCCACCATCAGCAGTCATCTACTTCTTACCGAGCCCTGGCAGATTTCCCCACAATCAAGTTCACTTCATTTTATTCATCTTTCTTAGAACAAATACCATTCCTGTCGCAACATTACTGTTTTGTAATAAACTCCTCAAGGGCTTCTACACAACTGTGTGCGAGGTAACTATTGCCTGCTATTCCCTGCTGGAACTCTGAACGCTTCCCCTCTTTTCTTTAAACAACTGCCCCTAGACTCTCCCTCCTCCCAGCCATGGTGACAAGTACTGCACCCCGGGGAGCTGGCCCTGTATTTTTAACCCACTGAGCTTTATCTTTGTCAGAACCCAAGTGCGGGTGAGGACTCAAGCATGTGATTTGTGTGCTGAGCTCCAGCGTCTTGGCTTCAGAGAGGAACGTGCAGCTTGCTGATGAAGGCTTGTGGTTTTCCTGTTTGTTGTCTGGGAAAAAGAACGCGTGTGGAGGTGGGGTGCAAGTGGGCAGAGTAGGGAAAAAAAAAAAAAAAAGAAAGATAAAGAAAAGCAGCTTAAATATGTATTTAGATGTATTACCAAGCAATAAGGATGCTCAAGCCTCGGTGACAGCATCACAGACCAGTATCTGTGAAGCACGGACCTAAAGTCGATCCCATACCTCTGCTGCGTGCAATGGTTCCGTACATTGCCGCAACCCGGCTGCAGCCACCAGAAGCTAAAGGGTTTTGGTCTGTTCCAAAGTGAAGCCAAAGAGCCTTTGCATGTAAGAATGTTTTAAGCTGTCCAGCAACACTGTTGCCCAGCCAAACAGGCAGTTGCTGTAAAAGGATAAAGAGCTTCCTGCCAGCCTCCTGTGCTCCATTGTGTTTTATTATATGCTTTTGCCACACTAAGCGATTTTAAAACCAAGGGCTTGCTTTCCTGGTAAAAAAGGGTGGACAGGATTGTGAAACATGAAGGATGTCTGATTTCAGTGTTATGTGCAGGGTCAGTTAAGAATGTACTCACAGATTGTATGTCTTTCACGTGGACCAACACTGGACATTATTTTATGCATTCTTTATAAACATAATTATTAACATGTTACTGATTTTATTCCTGGCAAATTAAACACAACTGTTCAAAAACACTACACTGAGCACATTGCTAACTTAAGAGAATGTGCGAACACGAGTGGCATAAATATTTCATGGACAACATGAAATTTTGCTCATATTCACTGACAACTTCAAAACCAGCTTTCTGCCACTGCTTCTGCCAAGCAAGCCCAGCAGCCCATAAAAAGGAAGTGTGAAATGGCCACGAGCGTATCATCCAGCACTGGAAAATAAAGATTCCTCAGCTGATAAAGGAAACAAATTGCTTTAATATATGATATTATATACCAAATCTCCCAACATGTGTGGATTCCTGCTCTGAAGCCCAGCCCTGTAGATAAGCACAGTCTCTGTCTGTACATTGAAAAACATATTTGCAGCTGTTTATATAAGGGATGCATTCCATAATATTTTTGTTAGCAAGAGTCCAGTATTGATTTCCAACCACAATAATTTGGAAGCCTTGACTATGAAAAAGTAGAATCTTACCCCCACAGTGTTAAGCCAAAAATGTCACAGTAACCATATAGATGCGCATCAAATCTTTCCTTAGATCAAGTAATTTGCTTATTCAAATTTATGGCAGAATTTATATTGCTATCTACAGATAGATATCAATAGTTAAAGGGATTTTATAGCACTTTGACATTCAATATATTATGCGGGTTTAAAAGGCTCTGGAAAATGGATGAACTATCTAAGCTGAACAACTTTCCACTTGTAAAAGTGTTTCTCAGGGTACAGAGGACTCAGATTTAATACTTAGTCTTGCTTGTTTAAGCACATTCTCAAATGTGGACAGGTTTTTCATATTTTAATCCTGACAGAACAATGCAGTCTCCTCAGAGCCAACACTAAATGAAAAAAATGACAGACATATCTTATTAGAGAAGATAATTTAAGTAATATTTATTTTTAATGTTTCATTTAAGCAATACTATTTTATGTCTTCAAACACATACAAAACCCTTTCTGCTGTTGATTTATGCTATAGCTTGCACTGCAAAGATTCTTACAAAAATCAGATTTTGAGCTGATTTAAGTCCCTCAGATATTGTAAGAGTTCTGTAATATATCCTCCAAACACAGCGTGATGGATCCTACGTTATGCTGTGCTTCGTTCTTCGCAAGCATAATTTCCATTTGCCAGATAGCAACTCAGATAAAATCTCCAAAATAAAAATAAACTTATATACAAAACCATTTGAAAAGATAATTTATCATATGGAATAGTCGGAAACGTAGAGAGTGATCTTTGATTAATACAACTAATAGAAAATTTCCTAAATAACTTTTGTTACCTGGTAAGTTTCCAAGCAAGTAATTCACAAAATATGACTTGTTTCATTGGAAAGATTATAAAAATTTGTTTGTTGGAGGTAGGGAAGGAAATGTAATTAAAGGCTAAATTCAGTCTCACATTTCATCTTAACTAAAAGAATATGTGTGATTTGGATATAAGTCACCTAGACTAGGCACTTCCTTTTTTCTTTTCTTTCTTTTTCTTTTTTCTTTTCTTTTTTTTTTTTTTTTTTTTTAAGACAGTACACATTGTCAGCAAATCAAATTATCCAATAGCAGAAGTACATCTGGCTGAGCTGACTATGCCAGGTAACCTTAAATAGAAACTCTGCAGCAGTTAACTGTGTTGCAACACTGGGCTTTGCTGGTAATACTTATCAAAAGTTCCCCTTTGTAGCATTTCTATAAAAAATAAAAAGGGAAGAGGTGAAATGAAAACATAAACTTGTTGGGGTTTTCTGTATTTATAAAAAATCCCTTTGCAGTTGGAAATGCTTACAAGGGCACATATAAAATACAGCAACTCCAGTTCTTTTTAACTGCACATGGTCCACATAAAATGAAGCCATAGATCATAGAAGCTGTAATGAATGCAAGTTAAAGACCACAGCAATTCAAGTACTTTAGCTACTCTGGAATTTATAACGTATTCAGGTAATACTTCAACATTAAAAGGACAAACAAAACAAATTTCATTGTTATTGGCTGTAAAAGAAAACATTAATTTATTGGTTTGGTAATTGTTATAAGTATATGAGCAGCATCCTCATCTCAGATGCATTGCATTGTTGGAACGTTGATGCCAACTTTTCTTTGCACAGAAGTCACTTGACAAGGCACACTGTGGGTATTTGCACTATCTGCTGCATTTTAGTTCAAAATCGAGTTCTGGACACTCGCTGCCTCACAAGCCACTTTTAAACTGAGACAAAGCATTCAGTTCTGGGGCTGAGCTCTCAACTCAAACAAACAAACAAACAAAGACCTTATTTTTACCCAAGGCAAATACTATACGAAAATAAACTAAAACCCAAATTTTGCTGGTAAGCAATTTGGAACATATACATGGGCAGTTCCATGCGCAGACAAGTGACCTGAAACCTTGGTTCTTAATCTTTGGAGGTCTTGGAATTGCTCTTTTTTGTCCCATCTCAAGTAAACTTTAGTGTCTTTCAGTCTTCATTATTTCAGTGAGGTTATGCATAAAACAAGCTATTACACGATATGAATAAAAATGGCAAAATCTGACCCAGAGTGAATTACCACAGGGAAAGAAATGGACTTACAAAAGAAAGACAGTGCACTAAGAAAGCATGTTTAAACTGCTATTCCAGAACATGCTTACAATGCATTTGTAAGCTAAACCTTTCCTCGACACTTTCAAAGTCAATTGTGTAATCTCAGCTGTTATACCTAACATAAGTTCAACTTTCGACTTAGAACAAATTTATCAATGTTAAACAGTCACCTATGTCAGAATCTCCCTTTGCAAAAAATCTCCTTACTGTATATAACAGGCACCCTTTGAACAACAAACAATTACATTTTTGGTACATGGACTAAATGTTGTGAGGCTAAATCCTCCAAATCGTTGCTTCATTGATGCAACTTGGGTTTTACTAACCTTGGCTGCTTTAACCTAAAGCTTACTGTGAGTTGTGGAAAATGAGATTATGGATCTCTCCTCATTTTCCCAGTTACTTCCCTCCAAATATTCCCTTTTGTCTGAACCCTAAGCAAAAGACTAAAAATATGTTTGTACAGAAATTGTAGTGATAATGACCTTGGCCTGTGCTTTGGCCTATTGTGTCCCAAGTGGCATGAAAGAACTCCAGCTAAGGTGAGCTGAAGGGCAAATGTTCTTTCTGAAATAGTTCAATAAGTTTTGCTAGAGACACACAGAAGGAGAAATGGCAGAGAGATGCTCTCTGCTGCACACCCACTCTCAATGTATAGAGTATTGATATTTCTCTGGCTAACTCAAAGCTTAAAATAAATGTCTGGATACAACTTGATGTTGCAACGTATGTCATTTTAGCATATGCTGAGGAAAAGGTAGGTGCAAAATCCCTGATAATTTTGGTGCAACCACACTCCGAGCTCTTCTAGAGATTACACTGTGTAACACGTTTTTCATGCAGTTCATCACAGAAATTTGTTGAGCAATTTACTAACCCCAATTTAGTGACTACATTCAGATGAGGTGGCATCTTATGACTATGATTTCAGGAACAGCCAATACTGGTGTTAGTAAACCTAGGCTATTAACCCTGTGAGGACTGCACACATCACTAGATTTGCACCTTCCTCAGTCTTTTCCATTTATCTCTTAGATCTTGTAAATCATAAAACACATTATGTAAACCACATAAGGTCCGGTCTTTGTGGAAGTGGTCCAGTGATCCTAGAGTGTGAGGTTGGATTGAACATAGGATGGGATGGACGTACACTTCACTTTGGTTTGCAAAAGGAAATAGGTAATACTGACGAACACCTGTAAAATATTTCTGCCTAGGCAGAGAGAATTTAGACTTCAATGGGTGACAGCAGCCTGACCATAGCAGAGTAACATGAGTCAGAGAAGGGGGAACATTTGACCAGAGAAACTGGAACAAAGATATTTTTGTACAAAATAAAGGCGTTAAATATCTATTGGCAATGCAGAGGAGGAGGAGGAAAGATCCCAGTCTCCAAAGACTGATCTGCAGGACTCCCGCACAGCAAACTGGGCACTTGCCACATTTATCTATCTTAGACAGGGCTCTGAGTCACCCTTGCTCTGTGCTGAATCTGGGCGCTCCAAGACTCTCTGTGAGCTCTGCAGAAGGGCTTCCTCTCTCCCATGCAGGGGATCTCAAAATCATCACTATCAGCTGGGATACAAAGCGGGGGAGGATGAGGATGAGTCACAGCAGAACTGGCAAAATCCCATTGGCTGCTGGATCTTGGGGAAACACGTTCAGATAAGGGGAAGAAGAAAATCTCTCACCCTTTTCCGAGCCCTGCTGTGGCCACCTCCCACAACACCCATCCGGGTCTTTAATGCTGCCATAGCAGCCAGGGAAAGAAGCAAGAATTGTGCTGAGATCTGGATAGTCCAAGGGCTCCCTGGCGAGTCCTCAGCTGAGGAACCCCTTTGTGAGGAGCTGTCATGAGCAGCCGTCTGCACAGGGTCCTGGGGTGACAGCCTCATAGATCATAGGATGTACCATCACATACCACAAAGGTGGTTTCACTAACCACCCTTCAAGCAAATCCAGTCCCAGGAGGAAAGCTCCAGGAATCCAGCACGGTTTCTGATCTGGAGTGTCTGCCCTTTCCAGTGGTGACCACGTCTATGTCCACCTTGTGTGACCTCATTGGTCCAATTAAATCCTTTTGGACGTGACAGACTGCAGACAGCCTGCTCCTACAGCCCAAATTACCAGTTGAGCTCTCTTGCTCCTCTTCCAATATTTTTTGCTTTTAAAGGACCATAGAGTGGTCTCTGACACTTCAGTTTTTTCTGTCTTGCTACTCTGTGTGCTCAGATACTGTAGGTTTTTTTTCTTTTTCAGTGAATGAACTCAACCATATTTAAATTGGATTTCTTTTACATTAAAAATGAGCCCACAGAGATCTGTACGACTGCACATGTTTGAGACCAAGTTTTGTCAGAGAACAGCTAAGCAAAGCCTTCAACAAGAATTTGAAAATATTTTACTTTTTTCCCTGAGTTTTAAAAAGAACTGTTTTTTTTTTCTTTTGCCATGTTTTTTGACTTTTGTGTGCTTCTGCACTCACATGTGTGAAGTGCTGAGTCACAAGAAAGTTTTCCAGCCCAGTTTTGTGCCTCTATGAAGCTCATCGCTGTAAAATCATGTTCATATAAAACATCTGCATATTTGGGTGCTTCCCTGCATTCAGTTTGGCATCTGGGCCTTTGGAGAGCCGCCCAGGACAAGAGAGTTCTGCAGCATTTACATGATCTGACCCCACCTCGGCAGAGAGGCAGAGTGGTGCTGAGGTGCTGCTCCTGCTCCATCCCCATCCAGCCCACAGCAGGATCGGGGGGTCCCCGACGGGCAGCCAACCCCATTTCATCATCTGGGGCAGGGAGAAGGAGAAGAGTAAGCAAACCGAATTCCTTAACTCTAAGTATTCTTGCTTCTCTTGTTTCTTTTTCCTAAAATCTTATCATGTGGACACAGTGTAGTTTTTTGGTTTAATAAGAATAATAATGGCTCAGGATGCAGGAAAATGACTCACATGGAAGCAGTCCAGCTCTCTGAGTTGGTTCTAGTCAGGTCATGATGAATCAGATGACCCTTATCTTAGTTTAAGACTGTGAATAAAAGCCTCTCCCCTCTACTATCCAGCCAGCTTTTGTTACATTATGCAGCATATCTCCTTTCCCTCTCACATTTCCTAGCTCTGCAAATCTGCCTATTACCTTTGCTGAAACACTTCCCGTGCATACCTCCCTCCCGAGTTCAACCCTAAGTAAATCCTCATCTATGCTCTGTAATTTCCCCTTGTCTTATGCCTTCTTTTTCCTCTTTGCCCTCCCTGAGCCCCAGTTTTATCACTCTTTTCACTCAAGATGAATACTGCCGTATGCTTCTGCATGTGTTGTTACACATGACCTACATCCCACCCAAGCCAAAATTGCTTTGCTTGCTTTAAAACCCTCAGTGGACTTGTACCTTGGACCCCTGAGAGATTTCAGTTACACTGGAAATCAGAGCAGAAAATAGACCCCTTCTTATTTTTTATTTTTTTAATCACATTCATGGCATAAACTGTGGTAACACTTTCCAAAAACGGGATGCAAAACTACTTTTCCATCTCCAGCTACACAGTTCATGAAGGTTTGAGTTCAAAACTGCTGTTCTTGTCAACCTTGCCCTGAATAAAAATAATGAATCTCACCTTGGTGACCTTTCAATTCCCTTAGTAGTAGAATTGCAGACACACTGTCCTACATTACAAAGTAAGTAACTGAAAAAGAAAAAAATAAAAATAAATGAAATGAAAATTAGTATTTAGTATATTTAGGTGAACAAGAAGCCATTGCAGGTCCGGCTCCAGATCAAGATCCAACGCAGCTTTGCTAGACAAAAACCACATTTCTATAATGGGACTAGCTTTTGTTTCACGTTTCTCCCTTTTTTTTGCTCAGAGGTAGAGGGAAACTAGGAGACTGCAGGAGGGCAATTAACCTGTGTTACACTTGAGTAAACCCAGATTAAGAAACAAAGCAGTAGAAAGTGTCGGTGAATTCAAGAAGTGATTACACAAGCTCGTGGAAAATCAGTTGGAAAACTCAGCCATCCCCAAACAGCCGCAAACTCAGAAAGTCCCTAAAACACAAGTTACCAAAAGCCAGGAAGGCATACCAGCGTCCTATTCTTATGCAGCTTCCCGAACTAGCCACTGTCAGAGACAGGGTACTAGGCTAGAGGGAATTTTGGTTTGGCCCCGAGCAGACTTTCTTATATTAGCAGGGGTTGTTGAAGATCTCTTGCTAATCCCTTAACGAGAGCAGCCTTGCACCACCAGGGCACAGCCATGCAGAAACCAACTCCTGCTCGCTTGCTTTAACCTCTCGCCCGCACCATCTTGCCCTCTCACACACTTCTGCAAATCTGAAACAGAGTGAAAACCATTGCTCCAATACATATCCCAGCAGAAAACTGGGTGAAAGGCGTGCCACACCTTCTATCCAGTCTCCCTTGCCTTCATTCCCAGCTCTTAGCATTTGAGAGGGGCTGCGCAGGGTGAAGCTTGCGTGGTGCACAGCCATCTGTGGCCAGAATGGCTCGGTGTCTCTGATGCTGCCATCTATCTGCTCACACCACGTTCTGCTCAGAGCTGCCCATGAGATGCACAAGTGTATAAGGGAAGAGACAGCACAAAGCTACTTAGGAAACCACCATCTCTCTCTACCTGCGGATAGGGATGTGAATTAAACAGCTTTTTCCTTTTCTCTGCAGAAACTCCAATTTTCTGCTGTTCCAAATTGCTGGTAGCAGACGACTGAGTTGCAACTCCACCAGTGTGAAACTGCCGTTGCATCACTGGCTTGCAGACACTGTTACAAAACCGAGGCAAGACAAGGCTCTGGGAGGTTCCCGAGTGTTTCAACATAACCTGAACAGAGTTAAAAGGAAACCTGGACTAAATCTGGAAATTTCTGAATCTGACTACTTACAGATTGAGAGTCAGTTGTATCAGCCAACCCTGAGCGTAGAAAACCCTGTCAGCCTTTAGCTGATATGTGCTGGATGTTTGGTATCGAAGATCTTCACTGTACTTTTAGGTTCATTCAGCCAGAATCAAAAGACAGCTTAGGGGAGACAAGCCCACATATGCGGAGTACAAAAAGACAAAAAAAAAAATTCTTGCACAAAACCTTTGCGAATGCAAACTACAAGCCATGGTTTGTTGAGCTTAAATCCAACTGTAGTTACTAGTTATCTGCAGTACTGATAAATATTCATGTATCATATGTTCATATCTGACTGCAGGAAAAGAAAAAGGATTCAAGAGCTTTGTCTGCCCTCTGAGCTTTTTATCTGTGCCTTAGTAACCTCCTTATACTTAGTAAATAGGAACATTGCTTTGTTCAGGCTTTAACACTTCTCGTATCCTTGCAGATTCAGCAAACCTTTGTTCTAAAACGCTTTGTGCCCATTAGGGCTTTTGATTATAGATTGCACCACCATTTGACTTTTTTTTTTTNTGACTTTTTTTTTTTTTTTTTTTCTCATGGGCAACATATTCTTCTTTCATTGAGCAATATTCAGAAACTTGGAAATCTAACCTGTGTTTTAGTCTCAGGACAGGCACATTCTTATGGTAAAAACCTCCCCAATTGAACTTGGGATGCATTCAACTCTTGTATGGTTGATACTTGGCCAGGTTAATTATGCAATCACCCCAAGTAGAAGAGGACAGCAGGATACACGAGTGTTTTTCAAAGACTTGTTTTTAGTGCACAGACAGTTTTCTGGAATCAAATAAAGAAAATGGAGAATGTCTGTGATTTACAGTGAACTGGCACTCTGAAAATGCAGGGATTTAAAAGATCAACAAGGCCAAATTTGCAACTATTTAGCGAATGATTACAGCATGTGGCTACGTATCCAAGTTAGCTTTAATCAAGCTACCTTGGGCACCACCAGCAGAATAACCATGGCAGCAGTGGGCTTCAGCACGAGATCTACGAGCCTGCTTGGGACCCTGGGTGTCTTCTCAGACAGTTGGTCTGAGCAGAAGTCCAGTGCTGATATGGTCCCACTGCTTCTGGCCTTCCTGCAAGCCAAAATAAAACCAGCTTGGCTGGGCCTATATGTCCTACAGCTGCTCTGATTACTTGTGGAGGAAGGGACAGGGCCTTTTGCAACTCGCAAGTACAGGACATGGCTTTGTCAGTGGGTTTTCTATTTCAGCAAGAAACGTGGTGCTGCATCCTGGCCCGTACAGGGAGCAGGTGAGAAAGTGCTACTGCTGAAGGAAATGTTTTACGTTTCTATATTTAATTATCCATGAATTTCAGAAAAACTGAAAATAAAAATGAATAAATAAAAACAACCAGCCTCAGTGCTGGTCCATCTGTATTGGCTGCCAAGGACAGCAAGGCTGATGGCGTAGAGGATGTAAGGAAGTCCAGCAGAGAAAGAAAAACTCTCTTTGTTGCAATGGCTCATTATGATTTTGGGTCTTGAAGACTTTCTAGTCACAGCCTTTCCTACCTGGACACTATGCCCCGTATGTGAAGGCGAAACCCACAACTTTCCAGAGGTCTTATCCCACCCATGCCACTCCCGTGCTGGTTCCCATTTCAGCTTGTAAGAAGAGACTGGAAGTGTTACCAAAAACATCCCATACATGCAATGGAGAGTAAAATGTTCCTTTGGTTCCGCTATCATATAGATTTATAGCGTAATATACAGCCTGGTTCTTTAGTTTGGATGGCTGTCACAAGGCTGCCATCTAAAATGAAAACAGCTTAATGCACATGGGATGCCAGCTCTCTGTACTTAAAAATCGTGAATCCACAAAGTCAGAAGACTGGCTGAAAGATCACAGCAGTTCAAGAAACAAGAATCACAGTGGTTTTAGTTGTTTTGCTGCACTAGATTCAAGAATTTAAGTTTTTTCTTAGTAAACACATGGGCTGGAAACACACTTTTAAAAGGTCTACAAGTTCAGATTAACAACCTTATTCCAGCACTTGGGGCTTTAGGGAAAGTACCAAATATCACAAGATTTGTGTTAAAATTTCAAAAGTTGCCAATGCTTTAAAAAAAAATGGCTTAAAACATAGAATATTTATTAAATAAATCCTAAACTGTCAAGCTAGTTGATGGTGGTTCTGGATGCCTCTAAACAAACTACAGACACCTCAAAAAAACCCTGATTTCTCAGAGGGCATGTGCTCAGTTATAATAATTTAGGCCAAAACCATTATAAAAAGAACACAATAATTCTGATTTAACATCAGCCAAAAGGTTTGGAAATTATTGTTTTCTGAACTCCAAGATCTCCTCAGAGATCCTTGAAAAAAAAAAAAAGAAAAAAAATAAAACCACAGTAGGAATGACTAGCTTTAAATTAATATTTTAACATTTCCCATGGCCCTCGTATGTGCATCCTCTCCCTCTCTCCCTCTTTCCCCATTCCTTCACCACCAATCTCTGCTGGTCAGAAGATAAAGCCATCCATGTCATCTTCTGCTAATACCAAGAAAGGCAGCAAGAAATAAAAAATCAAGTCCCTGTCATATTCCATTGAGCACGCTGGCTAGATACGGATGTCTCGCCCCCATTTACAATCTGAACCAAAAGATTTGAAGCCAAGAAAGCAGCTGGCACAATAAAAACAGTAAAAGCTCTAGCTGGCACCTCATGCTGACAATGACTAGCCAAATCTCCATGGGGAAAAATGCCAGTATAGATTTCTGTGACAAAAACAACAAAATAGATTTTTGTCAATGTACATAGATTTGACAGGAAGTCAGACAAATCTATCAATAATGAGTGACATATATCTGCAATATTCCCAAACAAAATGGTACATTTGAAGACAAACTGAGAAAATAACTAATTGTGTTACGCATGACACACATTCATCTGGACTTTTTGATCATATGACTGCAACCCACTAATGCAGGTTATGCCGCAGTTATCCCAGGAAGAAGTGAAAAGATGCATTTCTCAGTGCTTTTTCAAGCATCTTTCAGAACACTAGTATTTCACAAAGGTCAAACTATTTCTGTGGACCTTACAGTTAAAGTCAAGCCTTTATGAGAAGGAAAACCGGATTTCCAACTCTGGCAAAAATATTTTAACCAAAATCTCCATTTTCATACTTAGACAATAACTAAAAAGCAGATTCCAAAGAATTGCCATGTCGTCTTTTTCCTGAGCAATCATACATGAGATATAACAAATCGTACTATTCGAATGAGAACACTGTTGGTGCTCTGCTACCAATGACCAACACATGTAAAAAATTACAATTTGTTTCACAGCCCAGTGCATCAGCAACATGGAGCCCGTGAGAACCAAGTGGCTCTGCTTTAGGAGATACCTCTGCCCTATAAAAAATTTAACTAGGAACGATTGATAAAGCTGAATCTAACATAATGTTTATGCTCTACAAGCCAAGCTTCCTGTCATACATAGCATGGTGCACCTTAGCGTGTGTTGATGGATTAGGCATAGGATCTCCAGGCATATAGGTTTTTGCCCAACTTCTGGCCAAGCTGTGGACAAATTCTGACTGAGTTACAAAGATATGGTTGGGTTCAGAAGGCACTGTGATTTGCTTAAAGTGAGTGTCTAGCAAGACAGATATGCAAACAGATGGCAGGACCCAGATAGAAAATGCTTTTTAAGTGAAAAGACAGAAACTCATGAAAAAATGTCTTACTCATACAAATTCTGTACAGCCTTTAAAAACATCTGAAGCAGTTGTCATACATAAATGAACTAGATGAGCCAAAGCCATCTTCACTTGGGAGGAAGTGTGTCAAAGACGTTGCCTTGATTTACCATGAGACATTCACTGCCCCATGTTTCAGTACAAATTAGAGAAGCATGAAAGCTATAAAAGGTGCCCCAGCCATTAAGTCCTAGATATTTGTTCCAAAAATAAACAAACACCAAAGGTTTGGTTTTTCATATGCAGTTCACTGACTGATGGAGAAGACCACAGGAGCTGCCACCCCTAGAGCCCCCAAGAAAACAGCTAAGCCCTGGGCAAGCAAGTTCCTAGAAGCTCATGAAAAGCTGAAGCTCTTCTGTAATTCTTTCAGAATATTGTACATTGCCTTGATAGTCATGATGTTTACAGCCTGAAAATGTTTAGTAGGTTTAATAGAAAACTACAAGAAATGCAACCAGGTAGAGGAGGGTGCAACACAACCTCCACACAGCAAACATTTTAGGAGAAATTACGAGCCAATGGCTGAGACATTTCTAGTCAAGCCTATATTTTGGTTTGGACCTAAAGGATCAAGCAAAATAATTAGGAAAAAAAATCTATGAGAGGGTTTAACATAAGACTCTTCCCCTAGAGAAAACAATTTTAGGAGGAACAAGTGTAAAGCTCAAGAATATATCTATAGAGTGCTTGAAGGAGGCAGGAAATGGGAATAATAAATCTTAACCTAAGGCCATGTCTGCCAACAATCGTTTTAAAATCTTTTTTATTTTTCTAATGGACAAAAAAAATAAAAAAGTTGGATAAGTTGGAGTCTAGATACTTAATTCCTTCTGAAATGAGTGAAATCAGTGAGGTAGTAGTGTCTAAATAGCTGTGACAGTCATGGCCCATTTCTTGAGACTGAAGTTATCATCACCTCTGTGTTAAGAAGACAGGTTTGTCTCTCGCACCCTGCATGCAAACGTGCACCCACAGGCAGACACAGCTGGGCACAGGTCCCATGGGCAGAGCTTGTGACCCACAGCCCAGCCCCAGATGTGGCCGTGCCAGGCAGCGAGCAGAGGTAGAGCTGGCCATGATAAGGTCAGAGGTACACGGAGTTACTGCAGAAACAAATGTTTGAGACCATCCTTTTCTCTAAGCATTTTAAATGCCTCAGATTTTTTTTTTTTTTTTTGTGGCTTTATCAAAAAAATATGAATCTTCAGTTTTGAATACATTTAGTTCTGTAAGGTAATTTCCCCTTCAAAATGAAAAACGGAAAAGAAGTAGGTAATGCTTTAATTTGTTATTAGGAGTAATTACTGTCTGGCCTCGAGGGGTTACTTCTACATTGGTTTTAACAAGAAACCCATTTAACATATATTTATCTTTGTAAATTGTCCTGAATGATCAGCAAATACCTAATCATGTACAAAAAGCTCTTTAAAACACGCTTACTCTGATAAAAGGAAATTATAACCTATGAGACCAAAGAAGCTGAAGTGGAGGTTTGCACTGTGATAGGCATTTGCAAGAAGGCAAGCAGTAGGTATGTTCACTTCTTGAATCTTTTTTTGGTTATTAACACATCAGGAATGAATCCACTGCGTTCCTCTCATGGCTGTGCATAGTAAAGACAGGCAAGAACTTGCAGGTAAGAACTCCTCAGGTCCATGAAGGGAAGGTGAATTCCTGTGCTGAACCAGCTGGGCAAAACCCAGCTTATTTTAGAGGACCTGAGGCCAGCATTAGGCCTCACAGGAGGCTCATGAAGGCAGCAGATTAGCCAAATACCACAAATGAAGAGAAAATCTCCATACTTGGAGAGCAAGGGAATCCATTCATTCTTCAAACATCTTGTGCTCCAGAGAAACGTAAACCATGTGTATTACTTATTGAAGGCCTTGTGACATGGCCTGAGTTAAAAATTGCCTAAAGTTGGACCTCGCAGCTTTGCTTTGATACATGAAATCAGACGTGAATGTCACATCATTGCTCTGCCCTGCTTTCTGTGCTCATATGAGCAGACAGAGGAAGGAAAAAATATAATAATTTTCCTCTCTAAGGCTGCATAGCTCAAGGGACTAGTGATAGGACACGGGCCTTTCAGCCCTAAATCAATTACTCAGAATTGACTCAGGTTGTTAGTAACTGAGTTTGTTTGTGTGGCTGCATAAAATACATAAAATATATTCACTCCCACAATGAATGTCATTTTTGCATGGTACAGACTAGAAGCCAGAGAGGCTCTGAGGATACCTTTTGCACCTTTGTACTGCTGCCCTTGAGCCTAATGAAACCGAAACCTAGAAGAAGAATGTGGAAACAATTGATATCACCTGTGTATAGTTTAAAATATCCACTTTGAACAAAACGCTCTCAAAAGTTTCTTGAAAACCCCTCACAAGGCAAACAAACTCAAGGTTTGCTACCACAAAAAGCCTCAGATGAGAAGGTCTAGGAGATTGTGTTAGGAAAATTTCAGCAAATTTGCTCCCAAGGCACACCATTAAATAGGAACAGGTATTGTTTTCTGTAAAAAAGGTAAATATAATTTTACACATTTTACCTTTCATGAGGCTTAAGAGATTCCTTAACTCCATACTAACTCATACAGGAATGATAATGAACCAATAAATATCCAAGCGCAGGTAATATTCACTATTCACCAACGTCTAACTATAATTATCAGCAACATGAGGCTGGGCTGACTATGGATGCAAAAGTATAAAATGTTTAAAATGGCTGAAAAATTGAAGGGAAACGTTCCCATGAGAGTTATCAACAAATACGAGGCATTTCTTTGTGCACTATTTTGCTTTTTCTCTTTCCGGACCCAGATCATAACCAAGAAGGGCTAAGGCATGTGAAAATTTGTAAAATAAACAGAAAAAATGTTTTCAAAACTTTTTTAAACCTCAGAAAAGTTTATGTTTGGTTTAAGGAATGAAAAAAAAAAAAAAAAAAAAAAAAGAAAAAAAAAAAAAAAAAAAACCCTCTGGTTTTTATTTTATCTAAAGTGGTTAAATTGTCCCTTGTTCATCTATGTGAGTTTGATTCTCGGCAGCCAGAGGTTTTCTCTCCAAGAGCAATGTTCATTAAAAAAAACAAACAAAATAATAATAATAAAAAAAAAGAAATTCTGAGTTAAAAAAAATGCAAATTACTGTAAATTTTGGATGTATTTAGGTCATGCAGAACTGCAAAGGGAGAATTTCTTTCTACTGTTACAGATTTATTCCAGTCTCAAGTCTCCAAATTGTCCTGTAAAACATATTTATTTAAGAGCTCAGTCTGTAAAAAGAAGCCCTGGTGTCTGGAACAAAACTGACAGGGATGTGGATGGTGGGAGAGGGGGACGAGGGCAGCTCTGTTGTTCCACCCTGACACAGGCAAGCAGACCATGCACATTTCCTCTTCCTCCCCCCCTGAAATCCAGAGCAGCCTCTTGGCCAGTTTGCTCTGTCACACAGTTACAAGTGCTGCCAAATAGGAATGCAGAGTGGAACCTATCAATGTATCACTCACACGTGGGCATTAAGGACCATGAACAATACAGAACTTCTTTTAGTTAGACAAGTGGAAAGGCATTCTCTATGGAAAGATGAGAAACTCTGTCAATTTGTTTGGGATGATGCCATGGCTAAATGGAGAGCTCGAGGCAGGGATGGGGGAGATCTGCTCAGGTGTACGAGATGGGGCAGCCCTGGCAGTAAGGGAATTTATTAGCAGGCAATACGAGAAGCAGACATGACTGTAAAAGCCTTTTCCACCCAAACCAGAATTTCCCGGAGCCTTTTACAGAACCACTGTACGAATAAATATATTAAGGATTGTGTTGCGGTGCAAGGGGTCACCCAAACCCTCTGGTGAGTTTGTAGTATGCTTGGGTTAACTTTTGTGTGCCTCAAGAAAGCAAAAAAGAATTTGCAAAAACCTGTTATGTTTTGTTTTTCTAAAAAACAAGAGACTTGTTTTGGGACAGGTGACTAGTTGATAAATATCTTATAATTTCTACAGCCACTGCTAACCAGGGGCTAAGCAAGGATGGCATCCCTGCAGAAGAATAACTAAACTATGGATCCAGTATTCCATACCCAGGTTCAAGTTCTATTTCAAGGCTCAGCAACATCCTCTGGTACCATGGGTGTGCATTGCCAGTGTCATCCACCCTGTAAATCAACTGTTGCTCTGGTGCAATTATATTAAGGGATTTATGGCACAGCTTGCTTTCACACTAAGGGTCTTGCTTGAGCTGCAGGAATGACATTCCTGGCTTTTATTTATTTATTTATTTGCCAGACCATTACCATTATTCCACTGCAGCTTTTTTGGCGCATGAATTTACGGCACTGTCTAAAACTCTAATACTTCTCTTTGAAAATACTTGTGGACATTTCTGATCTCACTTTAATTGGGCATGCTTTAGGCTCACATAAAACATTAACATCTCAGCCAATGAAAATCAGTACCCAAAGCTCAGATGGTTCTAAAATTAATATAACCTTGTTTCTTGCTCACAGAAGCCACAAAAGATCAATTCCTGCATATATATATATATTTTTTTTTTTTTCCAGTATCTGATAGCTCATTTTATCTGGGCAAAACACACCTTTCTCATGACCTTCTGGACATGCTATGATCTGCATATCATGCAGAGTTGAAATAAGGACAGAGTGAAGCTTTTGATATAAAGAATATTTACGGAGTATGTTTATTCTTTCAGTTAACTTATTCTTAAATACACAAAGATTTTTATATCCCAGAAATCAAAAAGCCTGTTATCAAAGTTGAATAATGTTGTCATAACTCATTTATTGACCTGGCTCCCCTCAGCAGGCAGGTCTATACTCCCGCACTCTGTGTTTATCATCCCCATTGACTCACACCATAACCACATACAAGAGGGTGTTAGGAAGCCCCCATTCTGAAAAAACAAGTTTCCAAAAACCAGTTGGGCAAGCAGAGGAATAAAAATTCAAGGAGATGACCAAGCAATGGCATAGCTGCAGCATAAATTAAGTATGACTTGCTTTCAGTGAAATCAGACTTATTTTTCCCTTTCCTGTTTCTATTTGTTTAGACACTACTACTTGTAGATAGTGGTGGCTTTCTCCACCACATGCACTGTTTCAGAGCAGAGTAGAACAAATTTCAGCACTCAGAGAGTTGAGGTGTTTCTGCCACATAAAAATGGAATAATTTCCAGAGCTGCCTTCATAAAAGCTGAGCTCAGAGAGGTCAGGAACTGTACTTCCCTGGATTTCTGAGATCTTCTGAAGCAGGGGTGCGCAGTGTGCTTAGAAAAAACTCAGTTCCTAGCAGTATCACTGTATCTGTCCTCTTTGCTAATGGAGTAACAGAAACAAATTTTTCCCCTATATTTGCTCAAAATATGCCTCTGTAGTTGTTGCTTTAAAGGACAAGTGATTTTTCCTAAAAAGAAAGAGAAAATATAGTGGCCAAGAAAAGAAAATATGATCATTTTAAGTTGTAATCGGAATGAACACTTGGTAATATTTTCATTGTTATTTTTAAACTCTTCTATCTGAATCTTCAAAAAAAAATAAAAATGTTTCATTCTGGGAATAGCATTCAAAACATGAAAACATTCATCATCCAAACTTCTGTTAACTCCTGACACCTCTCTTGTCCTCTCATACCGCAAGAAGTACAAAATAAACAAAAAAAATTAAGTTCTGACCTCTTCAGAGACCTCAGAAACTCCTTCATTTTGCACAGAAAGTTCTCAGATGCCTTTAGGATGGCTCCAGCATGTAACCCCGGATAGATAGGCTGGGAGCAGAGGAATGGAGTCCAAGTCAGGAATTTATGGGAAAGCATGTGGAACAGATGGTGGAGGAATGAGAGAGGAAGGGAGCCACAGCTGAGACAGAGTGAGTGTTGAGACTGTGTCAGATGGGAGAAGGAGGAAAATTATGCTGATCTAGAAATGTACAGTGGAACTTTTCAATATCAAGTTAGTAAATACCTAGGCAAAGATCTGTCTCTCTTTCAGGTACTTGAGGGCTTCCATCTTCACAACGTATGTACAATTCACTATTTTAATACTCACAATGCCTCTAACCAAAGAAAAAACACCATTATTGGCCTTTTACAGCTCCTGGCATCTTCCTCCTCAGTTCTCCAACCTCACTTCCTGTGTCAGCTGCCATCCAGCCCTCCTTGACACTAAGACCTGTAACCCAGCTCTCTGTGAGTAACGCATTCCCATTGGGATGGTTTGAACTTCAGTTCTCAAAAAAGAATTTCAGTCTTTATGTTTAAAAATAAATAAAGCATATCCAATAGAAATAAACCCAAAACATATTTGAAATGTCATTTTTAATCATGTTCAGTGAAACCTTGGTTTCTCTCACTTCACAGTATATCTGTCCTTAAAAACACTTATTCTCTTTGCACATGCAGGTGAAGAAGATAGCAATTTTTTTGTTTGTTTTTACGCATGTATTTCATTTTCAGCACACACATCACAACCTGGCTTGGCACTGCAGATATACAAACTTCAAAAAGAGATGGAAAAATTAAAAAGATAAAAGCCGGGCTTTTATAGTTTGTATTTTAAAAATCATGTCTGATTTCCTATTTGCTATTTTGCAGCCAGTCTTGGAACCTGCTCTCACTGAAAGCACTTTCCTTTTAAAGTACAGCACGCTTTTTAAAACCAAGTCCTTGTGTGAGCCCAGGTTGAGCAGCTGGAGGAGAAGCACATATAATCCCTAACCCCTCACCACCAAGTACAGGACCCTTGGCACAGCCACGAGCAGCCTCAGGGGTGCTCGATGTTTCCCATGGAGAGGAACTCTTGCCTTCCTTTTGCCCTCCAGTGAGGGTGTTTCCAAAAAAGCACAACCCAGTAACTCCATCCTCCCACAACGTGGCTCCCTGACACCGGGATTCTCTCTGCTCCCCTTTCCCACACTTTCCACCCAAGCCAAATGGTGGGCAAGCACAAGCCAAAATCAGGCTGCCGGCACCCGAGGACTGGGCACAGATTTCCCCCTGCTATTTCAAGGCTCTGCAAACTGCCTCAGCATATTCCGGCAGAAGCAAAAGGTACTGCAGCCGTCAATAACGCCGTGGCCTCTGCTATTAAGCGTCAGATCAAAGTGACAGAAGCTGTCCTCATTTCCACCCACCGGAGCCTGGTGGTGGGAGCTGGCTGGGCTTTGGCACAGAGCAGGCTGTCAGGCTGGAAGCACAGCAAAATAAGGCAGATAGCATGGTCTTACGGGCTGAAATCCTGTGGAAAAAAAGCAATGCTCAAAAATTCATTTGGAGAAGTCAGAAAGCAATAGCTTGCATAGGTATCAGAGTCTGTGCTGCTGCTTTGCAAATTATTCACAATCCAGAAGGATGTTTCCTCTCTTGCATGACAAGTGATTACAGGCTGTTTGTCATAAAACGTATGCCATGGGAATCGACAGCAGGATTTTAAAAGGTAGTTTAGATGCCTAAGGACACAGACCACTGTTTTTCTTGAAGTCTGGTGCTGAATCTCACAAATATCCTGGACTCTCCCTGTAACTCCTGACCTTCAATTCCAGACACATCCTCAGAGGTGAAAACAAGCAGGCTCTCTGTTATTACTTACTTACACTCCTTAAGAGATTTAAGAACATAAAATAGTCCTAAAATTAGAAGAAACCTTGTGTCACCTGTGGCAAACCTATTGCACAAATCCCTTCAGTTTACAGAGTTATCAGAATCAGAGGGATTAAAAAACAAACAAAAAAATGCTACGAGTTGAGTAGCACAGCTTGATCCCAGTCTGAGAGCTGGAGGTGACAACATCTCCATACCCCACGCAGGCAGAGATCACTGGATGAGAGCTGTCACACACAAAAGGCTAGACACCATGTCATTCAGAACACTGGCCAGTTATTTCTCATGATACAACACGATCTTCTGAGAATACCAGGGAGTTCACCAGTGACTACTGAAATTGCAATTGCCATTTATGCTCTGGGTCCCAGTAATAATAATAAAAAATAGGACTGTTTCAAAGGGACAAGCTAGTGAGTGACACACTTGAAAAGCTGGAAGAGTCGATATGAACAGCAGCCTGCTTTTAAATGATGTCTACAAACTTCTGAGGTCTGAGCTAGAAAACTTCGAAGAGAAATTTCCATTTTCTCCTGCTCTCTACCCTGCCATTTCATCTCTTCAATTTCAGAGCCCAGACAAAAGACAGAAATTTAAAAGTTTATAAAAAATAGCAAGATCAGGATGAAAAAAAGCCTACATCAAAACCTCTTATAAATATTAATGAAACATTCTAAATGCCTAAAAACTTAGTTTGCATTTTGGGTAGAGTTTTGCTTGCTTCCTTTTTATTTTTTTTTTTTGTGCAGGCCAGTTTGTCCATTACCTTGTGAAATTTTGTAGTTTTCAGCACAAACAGAACCCTCCTCTTGTCCACGCCTGGCCATCTCTGGGGCCTGGGCCAGCACACTCATGCGCCTGGTCTAAGAGGGAGAATGAGAAATGATCGTGCATGGGTGCAGGGTAAGGGGAAGGCTTCTGTTGGCAGTCAGGCAAAATTAAGATTTACAATGTTTGCCCTGCAAAAAGCATCTCTAACAAGGGTAGGAGTATTAATTCACCTGGAAGTGTGCATACTCCTGCAAAGAGCATCAGCACATGAAAAGACACGGAGGACAGAGACCACCTGCTAAAGGACAGCGTCAGCATGAGGGCAGGCAGGAAAAGCACAATTCGCCATGGACCACTTCAGATGCAAAACATACACAAGGATACGTGTTAGAGGAGTTAAAGGCTGGAGCTGGAAAAAGCAGTAGGTTTTAGGTTCATTAGTTTTAAAGCAGAATTTAATAAATGTATATTAGATTAGAACAAGTGGCTGAAGCAGTGTCTCAACATATTTTTTATGTCTGTTTCCAAGATATGTTCAATATTAATCCAAAGAAAAGTATGGCTTTCGTTGCTCTGCCCTTCCACTCCTCTTTACTTCCATTCACTGTTATATTTCTCTTCATCTCCTGTCTTACTTCAGAATTAGTGTTGCTGGGGAAGGGTTGTCAACTTTTCTGTTTACGTTTTACAGTATCCATGCGTAGGGAACCATATAAATAATTTAAAAATAGCAATAGCTATAATGGCTTTTTAAGAGCATAAATGAAGATACATCCAGAGTCTGAGACCACGCACACTGCAGCAGAAGAATGTGCCCAGTCTTAGGCAATGGGCCGTTCCGGCTCTGCAGGAGTGCTGCTAAATGAAAATGGGAATAAGGTGCAAGGGACTTCAAGAGGGAGAACCAGGCTATGAGGACAACCACTTCAGACTCTACAGAAAACATGACAGACAGCAGGAAGAAAAAGATGGGGGGTAAGAAATGAAGAAGGCAGAAAAGGGAAAATGAAAGACAAACACCTTCTTATTTGTCCCCACCACTTACAGAGATGAATGATGATATTCCCCAAAATTACTTAAATACTGAAACATCTAATCCATTTCTCTGAAGCTAATGCGGGCTGATATTTTTGTTCATATGGCAGATTAAAAGGAGTACTGAAGAACTACCTTGATAAGTTGTTGTTATCTTTTTAACCAGTTTGTAACACAGAACACAGCTACTCTTATACAGCTTAACCATTCTCTCAATGCTTTATAGGGCAATTGCTTGAACTAGACATGAAAACACAGGCATGAGTGGTGTATTTTCTAATCACATTATGGTGTTGTAAATGATCCACAAACTAAGTTGAGTTAAAAATCAGACAGACATTTTTCAAGCCTTTTTTTTTTTTTTTTTTTTATGCACGTATTGCATACCTTACGTTTTACAAACTGAGTGATTTTAATAATTTATTTCCCAGAGGAGTTTTACGACCCTGGAGATAACAAATTTAACTGTCTAATTATTAGCACATTTAAGTATAGGAATAGATTATTTTTCTAATATTTCACTCTGTATCCTCATCAACACATCAGTACTAAGATTTAACGCACTCGGTGCGGCAAACCTCTGCTTAAAAGCACCGATGTTGCTGCAGCACTTCACAGCAGTCATAATACAGTACAATAATGGCAATAATCATACTCATTTTTAATTGTATCCATCTGAGTTATAGTACAACACAGTACAGTTCCCGACAGCAGCATTGAACTACCCGGAGCTATTAATGTCAAATTCCACAGCAGTGTATTTCGGGGGGCTTGTAACTTTGTCTAAATGTACCAGATTGTTAAAACTCGTGGTTACGTGTTTATCAGCAAGTAAATAATGAAGGACGTGAGAGTTTTAAAAACTGGCTTTTGCCATTACTGAGATATTTTTGTTGATGTTCAACAGTTACTGTTATAATCCTTCCTGTGTCAAAAATTATAGCTAATGTTAAATAAGAGAGCATATAGTTTTACAGGCTCCCAAGTACCCTGCCTTTAAAAGTCCCCATATGTCTCAGCAAGATGAGTAATTGTCCATCATCCTATGGTTCATTAGGGACCAGAAATCAATTGAGTGGGAGGTTCATCATAGCAGGTTATACAAACCTTGGCTGCACTGGGTTCCTGATGAATAGAGTAGTTGGGAAAGAGAAACTTTTATCTGATGGCTCCAAGGTAGTTAGGCTACTGACAACTCTGTAGCATCAGGCTAATTGGGCCGGCAAGGAACAGAGGCAGAGGACGGGGTCCAAGCCGAGAATCAAATGCTCCTTTGGAGCTCCGAGGCCAGCAGAAAGCTTGTCTGGGAGGATGACCTACTGTGTAAATGAAAGGCTCACAAAAATTAACCAAGTAGAGAAATGCTCCTTAGGTGAAAAATATATTTTATAGCTGTGGTTAAAAGTGTGCTGCTGTAAACAGTGGCTGTGCCTGTTGCAGGCTAGTTTCAGCTTGGATTTTATCACCTATTAAAATTAAAATTATTTTGGCTGAATTCTTTCTCTCCACAGATGATGCCTCCTCTCACATTCTCCCTCCACAGCTTCACTGATTTAGAAAGATAACAAATTCTTAAACTGATATGATTTCTTTTCTCTTCCAGGAATCACAGATCCTTCCCATTACCTCCTCATAAGTAAGCTTTTACTGCAGTGGTGCAAGGGGAGTGCATGCAAGAAAAGTTCAGCATCCATTTTACTGCTCTATTATGTACAAAAGGAATTATGATACAGGCAAATGTTATAAAAAACCAACAATTAGGAAGGACATTTTGGGGAGAGCAGTGATCTTCAGCAACAGATGAGCTCTCTTCCTGGTGCTGAAAATACTTGATTTATACTCTTTCAGCAGAATGAATAGGGTGAACTTAAGTGTCTACATCTGCTCAAGACTGCATGGCTTTAATCACTGCTAGCCTTAGTGGTCCGCATACGCTTACAGAAATTCTTACAATGAGATGAATGAATACACGAAAGCATTTGCCTGCATGACAACACAGAGCAGAGGTTCTGAATAACGATGGATGAACCTCAAAGGAGATCATAGGTTCCATTTAGCTGAACACCTGCACATGGCGCTAAGACCCCTAACTGCAGAAACCACTTAAGCTTGCACAAGTGGGCTGCAAGCTATGTGAGAACCACATCTTCACTGCTTCTGTCTTAGGTAACATGGCACTAGATTTTCTCCTAAGCTAACCAGAATGACAAATGCTTTTAAGTTCAACTCACTATGTTCATGAGGAGAATTCTAAGAGACGTGACTCCTACACAGGTTCCCCACTGTATTGCAGTCACCGTGAAGCAATGAGACTATTGCCTTCATGCTATCACCATGCTACGTTGATTTCCAACGTTTCTACAGCTATGGAGTATGGAAGTGCCAAGTATAAGACTCATAGAAGTTTATCAGAACTTTATTCTCTAACCATAAAAGTCTTCTAAGGTCATTTTTTGTCAGTTTCCCAGACAAACTCTAAACTAATGATTTGCAGCTCTTCCAAAGGAGCATCTATGCACACTTCACTTTCTTTCTATTAGAAAATATTACTTGATTTGGCCATATGAAAGATATTACTACAGCCTTATTTGCAGGAGTAAATCTATTGACTGCATACAAGGGTATTGGAATACCAACAAAGCCTCCTCATGATTTCAGCAGGCTCTGGATCTGGCTTTATATGGGTTGTATC